>VFFE01008529.1:2470317-2525766 GCA_008921705.1 Burhinus oedicnemus | reverse complement strand
AAAAAAAAAAAAAAAAAAAAAAAGAAAAAAACCCACAAACAAAAAAACAAACAGGAATTCCCCCAAACACCAGTCACCACAAGGCTCTGAAACACCCAGTTTTCACTGAAATCTCATCATTGCTTATCTAGAATTTCTATCTTCCTTGGATGTAATCCAAACACAAAGTAGGTAGTAATTCTGCCATTTATGAAGCACTATTTACAAGATGTTAAACTTACACCACATGAATTTTCATTTAAAAAGCTGAATGACATACAGTCTATACAACTCATGTAATATTGAGTATATTTCAAAGAGCAGTTTACCGTGGAATTCCATGAATATATATTTTTACAATATAAAACTAAAATTCAGCCCTGATTACTTTAAACAAAAGTTTTAAAATGGAATTTAGGTACATGTTAACAAAAAGGATAATACATAAAAATATAGCATGTTTTTTATTATTTCATTAACAATAATGCAGTTTTACAGTATTTAAACAGCTCTTTCATGAAGTCATGAAGTTCTGTTACGCTGTTTACATAATTCTCCTACGACATAACCGTAACTTTAAATGTAATATATAAGAGCAATAAATTAAAAATACATCTTTTTCACCTCACTGCTATTTAGAATTCGCATTTTTAAAAAGCAAAATGCTTTTCCAGCTGTGACAACTGGAAATCTATTAATACCAAACTGTCAGAGTCAAGAAACTGAGATAATGAATTTTCAGTCTTCGCCAGCGTAGCAGCTCTTACAAGCTCAACTTTGGAAAATACATAAAAACTGTTGGACAGCAAATACCGTCGCTTGCACTAGCTATAGACTCCTCTGTTACCAACTGCAAGTTGTATTTAAAAATACAGTATGTCATGCTATCTCAGCCTTTAAAAGGAAGGCACGATTAGCACACTACTGCAAGAGCTATCTTAAGGCAGAGTCCTGCCGTGAAGGGAAGCACATGCAGGTGCACTGGCAGAACATATAGTAGTAAAATTGATATTAACTAGAAAAATGAAATGTGAAATGTAAAATGTAATTGAAGCAACCAAGGAAACGTGCTGCTGCTGAAGTCCTCTATACTGCCTCAACCCTATTTAATTATTTACCTAGTGTTAAAACAGAGAAATAGTAACTAGACATGATTTATCTCCGATTTGATGAAGGAACCAACCACTAGACAATGTAGCTTTGTTGATAAGTGGGATATTGCTGTCAAGGGAGTGATGAACTGTAGGCCTAGTCAGCGAACAGGGAAAACCACCTGCAACTGCCAAGATTAGAGAACAGGTAGGTAAAAGGTAATTTCGGTAGGGGGAGATCGCGACCACCAGCTCATTAACCACCTACCCAAAAGAGAACAATGGAAGAAGACAACAGAATCTGCGCCCTAATTTACATGGGAAGTAAAGAAATCTTGACCAATCATTAAATAATAATGAATATGTATTAATCGTTTGAATATGTAATAATCAATGTATAAAAGTGGAGATTTTTGAAACTAAGGTGTGCTCTGATTTTGGGACAAGCACCCCATTTCTGTGCATTAATGGAATAAAATTGGAAATACCTCTGCTCTGTGTGTTATTGGCTTGCTCACCAGGTAAAAAAAACCCAGATTTGGAACAACAAATGGAGATAGAATATTTTGAAAGTTTCAAAACCATTTTCACTTCGAGGAGGAGGAACTTTCTACCCGATTTGGCCACACGTTTATTCTCCGTTCCTAGGCAGTGTAACTGACACGCACAGTATGTCCTCGTAATAATTCCTGACAGCCCGCTGTACGTACCACAGCACTAAAAACAAGCAGAGAGGTCAGGAGCCGCAGGGCCTCTCCCCAGCACCCCCTTCCCGCCCGGGATGGGGGAGACGGGGGCTGCCGCCCTCCTGCCCACCTGCCCCAGCGAGGGAGGGCTCCTGTGCGCCGCCTGCCTCCACCTCGGGTGTCAGACCAACCCCGGCTCCCCAGTGTCCAGGTTTAGGCCGGGCCGGCCACTAAACGAACGCCAGCTGCTCTCTATTAACCCCTCTCCCTCCCCAGGCAGGAAGGGAGAGACACTTATGGGTTGGGGAAAAAAACCACCCATAACAGCTTTAATCACATATTGACAATAAAAAGAAAATAGAATAATAAGGAAAAAAAGAAATATATACAAATACATACAAAACCAATATTGAGCTCCCAGGGTCACCAGCCAGCACTGGGACTGGACTCAGCGGCAGACAAGAACTGGATTCAAGAACCTGATTCAGGAAGGCACGGATCGGGGTCAAAGGCAGATGGACAGAGATGGCCTTGGATGCTGGCCATCAAAGGAAGAGAGCTGACCCTTTGGTCCCTCAGCATTTATACTGAGCATGAGGCAGATGGGATGGAATACCCTGCTGGTCAGTTTGGGGTCACCTGTCCTGTCCGCTCCTCCCTGCGGGTGTGACCCCCCTATGCTCTTCCACTTCCAACCCTCCAACAGGGCAAGTAACAAAGTTGGCTGGCCTTGGGTGTTACAGCAATCAGCACAGGCAGCAGCCTCTCTGCATCCCATTCCTTGGCATTAACATATAAACACCAGGCCTTATCACCGCTAGAAGCGGACACTGTCTGGAAAACACAGCGTTAATTTCAGAGAGTGCAGTCAGTTAAAAGAGACTTAACTGAAAAGTAAAATTACTGAGAAGAAAATCGGTGTAGTTCTGCCTCACGCCAGGAGGCTGAGGCGGGAGCGGGCGCTGTGCCCCCGACACGCGCACTAACGCGCCAAGGCGCGGGTGCAACGGGGAAACGGGAGTGCCAAATCCCCCCTTCCCGCTGTTCCTCTGGACCTCGGAATAACATTGCCAACTCCTTACTCCTCGCAGTTCAGTCACATTTCAGTGCTGCTGGGACTCCCACCTCGAAGGAACCATTTCGGGTCCCAGGCAGAAAAGGTAAGGCCGCGGCAGACCTTTCAACAGCTCCGCAGGGATAACCAACGCTTTGGCAAGAGGTCGGACTCCGGGGCCTCCCAGGAAATTTTTCTCAGTTTTGTGGCATGTTACTGCGTCTCCTCTCCGACGCCTCCCGTCCCCAGGCACTTTGGGAAGGCAGATGAGATACCCTGAAATCCAGTTTTCCAAACCTCAGTCCCCTGCTCGTGTTCTGCCGCTGCCCGGACAAACCTTTCATTCTCAGTCACCGCGAGATTCCACCTCAGCGCAGAGGGAAACCCAGGCCCCGATGACAAACGCTCCTCCGTCCAGGTAAAACAATAAAATAACAAAATGCCCTTAGCTTTCTCCCCCCCTCCCGCCCGCCAAAGGCTTATGAGTGCAGCCGGACATTCAATGCCCTCAGTGCTGGGTTTTTTTTCTTTACAACGGACAAAGCTCAGGCCACAACAGAAAGGTTATGGGGTATGACAATCTAGTCACAAGAGCTTTCCAAAGAGACTTCTTAACTCTGACAGAAAAACTATAAATAGGAAAAAAAAAAAAGAGGCGACTACCACCGAGTGCTCTCTTTAAGAGTTCAAGTAAACACAGGTACCACTTACAAGCATCCCCAACTCTGTAACACCACCACGTGGGGTTCTATTCACACATACTCAAAGTGTTATGAATCCTTCCACATCTCGTGCCCCGTTTGGCAAAGCTTTTGGCAGCCGCTGTTGGCGTGTCTCGCCCAGAGGCGGGGGTCACCCAGGGAACCGGCACAGGGTTCCCTCACAGTCCGACATAATTCGCAGAAACGTGAATCACAGCAGTTTGGTGACCGTGTGAAGGGCCCAGAAGGAGCGAGACAAGCAGACACAACTGCCTACAAAGCAATTGTGTTAGAACACGTAAACTGTTCTTGCACGTGAATATACACACATATACATGTATCTACCAGTTAAAAAAAATACTAGCGTGACCAAGTTTTGAACTGTGAGGCCACTTTTGAACTTTTAGGCTAAGCCTTACAGAATTCCTTCATGACGAGCACACTTACTGCTGATGACCAGCTCCTCCACGATCCTTCAGGCACCGTCACTACGAGCACAAACCTCCGTCTTTACCCCCTCTGCCAGCAACACCGGCCCGCGCCGCCCCGGTGGCCCGGGCGGGCGAACCGGCGGGACGCCCGCCGCGCCGGGAGCCGAGGCCTTCCCGCTCCTCCTCCGGGTTTCCTCGCTTATGCCCGACCTTTCTAAGGCTGTTACCTTTCCCCACGCCGCTTACCCGGCCCTCTCGTGCCCCGCCTGCGCACGGGGGTGTCCCGCCGCTCCGGTGCCGCCCCTGCCCGGCGGCGGTGCCCGACCCCCCCCGCCGGCCCGTCGCCCCCTCCTTATGCAAAGCCGCGCCTGGCCCTGCCGTCGCCGTGCTGCGCGGTGCTTACCCGCTCTTTCGGCGTGCCTGTAGCCGGGTGCAAGGCAAGCTGGCGCTAACGATGCGCTGATGAACGCATTTCTAATGTGGTGGTGTTACAGGCCCTGTTTTGGCTACCGTGCGTGTGCTCCTGCAGCGGGTGAGGTAGACGCACTATGCATTGCTCCTTTCTAACTTCGCTAAAATAGTTTCTCTATTAATATGTCTAATGAAACACTGAATTTATGTATCATTAACGCTTCATGCCCATATAAGCTGTTGTCGCCTATGTATGGAAAAGGGGAAATAAGTATGCCACTGCAAATTGTAAAATAAATAGTCCCTTATTTCAAGTACTTATTTCAAGACCGTGTATGTTACGCGGGATGTCTGATTTAGCGGAGCGATGGGAAACACGCTGAACTCACAAGTTACACCTGGCAAAACGTGCAGCTCTGCAGTAACACCGCGACACGGACGCGATTCCCAGGACCGGCCTCTCCGACGCGCTGCGCGTGGCCGGGAAGGAGAACGGGGGCTGCACCCAGCGCCAGCTCGTCCCTCTCCTGGAAATACTTCTGCTAGTTGTTCGGGATTTTACGCTGGATGTTGAGCGGCGCCACGAGTTCGCTCCCTCTCCTCCCCCATGCTGGCCTGGCTAAGCCAGGCAGACATTCACACTCCTTTAGCGAACTCGGGAAGAAACATTTGGACCACCTGTGGATCCAGTCAGCTGCTGATAGCTGCTCAGCGAGAACAAAGCCCGCCCTCAGGTGCCCTTGTGTTGGGGCACGGTCAGCCTCTGCAGCAGCCGCGGGCGGTCACAGCCCGTGTTATTCCCCGAGCTCCATGGGCTCATCTCCTTTGCCCATCTCCTCCGAGCATTCTTCCATTGTAGGAGGTTTTTTGGTCGGTCACAGTCTTGGCTCCTTTTCTTGAGTGAAGAAAGCGTAGCAGGCTGTCTAGAGAAGTTATTTATTCTGGAATTACAGTGGTTATGTGGCTTCTAAATTAGCAGAAACAATTGTTTCTTATTCATGGAGAGAGACTTCTGAGTCAAGTATGTGTATGGAATGTCATCAGACTTCAGTTTGACGTGCTTTTTAAGGAATACCAGTGTAAATAAACTATCATGGCAAATTTATGGAGTGATGTTTTCTATAGAGTTATAGAAACAGCGAATTTATGATTAGAATAAAAAATAATGCACAGTAAAGAAAGATATACTCTGTGCAGATTAATTAGGGCTGAGACCTAAATTTGTTAGCTTGTGAGTAGTGGGTTTTTCTGAATAGGTAATTACGGGCCTTTATTTGTCAAAAACTTCAAAGCCCAAAAGTATCTAATTATTATTCCCTTGAGATCCTGCACATTTTTTTAGATATCTGTTTTCTGTATGGAATAGCAGCAGGTGTCATTATCTTCCACAAACATTCATACCATCTCCCCTCTATTGAATGTTGCATGTATATGTATTTTCTTTCAGTTCGTAAGGACTGTTCCTCCTCTGCCCAATGTTTCTATTTCTCTTGTATTACCTAACAAAGTTGGAATCACAATTTCATTCTTTCCATAAGTCTCCATTGAATACTTAATCTACAGTATTCAGAATTTTTTGAAGGTCAGAGTGTGTATAGGAATATTGACTTTATAAATATATTCATGAGGTTTTTGTGACAAACTTTCATTTAAAAATCATCTCTCTCTTTATACTACAGTAGAATATCTGTTTTGAAAGAATGTGCCTCCAATTGTGCCCACATGGACACACAGCAAAGAAAAATGTGGACTGTGCCTAAAATGCAAAAGGTGAGAAAATTGCATATGGATAGAGCTTATGACAATAGAACTGGAAAATATAGCATGGGGATTAACTATCCCATCCCACTGGAATTTCTGTTGCTAAAAAATTCTGGTATCTTCTGGGCAAGTAAAGATATCTCATTTGTGATGCACTGAAAACAGCAAGGTTTTTGTTGTTGGGTTGTTTTTCTTTTGAGGGCATGAAATTCATCATTTATTTTTATTCTTGTTAAGCACGGAGCTCTGCTAGTTTGCAGAGCTAAACAGATGCAGGCTTCTTTTCTGTTTTTTTAGAAAGAATAGCTCCCCTGCTGTCATTTCCAAGTTAAAGACTAATTAGACTTACAGAGAGATTTCCAGGACGATGAACATAAAATGTAGGGACCTGATCCTGAGAAGCACTGAAAACTTGCGATGCCAGTGAAACCAGTGCCAATAATAGGGGATTTGCTTATTTATTTTTTTCCCTCTGGGCCCAATTTCGTCTTCCCTATAATGGGGCCCATGCTGAGACAAAAAAATAAAAGTTCAAATATAATCTGTTAAATATTGGCAATTTCAAGGCAGGTTACATAGTTTGCTTTGCAAAACATATGGACTTCTTTTTGTTTTCTTTCCAAAACAAGAGGAATTGTTCCACACCCTGCAAACAGTTCTTTTATGCTCTATGAATTAGGATTGAGATATTGCATCATTACAAAACAGAAACTATCAGACTGTGTTATATTTCTGGCAAAAATAATTTCCAACCTTTTTTTTCTTCTGTTCCTAGTAGAAAGCTAGTGTTTGAGGTGGTGTTGATATTGCTATAGACTTAAAGACTTTTCAGAAAATTGAAAATCAAACTTTGAATACACCAAGGCATTTGAGAGAAATATTGCATAGGTTAATTATCATTGAAAATTGGAAGGGTCCGTCAGATAATGTAGTCTAGCCTAATCTAATCTAATCTAATCTAATCTAATCTAATCTAATCAAATAATGACTTCCAGCATACCAAAATGTATGTATTTCCTGTACTTATGTATTGTGTCTTTGCTGAAGTGAACCTTCCCCAAAACACATCTTTCAGAAAGGTCTCTGCCTCAAATCCTGGTGTGGGCTTTTGCTTAGTTTGCCTCAGTGGTTAATCTCTTAACACCTTGGCATCATTTCCTGTCTTGTCTGGCTTCTAGCCAGTGGTTTTTTTGTTATGTTTCTCTACCTACCTGAGTATGGTTTCAGAATTAGCATTTTCTCTACAAGTATTTTTCATCCTCAACAGAATAATCAAGATACTTTTCAACTTCTTTGGAAACGTAGCCTAAGCTCTTTTAAATGTCTTGTTCAGCATAGATTTTTCAGCTTTTCTGTACTTTCTCCTGTATTTCAACATCCTATCACAACTGTATGTTTTATTCACATAATTGTAAAATTCATAGCATTCATACAAACTAGGGCTGGGAAGATACTAGGCAAAATCATCCAGTTCATCCACTACTCCAGGGCAGGATCAGCTATACACATTCTTCATCCAGGTTTATCTAACTTGTTCTTAAAAACTTCCACCACTGGAGAGTCTATAACCTCTCTAGGCAATCTATTCCAATGCCTCACTATCTTTACCACTGGAAAGTAAATCTTCTAACTAAAATGGGGCACAATACTCCAGATAAGACCTTCCTAATGCTGAACAGAGCTTAAGGATTACTTCACACTCTTGTTATCCCTTACAGTAACATATTTGATTTTTACAACAGCACAGCCTTTCACTCATTTTCAGCTTCAAATTCACAGTAGGTTCTGAAACTCTTTTCTGTAAAATTAATATCCAGCCAGTAGTTTCCCTCCCTGTATTTGTTCAGGTGGCTGTCCTACTATTGTTCTCTCCAGCCTTGTATAAAGAGGTAAAATTACTCCATTCATATTCACTACTGCCTCTTTTGTAGATTTCTAGGTTTCATCAGCTCCTTTAGGTTACAACATGACACTGAAACTGAGTTAGTGTCTTTGCCTTATGACTCCTCAACTCTCCCTGGTGATTCAGCTTTTCAGGAATGTATGTAATCTTTCAATAAGGCATTTATTATTCCTAGGGATGCAAGCTAATATTCTGTAGTGGGGAGCTGTCAAAGCTAGTCAATGATAATGTGTCTTAAATTCTGCCCCTCTGTAGCATTTAGGTACATTATTCAGAATTACTGTGTCTGTGCGTTGCTCAGACTTACCGCATACTCCGATTTCTCACATTTGTGTGCCTTACTGCGAGGTTAAAATCTTTGCCTGATGATAGGAGCCTACAGTCTTTCTTTAAAAAATCAGAGAGAGAGATTGTACGTAGCAAGACGTTTACAAACACACTGTAGATTCTTTTATATTGACAGAGCAATGTAATTGGGAATAAGTTATGACTTAGCATTTTGGGAACATTAAAAAGAATTGAGGTCTGGTGCTACAAATAAATTGACATGGAGAATCCACTCTGACTTCTTCATAAGTTAATTTGTGATGTCAGGTGTCAAGTTAACTACTGGAAAGAATCATATCTGGTTTCTGTATAGTATAGCATCATTCCTTGAAGAGTATCAGACAAGTGTGTCATCCTCTCCATCCTCCTGCAATTTAACATAAAACTATTTTAAATCAGATAAATTAGTCTCAAGTACGTTGAAAAATCTGTTGGTAAACTAGTTGAATTGCCATTTATCACATACTTTGCATATTTAGTGCACATTTTATTTACTAGACATACATTAGAAGTAATGTTCCTGAGATGCATCGGATGTCCTAAAACATGATGGACATGGTGCATCTAAAATAATTAGCAACCTGTGAAATGGAAACAGCGAGAACATGGCAAAAATGCACATAGTACAAGATAATGTTGGACCATGAAGTCACGAACAGACTCAGATCCTGCTAAATTGCAGGAATAATAAAATACTGTTCAGTAACAAAAACTGGTATTTTAGAAAGGATAACTTTGAGAAACCAGAAAAACGATGAGGCCTATAACACTTGAATTAAAGACAGAACGCAGAGGAGGCACTGGTTAATTTTATTCAAAAGTACAAATACTATCTGGGACTTTAGTTCCTGATAAGAGGGAGGGAAATGGTCAAGAAGGATTTCCTTGAATCTGTAAGCCCCTTCTGTAAACAGGACATTTAAAGTGAGAAAAGAAACCACGGATGAAGGTAAAATTGGGTAACAGTTATATTCTGTGTATTAAAGATTAGGCAGTTTAGAAAAATTAGAGCATGGAAGAGGTTTAATTTAGACTTTACACAGAAAATTAAAATGAATAGCAAAAAGGGTTTTTTTACCCATAAAGACAAATGTGCTGTTACTTGGCGTTACACATTGAAGGCAAATCTTTTGCTTCAATTTAGCTTGAAGACTGGTAAGTTGATGGCACGGTATGTAATGAAAATGATAGCAGAAAAGAAAATTGTAGCATTAGATTCCAGGGTGCAAGCATCATCCATCATCACCTAAAGGCAATATTGCTCACTATTAGAATGTGTTGTATGATGTCCTTGCTTCAGAAGACCTCACTGGAAGGGCCTGCATCACACAGACTAGACATGTCCATAAATAAGGGAGTGACTGAGGTTTTCTGAACTCAAAGTATGCCCGAGTCTCAGATGTTTTCCTGAGCCTCAAACAGCTGGCAGCTAGAAGAGAGCCGTGGGGATGCTTATCCTTCTTCATTTCTCTATACCTTTCTCTGAACATCTGCTTTTGGTCATATGAGGGAGAGGATGCTGGACTAGCTGGACCTGTGACTTGACACAGCACTACTTTATGGTGCTCTTATATATGTCATATGTACAATAACAGCTTGTCAAGAGGGCCAAATTTTTGTTGGTTTGTGTTGCCTGTTTTATCAAGGAGACAAATTTTGGTATGCCTACCTAGCCATCTTTCTTAGCGTCATCTATATTCCAGCTGTATTAGACCTAAATAGTCAGGGACTTTTTCCTTCTAGAAAATTCTGTAGGTTTTCTTTTTTCTTTTTTTTTTTTTGGTCCTTCTGAAGTGGAAGTTTCTTCAAAAAACAGCTTGAGCAGAATCACTGCTGAAGCTATCTTTTCCCTTGAGAAACTGGCAGAGATTAAACAATCTTTTGTTCAAGTAGAGTCTGTGTCAGAAAGCTTTGTTTTACTGTAAGGGGAAACTTTGTTGAACATGTAGGTTTTGGCCAGGTTTTGAGTTTGAAAGAACATTTCTGGAAGCATAGAATTCTTTTCTTTAGCTCTTAAAAAGAGCCAAAAAATGATCTTTTCATTATTTGGGTTGTAACTTCAGAAACCTTTTCTATGAAAAAGCCCTCTCAAATACTCATACATACACATTTTACTGATAATTCTGCATTTTTTTTATCAAAAAACTCTTTGAATGCTTTTGTAATACTTTTAAGTGCTACTGACATGAGTGTTATTCAATGTCATGCGTTTTCAATAGTGAACCCTACGGTTGGTTCATCAGTACGCATTGTCAGATCAACATTAACCATTTCATGTTTCTAGCCCATGCTAAATGATAGTTTATATCCCAGTGGCAGCTGTGGTAAATGCATTTATACCTGTGAACAAATATTTAAAGGGAATAAATATGTATTATTACTCTGCATTCTAGTTCACCATGCTGTAACTTGTGCATGTAGCCATAACCCTAGCTCCAGTATTGACATAGACACTAAAATTTATAAATCATGAGTTACTTGCTGGACTCAAAAAGACTGCTCACAGTGAAAAAGCTGAAGGCTCAAATCCTGCAGCTAGTTTTCCATGTGGTTATAACTCCTCCACTGACAATTCCCACGTGAAAACTGAGAAGTCATCCCTCCCCTCCAAAATTAAAAATCTTTCAGACAAATTTTGAAAAATTGAAAGAAAAATTGATTGGCTAATAATAGATTATATCACCTACTAAAAAGTCCATAATATGAACACTGAATTTTTGGGGAAGCAGGTATCTGTCTTAGACCTAAAGGAATAATTTTGCATTGCCTGATTACCCTAATAGTGTAATAGGCTTACCACTGATTATAGAAAATAGTGGGTCTGAGGTAAGAACAAACAAACCCTACTGGAAAAATACTACTTTTTTGTTTGTTTTGGCAAAAGAATGGCTGAAAGAAAAAAAAAATCTATTTTGTGTGATTTTTAGGCCAGCACATTCAGATTTTAAAATTTTATAGTATTTTTTTTTAGTAAATTTCTTAGTCTATTTAGGCTGTTAAGACTGAATTTCAGAGAATCATTACAAGAAAGAGTGAAGAGCTACCTAGTAATTTCTATCATCAGTGGAACAGGTAAACCTGGAATTGCATCAGTCAGAGAAGTAGTTATGTATGTTAACGTATGTTAGCTAGAGTGAAATATTTCATCATTCCTTTTACCTCTTAAAAACTGAAGAAAACAACTTTTGCATAAATGTCAAAAGTGACATAGTTTTAAGAGGAAATGCTTCAAGTCAGTATTGAAATATGTCCCTGAGTTTCTAATCTGTCTTGCTTTGCTGCTGCTAAACAACCCTCTTACTGTGAACTCCAAAGCTGGTATTCAAGGCTGTGGTGTGGTAGTACAAGGGTTAGAAATGTAGAGATAGTATTGTTTGATTCAACACAACAATGAAAGTGAGGCATCCAACAATGCATTTTTCCCCGATAAGTAAGAGTTCAATCAGAAGACACTTAAAGACTAATTTTAAAAATACATATATGTAGACAATACTTCTGGTGAAGTCAATAAGAACAATCATATTGCATTACGTTACATAATATTGGCTTTCGAATTCAGGTACAGATATTACATTGGATATTACATTATTGGATATTACGCTAGTTGACTTTTGATTTCATGTAGAGATTTGAAATTAAGAAAAGTATATAACAGTCTACATGTTACATCTTAATTTCTTATGTAAATATTTATTCTTATTAACAAAACCAGTTGTAACAGAGGACAAGTAGTCTAATTTATGTTTAGATCCAGTCTGTGAGAAAAACAAATTTTTAAATCAACCATATTTATGATAGAGCAATGTAATAATACTGTATCCAACTGGTGTCTCACTAATGGTCTCATTAAATTAGTTGCATTCAGAATGTCCAATTTACAGCGTTCAAAATTTTTCATCTCACATCTTCTTCAGCAGATATTTGTGGATTTTCTTCTAGTTAAAATTTATTTTTCTAAACAATAAAAATAAAATAACAAAAAACCTCTTGTGCTTATTTTAGTCTTGTTCTACTTAAAAATTATTTTCTTGCAGAACCATTAAATCAGATAGCTTCTTTTCCTTTTTCATATATGATCATCACTGATACTAACAAGTGCACAAGCAATGCAACTCAATATACAGTGATCACGATTGCAATCTTTACCATTGCCATTTGTTAATTAACATTATTTTGTGGTTGTTCCAATACAGAAAAGGAATTTATTTATGGATCTTAAACAGCTTGAAGAGCCTTTTCATTCTGATATGTGTGGATTTGAAAACCAATGGGAATTTTTCTTAGTGAATGACAGTCCGTGTTAGAAGCCCGCTGAAAAAACTGGCTGCTTAAAAAGCAGTGTTTCTTACTCAAACACTGCAAAGAAATCAGAGAACCAAGGAGCTGTAAAATTCTGGGATGGTGACCCTTTCAGTAGTATAAGCCTCTATAAAGTCAGACATGAAGGTTACAGCAGTCCTCAGATTTCTCTAACTTGGTCACAGGCTAGAGCAAACATCTGTGCCTGTGACTGGACTACAGACAGTAGAAAATCTCCAGATCCTGGGATTGTGTCTAGCCAAAGTTACATCTACAATCCTCTGGCTTCCCTACCTATAGACTTTACAGTACCAAGGAAGGACCTTCTGCAGGGATTGGCAGAGTCACTGTTGATTTGATGTGTACTAACTCGCTGGGACCCTGGGCTGATAGAAGAAGAAAGTTTGCAACTCGATCTATACACACTGTGATAACTCTACCAGAAACATGTATAATAAGCTCCGTTAGTTTGAAATGTTGAAGTTGGTTTTCGGAGATCATTTTAATCAGCAGACTGTCATCTGGCTATTTGTCAGATAACTTAGGTTACAGAAGAAAAGCTGTTCTCATCCAGCAGATGCGCAGTAACTGCTCCCATTGCCCATACTTGCTGGCCCTTTCTCACCCTGCAAGTTTTCCACAGTGATCACAGCAGTGCAGAGCCCAGTTGCCTGTTTCTGCGCCCAGTAACGCAGTAACTTTCTGATATCTTTTGCACTGTCGGTAATATTCCAGATTACAAGAATGATCCAGCATGAGAGGACCTATCAGGTTCAAAACACAGAGAGATATTTTTTCATACAGTTGTTAAATTGCAGAACTCATTGCGTCAGGATGCACGCCTCAAAGCCTGTATGCCAGTTTGATAAAGAATAATGCAGATGGCTCTTCATGACTGAAGAATCTGTATGTGCTGCTGGTGGACAACAGTGGAATTCCACTAGTAGATCACATCCCTCCAGAAGTGGTTCCCCTGAAGAGCAGAGGAAGAAGAATCAGCTGCAATACTGCCTGCAAAGTTGTAAGCACATTTGTAGGTAGTCTTCCAAAGAGGATGACAGCAGCATGAAGAACTTCCAAGAGTTTGACAAAGGCAACCGAGAAACCAATGAGTCCTGCAGTTAGTAGTTTGTATGATCAAGTTGGAAGATCATTTATTAGCACTACTTTTTCAGATTTTTTACAAGCACAGGAAGATACTACTGCATTAGTTGCATCCAGGTTACAGCTTTACTTTTGATAGTGTTTTGTGGAGTGGGCAGGAGGGGAGATAGATGGGTATCTTTTTACATTCAATTAAAGATTCTGATGTAGTCACATAATTCCAAGATACAAACTGTAAAGCTAGATACACA
This sequence comes from Burhinus oedicnemus, assembly GCA_008921705.1. Classification (NCBI taxonomy): domain Eukaryota; kingdom Metazoa; phylum Chordata; class Aves; order Charadriiformes; family Burhinidae; genus Burhinus; species Burhinus oedicnemus. Next base: position 2,511,768 of record VFFE01008529.1, on the reverse strand, counting down.
GATGGTAAATTCAGCATTGTCATGTCAAACTTACCTTTGATCGAAGTCACAGCTTTTCAGTTACATGCTTCCTTTTTGAACAAGTCTGACCTGTTCTGACCAAACTTGGTTTTCTTAGAAAATTTTCAGTTCACGGAACTCAGAATAAATGTTTATATTTTTCCAAAGCCTAAACAGGATTTTATTTGGCTAATACAATGCCAAGTACATAGAATCATAGAATGGTTAGAATTGGAAGGGACCTTAAAGATCATCTAGTTCCAACCCCCCTGCCATGGGCAGGGACACCTCTCACTAGACCAGGTTGCTCAAAGTCCCATTCAACCAGGCCTTGAACACTTCAAGGGATGGGGCATCCACAAGTTATCTGAGCAACCTGTTCCAGTGTCTCACCACCCGCATAGTGAAAAATTTCTTCCTAAGATGTAATCTAAATCTACCCTCTTCCGGTTTAAAGCTGTTACCCGTCATCCTATCATTACACTCCCTGATAAAGAGTCCCTCCCCATCTTTCCTGTAGGCCCACTTTAAGTACTGGAAGGCTGCTATAAGGTCTCCCTGGAGCCTTCTATTTTCCAGGCTGAACAACCCCAAGTCTCTCAGCCTGTCTTCACAGGAAAAGTGCTCCAGCCCTCTGATCATCTTCATGGCCCTCCTCTGGACTCGCTCCGACAGGTCCAAGTTTTTGCTGCGCCGAAGGCTCCAGAGCTGGACACAGTACTCCAGGTCGGTCTCACGAGAGCGGAGCAGAGGGGTAGAATCACCTCCCTCAACGAGCTGGCCATGCTTCTTTTGATGCAGCTCAGGATACGACTGGCTTTCTGGGCTGCAAGTACACATTTCTGGCTCATGTTGAGCTTCTCATCCACCAGCACCCCCAAGTCTCTCTCCTTGGGGCTGCTCTCAATCCATTCTTCACCCAGCCTGTATTTGTACTTGGAATTGCCCTGACCCACGTGCAGGACCTTACACTTGGTCTTGTTGAACTTCATGAGGTTTGCACAGGCCCACCTCTCAAGCCTGTCCTGGTCCCTCTGGATGGTATCCCTTCCCTCCAGCATGTCGACTGCGCCACACAGCTTGATGTTGTTGGCAAACTTGCTGAGGGTGCACTCAATCCCAACATCCATGCCACCAACAAAGATATTAAATAGTACCGGTCCCAGTACCGAACCCTGAAGAACACCACTCATCACTGGTCTCCACTTGGACATCGAGCCATTGACCACAACTCTTTGAGTGCGACCATCCAGCCAATTCCTTATCCACTGAGTGGTCCATCGGTCAAATCCATGTCTCTCCAATTTAGAGACCAGGATGTTGTGTGGGACAGTGTCAAATGCTTTGCACAAGTCCAGGTAGATGATGTCAGTTGCTCTTCCATTATCCACTAATGCTGCAACACCATCATAGAAGGCTACCAAATTTGTCAGGCATGAGTTGCCCTTGGTGAAGCCATGTTGGCTGTCATCAATCACCTCCTTATTTTCCATGTGCCTTAGCAGAGTTTCTAGGAGGGTCTGCTCCATGATATTGCTGGGAACAGAGGTGAGACTGACTGGCCTGTAGCTCCCCAGGTCTTCCTTTTTTCCCTTTTTAAAAATGGGCATTATGTTTCCCCTTTTCCAGTCGGTGGGAAGTTCTCAAGTATGACAGATAGTGGCTTGGCAACTTCATCTGTCAATTCCCTCAGGACGCAGGGATAAATCTCATCAGGTCCCATGGACTTGTGCACCTTCAGGTTCCTCATCTGATCTCGAACCTGTTCTCCTACAGTGGGCGGTTCCTCATTCTCCCAGTCCCTGACTTTGCCTTCTGCGACTTGGGCGGTGTGGCTAGAGCCCAAGTACTGCACAAGTACTCCTTAGACAGGCTAGAAAGTGACCTTGTGGAGAGAAGCTGGAAGGGATCAGTGTTCTATGCTTGGTGTACTCTGAAGCATACTATTCCTGAAAAACATAGAGATTATTTTAAGCTTACATGAGACTTTCAATGTTAGATTTTTTTGTAGCCCCAGGGATAGACTAAAGGTTTTGAGGATTTAAATTGCAGTCTTAGGAGACCATCTTTTTGTGGATCTAGACCTTATCTGGATAGTTTCAGAAAGGTACCTCATTAACTGATTTCAACTGCAGCCAGTTACCAGTTTACATTATTTCATTTTTGTGTTTGATATTGACTTTACAAAAATTTAAATCCATGTTTCAGAAAAGATTCCAACTGTGTTGTGGAATGTGTTAGTAAAAATGTAGCAAGCAGGTGCAGGAAAGTTATCCTTCCCTTTTTTTGGCACTTGTGAGATTGCATCTGGAATACTGTGCCCAGTTTTGAGCTTCCCAGTATAAAAAAGATACTAACATGCTGGAGCAAGACCACCAACACGGTCAGGGTCTAGAGTACATACGAAAAGAAGTTGAAGAAACTTGGTCTGTTCAATCTGGAGAAGGGAAAACTCAAAGGAGACCTTGGTCCATACACTACCTTGATCAAAGTATATGGAAAAGACAGAGACAGACTTTTCTCAGAGACTCATGATGATACAATGAGACTCAACAGACAGAAGCTGCAATAGGCAAACTTACAATTAGATATAAGGGTGACATACTTTATAATTCTATAAAATAGAATTCTGTAAAAGATGTAATTAGAGATATATGGAGAAAGCAGGTTTTAGTTTCCATATGTGTAGTCTTCTATATACATTTCAACTGAAATACACAAAACCACCTCTAGTTCATTTTCTATCAAAGTCATGCTTGGTGTTAGTTTAAAGAAAGGATGTACTATTTTCATTAGTGTTCTTGCAAAAAGCGTTTTATGAAGGAACCTCTTTTATGTTCCATTCAATGCTGTTCATTACCCTTAATTCAATCAAGTGGCTCATCAAACAAGCCACGAGTGGAGGTTTTTTATTCCTGACCTAGCAGGTGGCAAGTGTGGGAATCTAACTTACGTCTTTCATTGTTCCAGGGAATTACAAAATGGATCAGTCATTAAAATGAAGAAACCAAAGCATGAAGAGTTAAAGGGGAGAAGAAGCTTTTTTTCTCATCACTGGAAACAGCTGTCCTTATATGAACTACATAATGAAAACCTCTTGGCAATTTTCTTATTATTAAAAACAATGGACACAATTAGTCTGGCTGCACGTGCAGCCTTTTAGAGACAGACTTTGTAGACAGTATGTAGACAGCTTTAAAAAAGCTTGGAGTCTATCACAGTATCCTCTGAGCTTGCCAATAATGCTAAGCGCATATGTTGACGGCGGCAGCACAAAAACAACAACTGGTCCTCTGTTGCATAACATGCTGTGGAATAATCACACCTTTGCTGTTAAACATGTGACATATATTGTTGTAGCTGGATAGTTTAAAGGTGTGAGCTTAAACTTGAAATGTTGTGTTAGGTAAATGTTGGGAGCTTTGCTGGTCCTGATTATGATCTGTAGAATTTCTTATGTCCCTCAAGTTTGCCTGTACCAGTTTGTCTAATAAATAACATTCTCTATATAAATATGTCTTTAAAAATGGATTTTAAATACACAAGCAATCATAAAAGCCTCCGGTAAACTCCAGGACAGACGTTCTCAGAGAGCTGAGCTCCTCGATGGCCAGCTGAGAACAATATTTTCTATTGGCCATGCTGCAACTTTATCAAGATGGGACAACAGTCCTACTAGAAGATAAGATAATCAGGTAATTGGGTTATTGGGACCCGGAGGATGTGAATTTGATCCCATGTGTCTGAGAAGGAAAACAAATTGGAAATGTTTCAAGCCATTATTCAAGTGTTTTCATGGCAGAGAATATTTCTGAAACTTTCACAGACTAGAACCTGTTCTGTAATTTTATAGAAAGGCTGTACATATGAATGCTCAACACACACATTCTAAAAATTGGCACCCAAGTAGGTGAAGCTATTTCCCAACACAGATGTCTAAATAACCTACAGTAATTTTTAATCATGCAGTGTTTCTTTTTGACTAACTCCTTGTTCAGCTGCTACTTATTCTGAAAACCTTTCTGAGACACATATTTCTAGATACCTAAAAGAAGGATGTTTTATCACCTCTTCTGAAGGAGTACAAGTCCTTTACAACATATGTGTTTTGTATTGTAATTCAGTAATGAACAATTGAGAGCCCTGACCTACAGAGATCTACCTCATTCATATAGTTGCATAGGTTTTATCAGGATTTATCCCACAGTCCTTTCTGAGGCAAAAATGTAGTGGTTTGAAACATAATTTTCCCCCAGGTTGGACAGAAGATTTAACAATGTGAATGTAATTACATGACCAAAAGCATTATCACACAGTATAAGGATACAGTGGTCATCAGTGACCGTTACCGTCATTCAGCAATTATTCATTTCTATGCTAGTGACAGCTTTACTCTCTTGGGCGTTTTTGTACAGTACCTTAGTAAGTGCTGATTTTCGAATGGTTCATATTGTGCTACTCATCCAGCATTCAGGAGAGACTCTTAGTATTCAATCACATTAATTCCTGTTCCCTCACTATTTTTTTATGTTAAGCTGATAGAAAGTTGATATCCTCCCTGTATGCTAATACATCCCCTTCTCCTTGAAATCTTTTAACTTGTGTAATGCCTTTCCCCCACTGTTTGAAGGTAATTCATTACTTTCTGACTTTAAAAATCTAAGAACTGAAACAAGCTTATAGACTTTACCTTTGAGGTCTGATTCATTTCCCCTTTTATCATTCTCTCTTTTTTTTTTTTTTAATGGCCTTTTCAGCAATATGGTAATCTTTCCAGAAGGATATTTTAGCCTTATAATCCTTTTTATACTCACATTCTTTTTGTAACTAGTGAACTAGTTCAGGTAAAAGGTTTTTTTGTATTATTAAAAAGTAGAATCAAAGTATTAATCTCAAAATCCTTACTAAGTTTAGCTTCATCAAAACACATACATTTAACCCATTCAAGAAGTCTTTTGGATTGACTATGTTTTTATATTTACCAACTGCATAATTTATTGTCCTTAGAACATAATTACATCCTCCCTCTGCCTGTTTTCATTAGCAGGGAAAGTGCGAGCAGTGATAATCCAGTACAGCCCAAACATTAGGGACATGACATCTCACCTTACTTTGGAGGGTGGGACTAGGGGTAGTAATCCCTAATTTACTATGCATCTTGTATATATTCCTGTATTTACAGTTCTTCCCACATTTGGAATAGAAAGAGGACATATGAAGTGGATTGTGTAACAAGTACACCAGAGGGCTGCTTGAAACATGTTTTCCCTAGCACAGGAATAAAAGGAAAGCCTCTATGACCTTCTGGAAATAGGAGGTTGTAATTTTTAAAACTGTTGTCTGTAACCATGCTGTTTATAATATTCAGATAAAATTAGTGTCTACTAATAGTTGTTACTGTTCAGTTTCTTTCTCACAAGTTTTACTAAAATTATTACAAAATGTCTCAAGTTTGTTTAATCATTAATTGGAAAGTAAAGGTAATGTTTTTATTTTTAAAATCAAAGCATGCCCTGCAGTTCTGTGGAAGCAAGGCAGAAGAGAAACATAACATTGGGAGTATTTCTAAGAGTTAGTCTCCAAAATGAACTTTGTATCACATCTGTTTACATGTTTATTTTCTAAGTATTTAATCTTATTAGTTACTACATGAAAACATTATTTTCTGTATCAGGCCACTTAAAAAAATACTTCAATACATACTGTCATATTACATTAACCTTATATTTCATCACTAACCATGACTTTTGACGAATCATAGAATGGTTTAGGTTGGAAGGGACCTTAAAGATCATCTAGTTCCAACCCACTTGCCATGGCCAGGGACACCTCCCACTAGACCAGGTTGCTTAAAGCCTCATCCAACCTGGCCTTGAACACTTCCAGGGATGGGACCTCCACAGCTTCCCTGGGCAACCTGTTCCAGTGTCTCACCACCCTCAGAGTGAAAAATTTCTTCCTGAGATCTAATCTAAATCTACCCTCTTTCAGTTTAAAACTGTTACCCCTTGTCCTATCACTACATGCCCTTGTAAAGTCCCTCTCCAGCTTTCTTGTAGGCCCCTTTCAGATACTGGAAGGCTGCTATAAGAAATGAGTAGAGGGACAGAATAACCTCCCTTGACCTGCTGGCCACACTTCTTTTGATGCAGCTGAGGAACCTGAAGGTTCTCTCTAACAAACCAAAAAAATCACATCTTTTTCACAAATAAGCAAGATAGTTACAAACTTTTTGGGTAATAATTCTGTATAAATAGGCAATTTGCTAGTATCAACACTACCCCCACTAGTATTTTACTAGTATCAACCCCACCCTGACACACAGAGACTGGTATGACTTAATAGATAAATTGACTTTTAATTCCTTACCTAGATTCAGCTCCCAAAGTTCATGAGAGGTTTGTTTCAGAAAGAAAAACTGTGTCAGGGGATACTTTTCCTCATAGTGATAAGAGGAACTAACATACGTTGTGACTCATTCAGATTTTATTATCCTGTTCTGTCTTGCACATTTCTCTCTATTTACTCAAAAGATCACTGGAGAGCTTGCCCTGAAAAGAGTTATTTTACTTGGCAAGGGTCACCATAGAAAAGTAGCTCCCAAAGACATGATCAAGCCTCTATGGATAGGAAATCTCCTCTGAGCTCATTAGTCTGTTACACAAATGGGACAGATAATAGGCTGTAGTCTCTCAGTTTTGCCAAGAGGAAGCAGAGTAAGCTCTCACTTTTCATTGGTAGCCAATGACACCAAGTCATTTCACATGGACTCCACATTAGAAGTATAATTCAGCACATTAATTATATCTCAACATATAAAATTACCTTACAACCAGAATGCCTAATATACCCAGAGTTCATACTATAATATATAGCCTTTTTATACTGTTACTGCTCTTTTCTGTAGCATGAATTAATATGCCATGAGTCAACAGTCATTGTGATATTCAAGGGAAGAAAATGTGTTTATATCCATTCTGTCTTTCTCTCCAACCCATTTATTACACATCCGACCCTGAAGATGTTTTTAATTAGTTGGTAAGAATGGCAAATAATAAACTTCATGAACATTTTATTACAGTGTGTGTGAGTATTAATTGTTGCCAATTCATCAACCCTAAAGCACTTTAGTTCTGGAAAGATTTATTTTATCTGTTCTATATTTATGAGTACAATCTCATCTTCAAAATATTAGTAAACAAAAAGATCTTTTGAATATTAATTTTAGCACTGGTATTCTCCTGTCTCAAACTGGCCTTCAATGCTATCCTAGGAAATATTTTGCTCATTAGTAATTGAGTTAAAATGATATCCATGAGATTTAGCTTGCTCTTGGCCTTTTTAATTACTATACCGGTAATTCCTTGGACTTTTATCTACATTTCACCTGAGAGTCCGTAATTATTAACATTTTCCACCTTATCTGATTCATTTACCAGTGCTATAGACAGTAGCTTGTGTGCAGTTTGTGATGAAAATCTAGACATCTGCAGCAGCCTGAAAAGTGACTCTCAGTGACATTTACAGAAGGAATTAGAAATAGGTGTAAACGCACAGCAGGACTTAAACACTGCCTAGAACGGATTAATAAATGTGTTAATTTAAGCGAAATAGATTGTTACAGTGAGAGACAGTGCTGAAGGACATGTTTTCTTGTTTAACTTGAATCTTTCAGTATACAAGGGAGTTTTGTATATAGCAGAAACCTTTATAAAGTATAATCCACTTTGCCTTATGTTACGCCCCAAGCAGCAGATACTGGTATTATATCCCTCTTGACAGCACAGCACAGGACAAGTTCAACAGAGACAATAAAGTTCTACAACTCTTGGTCATGTCATGCCAAGAGAAAGGAGGGACTGTTTGCAGTCCTCATACACACAACAGGGTGTTACAACAGAATTTTCCCCAAAAGAAGTTGGTCTCCTCACTTTTTAGAGTTCCTAATTCTTATATGGCATATGTTCTTTTGCAGCATGTATAGAGAGCCAAGGTCAATTGTTCTCTATAATCATGAGTTCTAGGAACTCTCATAGAATCATAGAATCATAGAATGGTTTGGGTTGGAAGAGACCTTAAAGATCATCCAGTTCCAACCCCCTTGCTATGGGCAAGGACACCTCCCACTAGACCAGATTGCTCAAAGCCTCATTCAGCCTGGCCTTGAACACTTCCAGGGATGGGGCCTCCACAGCTTCCCTGGGCAACCTGTTCCAGTGTCTCACCACCCTCATAGTGAAAAATTTCTTCCTGAGATCTAATCTAAATCTACCCTCTTCCAGTTTGAAACCATTACCCCTTGTTCTCTCCTTAGATAATAAAGAAAAAACACTCAATTGTATGCTACAAGAAGTTGCAGATATTATGCTATTCATAATAATATTGCAAAGTACAACAAAAATTGTAAAAGAAAGATCTATTAAAACAAACAGCCTAAGCCAATGTCTCCTGGATGCACTGGCCCTTTAGTTTCACCCAGTTACCCCTCTGGTGAACCCAATAAATACTGTGACAAAACTTCTCTTTGTTTTGTTTTTGTTTTCCTGGGAAGCAACATTTCTCAGCCTATTGGCTGTCATAGGCTTCTGACAGGACATCTGCTGTCAAACAGGAATGCAGTACTTTTCAGCAGTAGATTGGAAAGCGTGTGAACTTGCAACCTGGCATGTAAAAGAGCATTTAACCCCCTTCTACAAAGCTACAAGAAGAGCACTAGTCCTGGGAGTGCAATAAAATTGAAATAGCAAGGGCATGGAGATCAACCCTCTAAGACTGCCAGAACAAAATCTGAAGAAATTTTTTTAAGAGAGAAAAGTAGTTTTCTGCTTTACAGAATCAAGGATGATATTCCAAAATACAGAAAAGTCCTTGCAAATGGTGATTTTAAAACATGGGACACGCTGAAAGGATGAGGGATATGATATACAGCTCTAATGAGGTGAAACCCAGAACACACCAGTCACCCCAAATGTTCTGCTTCCTAAAGTAACTTACATGGACGGCACAGGAGCCATACTGTACTTCAATTTGTTTGTGATCTGGATGGGGACTGAGATCTTGTAGAATGTCATGCTTATCCCTATCTAGAAGTCTAGATGCAGAAATGTTTGCTCTGGACATAGGGGCAAGCCTTACAGAGCAACAATGAGACAGCACTTGCAAAAAGCAGCCTGTGGAAAGCAAGCTACACATCTAGAGAGGCAAGGAGTGAGAAGATTGCTCTAGATCTGTGTAGGCATGAAATCTATGCCTGGCAGTAATTAAACATGTCAGAAGTTCTGGACCACTACAGAACTGGGTGATGATCTGTGCTACGCTGTCTAAAAGAACGTTTAATTGAACAGTGGCTGTACTTGGCAGAGAGATAGTTGGGATTGTCTTAACACTGAGGCTGACATTTCCATGCTTCTAAATGTGTGATGAATGTTACCCTGATCCAAAATGTTCTGGTTTTGCTAATATTTTAATTTACTTCTTTTCTAAAAGGTTCAAATAAGTTGTTGCTTGTAGAATTGCTCATGGAAATTTTCAGAATTTTCAGGTGTTTTGTGTGTATTTGGCCTTGGAGCTTTACAGAAAAGAAAGAGCATGGAAACCAACTCACAATATGATTTTATTTGCACTCCAGAGGATGTTGAGTAACAGCCTCTAAACAAACAGACTGAAATTTTTTTCTCCATGAACATTTAGGTGCATTTATACAAAACTCAGCTCTGAAGTATCATTTTATTTTTCCTTGTAGTGCTTTCAAACCCTCCACACTGTGCATAGGCAGAACTCCAGAACAGATGCTTATTCACCCCAACCTAGATTATGCTGTGTTCCTCCCAGATGATTTCTCAGCTCAGTATTTATAATGGCAAAGACTTTCTGACTTCTAACCAGATCTTTACAGTGCTTCTTCAAGCAGCAGGAAAAGGTAGCAACGCAAATATTTGCTGGCCTATTATATGAAGCATTTTTCCATAAGGCAATAATCCTTTCACAATAAGGTAATTGTCTTCAAGTTTATTCACCAAGGAGCTGGGTTACTGCCTGGCAAAGCAATACTGTTTTATTGATTAAGCATGGTGTTTCCAAAATAACTTTTAGACGTTCCCTGAAATAGCTTCATTAGAAATATAACCAATCCCTTTTTGATAGCCTTGCTGTTTTGACTGCTTATACAGCTGCTATTAACGGTACATCTACCTTTGAAATACCTTTCTAATTTACTGCAATTTTTAAACATTTGCAGTCTCATAATCTTCCTGGAGTGAATGGTATTTGCAAACCAGTTCTATGCCTCAGTCGTCTTTGTCTTTGAAAGTCATGTGTTTTCCAATTGCATCAGTGCAAGAGGCTGGGAGCAGAAAGGTCTGATGACTTCTTGCCCCTCTTCACTTTAGCAGTGCAAGTAGAAACTCTGTGGAAGCTATTCTCCCTATTGCACTGTGACACAACTAAGCTACAAAGAGTAATAAAAGGTTTTCATGAGTCTTTCCTTCTCTAATCTCATTCATATGCCACTGTAAGGGCAGGTCATGGTCTTTCCATTTACCCCCTATACTCACTTCTGGAAACACCTGACCATAATTTGTCACATCTGAAAGTATTGTTTCATACTAAGCCCACTGAGGCTGTTCATAGGCTTCTCTATCACTACATATCAGTCCTAGCACTGGCTTATGTTCCAGTTAGCAATTCCCCTGGTGAGCTATACTAAAAAAAAATATTCTTCTAAGAGAATACCTTCTTCTAAGTAAAAGTGATATACAAAATGTCTAGTGATTAATGTCACAAACACATAACAAGTATCTCTGCACGTAGCTGTTTGGATTAAAAGGTATTTCTAAGTCATCAGCATCAGTGCCCAGTAAAAGGTCTTTTATGTTTGAATTAAAAAATAGGTTAGAACAATAAATGGCTTTCTTGAGACAGCTGTGATCCTTCTAATTGTGCAGAGGCCATTAAATGACTCTCACATATCTTCCTTTGTGTTAACAGCATATAAGTTCAGTGATATCAACACACTAATATGTTTTTCACTACATTTTATAAACAGTTCTTATAATGAAAATCCATCACAAATCACAAAAGAGTGAACAGGAATGTCTCAAAGTGCACTGCCTCATCTGCGTAACTGTAGATGGGTAACATATTAACAAGGTTATTGAAAGCTGGGGTAATGATTTTGCATACTAAACAGTGATGCCTTGTGTACACTGCTATCCCATTCTTGTAAGTTATGTCATGAACTATCTGAATGTAATCTAAGGTAGGTGAAGTTTCTGTAGCTTAAAAGACTTACTGTTGAGAAAAGAAAAACAAATAGAATCTCTAGTTTGACTAATTCTTTTGCATAAAGGTCATCCTATGAGTACAGAAGCTCACAAAGTGCCTTGGCCTCAGTACAGTAAAAGGTACAAGTGAGATATGAATTCATTCACGCAAAGAGACTAGCAATCACTTACAAATCTGTTTGGTTAATAAGCAGTCACACTTTTGATTTTTTAGGGAGAAGTGATATAATTTACTGGACCAGCTGGTACAGTTGGAAAAAAGGAACAAGCTCTTAGCAGATGTCTGAAATAGACTCAAACAATTCCAACCAAAGTACATTGGAACAAACACATTCAATTGCATTTGGTTAAGTAACCAATTTTAGAAAATAGGATAGTTATTGGAGGAGAATAGTAGCAAGAGAAGAGGTGATAAAATCCTTGGCTTTCTGAGAAGGAGGCAGAAACAGGCAGTTAGTCATTTTGAGACCAAAGCATTGTAAGGCTGTTTTCCCCCAAAAATCTATTTCCCCATCATTCTATTAAAGATATTATCTCCCTCTGGAAACTTACCTCAGTTATATCCCTAGTCTATTACCGCTTCAGCACCACTACACTTCTGATTGATGGCTTAGTGCACAGAAGACACGTCTGTCATTTGCTCTTTGGCAGATATTAAAAACCGGCAAAGCTGTAGAAATATCCTTCTGAAGGTGGGTACCAGATAAAACCTAATATAAATCAGAGCTCAGAACCTGAGATATTCCCAAACATTATGATCTCCTACTGGAATAATCCTAGTCTTCTTCAGCCTCAGGGAAAATAAAACATGCCCAGATAGAAAACAGGGCATTAGTCTTACCTCAGAACAAAATACGGTAACTAGCAGTTTTTGGTATACATTGTATGAGTGTATGAAGTTAGGCCCTAAAGAACTGAATCAGTAAAGAATTCATTACCTAAATTGGTGCTGAAACAGAAAACAGATACATAAATCCAAAACTGAGATCCCAAATCTCTTTGCTTATGTTGCTTAACTCTGGAAGTCCTTCTTTTCCAATCACTTTATTAGTCAGAGTTTCTGTCAAGAAAGCAGGGCTTGTTTGTTTTGAACTGCCTTCTGCTAGAATGGGAGCTGAACCTGGACTTTCCATGCCTAGGTAAGTGTTTGAGTCACTAGGCCATTGTGTAAAATAGACTACCACTATAGTAGGCTTTATATCTCTACCTTCAGGGTAAGTTTCCTACCTGTAGTTGTCTCGCAGACAATGTCATTTCCTACTAAAGCCTCGGAAGAAGACAGCATTTTAGACACATTCCAGTACTTGAAGTTTCTTTATGCTTTGATCAAAACCCTTGCTAATTAGTGCTATGAAATCTTGCCCTCTTACTCCCCCCTTATAAATTGCCTTTCATTGGTACAATTTTCTGTTCATCTGAAGACCTACAGAAGATTACCAGTCTATAAAAAGTAGCATGCTTTATTCTTTCAGTACATATTTTAAAATAGAGCTTCTGTAATAAAGGTTAAAGGTTTTTTTTAAGCCTTTAGAGATACTTATTGCAGACTTGATGCTTTGCTCATTCAAGTCAGCAAGTTCCTATTGATTTTGGTACAGCCCAAGAATAATACGCTAACTCACTATCTACATCTCCAGTGTTGGTATAGATTTTTAATATGATGCTTGCAGCAAAGAAGAAAGAATGATTCACTAATGTGAGAGGTTCAGGTTACATTCCTATTAATTAGGCTTCCATTGGTCCCAGTGAAGACCACACCAAAAATCTATGCATGGGCTCAGGGGACTTAAATGTAAGTTATAGTCACTTTTATTCATGGCCCTTGAACAGTGTGCAAACACACAAGAACTCAGAGATAGAATTATATGAAGAAAAGAAGGATTTAAGTAAACAACACAAATAACTAAGCAGAAATGCAACTACGCTAAGAAATTTCAGGACAGGATGGGATATTACATTATTTTGCTCAATGCAGTATTACAAGCTGTAGAACTCTCTCCAGTTTACCCCTGTATTGTGCCAAAAGCACATTATTCAAAAGGTGTCCAGCTTTGACTTCTGAGAATCTCCCCATCTCTTCATGCTTGGTTCTAAAGGTAATTCATATTTCCCAAAAGCAAGCAAGCAATCAACAAAACCACACCAAATATTTAGGATTCTTTATTTCATCTTCATGCATGTATATACATTATTATGAATATCACCCTCTCTAATTAAATGTTCAAAAGCTTTAGATTCTCAGTCATGAAGCAGCTGAGCTCTACAGAAACCAGACGAATTTTGGAATTCCTTTCAGCTGGTGTTGATTCTGTAGATTATTCCAGACTAGTGATATCTGATACAGTCAATCAGTCAAGCTGCTTGTGCAATCTGCTCCACTCCATCAGTGCCATATTTTGTCTATTCCACTATCTTCACTGAAGACATTTGTCTTATTCTCAGTGCAGCCAAAAATTGTAATGACTATCATGATTCATTTTAAAAATACTTACCATATTTTGCACAGTTTGGGCACATATGTCAGTCCTGAATATTTAATAATGTGATAGACATCATCTAATGGAAGGGTTTATGATAAGCTATAAGCGAGTTTTACTTCAGCCATTTTCCATGCAGTTTTGTACAACAAATTTTGAACTATACACAAGCATATATAGAAATTTGTAAATAGAAAACATTTAGTAAACACAACAAAAAGTTCTGTTTGCTGAGTTCCCTATATTCCTAGACATTTTTGTACTGTGGTCAAATTCAGAATGACAGATGTTACGGTCTTCATCTACCCAACTCCACTGCAGAGATTAATATAATCTTTCTTACATCCTGCCACTGTGATGGTACTCAGCTTTTTATTATAAAGTTGGTGAAGGAATAGTTAGGAAATGAAGATTACAAATCTGATGAGTAATCTAGTTCAATAGGAAACTTTTTACCCTGAAGAAGTAAAAGCGGTTGAATCAGGTTTTTCATGTCAAAACATCACAGTCCCCTAAATACTTTGACTTATATGTCATAAAAAAGTGACACTCAAATAACCCAAGCAATCTGATAACACAGAAGAGCAGGTGACAGTGCATAGTCAAGTTCATAACCTTGTGTTTATATACTGATTTCATGTAGCTTGAGGAATAAAATCAGTGTGAATGCAGAAACCTTTCCTTGTGATTTCAAAAAATAACTTCTGTGATATAACTTTCACAGAAAAGCTGTGTAGTGTGAATAGCAATGCTTTTTTTTTTTTTTTTTTTGGTCACTGGCATGATTAGAATAGATAATAATAAAAATCCAAAGCACCAATAAAAAATATAGTTCATATATTAAGAATTAAATTATTAAAATATACACTTTTAAAGTATTAAAATATCTTGTAAAGTATTCACTTAATGTTTTGTTGTTAAAGAGCTACTAGACTTAATTTTATTAATAAATAATTAATAAAAAGAATAAGATTTAAACCAATCTTTTAAATGTGTTACTGAATAGACTGCATGCTTTTCTAAAGGAAGGTCTTACAGCTGTTGAGAGAATATTTACTTGTCAATTCCATTTTTCATAAGTCTGACATCAATTCTATATGAAACATTCCAGCATTATTAGCTGCAGCTTTGCAGGTTAGGAATTAGTATCTACTGTTTCCATAAATTACACATCATTAACAGTGACAGGCAGGCACAAGGAGCTGCTCGGTTAAAGCACAGGTCTCACATAGGTCTCGAGCTATAAGCCAGTAAAGAACTTACTTTGTAAGAAGCTGTATGGCCTTCGATCCTTCTGACATCAAGAGTCTACATAAATGATAATTCATAATTGCCACATCCAAATTTTCAGAAGAGGTGCTAAGGTGAGGGTAATTTAGAGATGCGCCACACTATTAAAAAAAAAAAAAAAAAAAAAAAGGACTTTTTGTAATATATGCCTAAAAACCTCCTCATTTCACCCATCCAAGAAATCCTGTCAATGACCTTGGATCCAGTAAGATGAGTATAACTGAACCAAGTCCTATATTTTGCATCAGGTTAACCATTTGTATTTATTTTAAAATGAAGCAGCCAAAGTTAGTAAAGATGCTGTGTCATAACATGTATTTGTAGAATTACCCTACGTGTTTGGCATAGCTTAGCATCTATTGCATGTTATAGACTTATAGTCCAGACTGCCCAATTACAGCTCATTTTGAATAAGCATAATAAAATCTGATATATACAAACCATCTCATATCTACGTCTCTCCCTAACGTGGAACTGTGGAACTCCTGACCGAACTGGGCATAATCACAGTCTTAAGTATCCTGCAAGGTTGCTCTGCTGGCTAAGAGGCTCCTCTGAAAGAAGGTGCAGTGTCCTCCTACAGCTCTTTTTCTGAAACAGGGAGATATTGGTCTCTGTGTTTTCTGTAAAACTCAGTTCTGTTACTGATAAGTGTGCTATGTTCACCCCTCCCAAATCAAACTCATTTTATATGAAAAGCATTTACTTTAATGCAACTTGTAATACATATCAAAGCCAAAATGGTTATCGAGCTGAAGCAGACTCACAGATTTAAAACAAAGTTTTAAGTTACTTAGAAGTTCTTAGAAGAACAGATAAAAGTTATGGGAATCACATTCTTGGATATTGCTGCCTAAGTGAAGACTAAGTGTCACTTTGAGAATTCAGTCTTCTGTTTGGACTTTGTAACGTTTCACATCTACTTTCTATTCATTGTTGTAAAGGGACAAATAACATTCCCCTTGGACCATTTCATCAGTGTAATTTACTGCTCTTGTGTCTTAATTAAAACAGAAATATATTTTTTTCTATTTCTAACTAATTTGGAAGAATGCCTCTACAATGATAAAATTAAGATATGAAGGTCATGTTCTTTACTATGATACAGAATTATATTGGCCTAATTTTAGAATTGTATTTTTGAACTGTATGTTTGAATAAGTAAACAAATCTGGAACCTGGAAGGATACTTCTGTACTTGCAACATTAAAGCTATGAGTTTTATCAATGATTTGTAGAGGTAAACAACCCAGTATGAACATAGCTCTCATTCATGGTTCTTTCATTTCCTCACTTTTTTGTCTCTTACTGCTTCCAGTATGGAATGGGATCGATAGTTTTCTACCTTAATTTCTAAATTTATTCATGTAATAAACAGATAAATATATACTTTTGCTTCATACTTTCCATTTTACAAAATGAAAATCTAAGAATAATATATGTGAAACTATTAAAAATTACTACAATTTTAATTAATTCTGAGGGCTTAATAAGATAATAGTGGTTTATGGTCCTGAAAAGGAAAAGTATGGATGAGAACTAGCTGAATTCAATTTACCTTACAAGTATATTTAATAACATAATTCATTTTTGCGCTCAATTCAGAAATAAAGTAGAAATTTGGGGAGTTTTATGTGAGAGGAAATAAAAATGTTTTCACCATCAAAACACACTTAATGGCTTTGTACCTCAGAGTAAAATTTAGTTAATATGCAAAAATTTGCATCAATTTAAATATTTTCTCTATGGACTTCAATTTTAAATGAAGTGGTTTATGTTTTTTCTTTGTTGAGGTGTCTCTAAGATACATAAAACTGTCCTGAAAAATATTTTATGCTGTTTATATGTTGCATGCTCTTTCTGACCTTTGGCTAAAGCATGAACAGACTGGTATGGCATTCTGCCCTATCAGCCAATTTTCCATATTACAAGTATTTTTTTTTATTGAATTATGGTTCTTGAGGACCCAAGTACCTTGTAATAAATGTTGAAAGTTGCTTCTTGTCAGGAGATTAATGTGTGTGGTTATTGGTCTCTCTGGAGATTACTTCTTAATAAAAAGCAATTCACTTAAATTACTTTTCTCACTACTTTTGTTAATATTACAAAATTACAAGCAAGTAAAGGCAAAGCTTTTAACTCTGCTTTCCAGGAAGTAGTTTTAAATTTGTTCATTTAGGAGCTAGAGTAATTGATTGACCCATGTGAAACCTAACCAGACTAACTGTAACACAATGGAGAGTTGGCCTATTACAGTTTTGCACATTCTTCAAAGATCTCATCTAACATGTAAAGGGAGCTGTATGTGATAATGAATCATTACAATACCATGGCAAGTTAGATACAGATGATATATTGTTATGCCCTGCTCTAGCAAAGATATATCAGTCTAACGTTCACCATTTCCACACAGGCATTACTTCAGGAAAAAAGTTGTTCTTGTCAAAGAGGTACCAGCATTAATTTAAACATAATTCTCCCTTCTCAAAGAACAGTAGAAGAATTTTATGGATTTATGTGAAGGATTTTATCAGTGACTAAGCATCCTCCAAAAACGTCTGTCTGAATCAATGATAATTCAAAGCTTGGCAGAGTAATAGGCTGGTACTTTTCATGTAAAGAACTTCTATTTTGCTCTCTTCAAAACAAAACACCCAGTTCTACTGTAAAGACAACTTTGCATTTGAAGATTTAAGCTGATTATATTTAACAGTCAAATGTTAATAACTAAAACTGAAAGAAAACTTTTAAGCAATATCTGAAGAAACACCTCAATGACTGGTTTGGTTTGTTTTTTTTTAACTCTTAATTGACTTCTCATATAGACTTCACATGAGAAAAGATTTCCCTATCTTGAAAAGTTTTGCCAGATAGAAATTGTGTTTCCACCCTGAACACCTACTCTTTGCTCTGTGCAGTTTTTTCATGCCAAGGTGACTGGCACAATAAGGAATAACACTCATGTATTTTACATCCACTGTAAGATTACCTTTCTTCTAGAAAAGTTCAATAGCACTCTAAATCAGAAAAAAAATCAGTTTCACAATGTTTTATTCCAATATAGCAAGAAAATTAAAGATAAGGTTTATTACAGATTTCTATATATATGGTCCCTGCAAGACATAGGATGAAAACAGATCTTCTCCCTTTATAATTCAAAAGTCTGCAGAAAAACTTAGACACAAGAAGCTCTACAGCTGAATACAGGAAAAACAGTAATGCGGGTAAGAAAGTATTTTTCTTATAGCTAACCTTGTGTAAATACATTATTATTAATTAGAAGTATTCTGGCTGGAAAACTTATGTCATGCAAAACATTTCCCATTTTTCTAAGAGTTCAGAACATCAGGACAGAAAAAATTCAGAAAGTTAAGATCATGATGCATCTGGGTTTCTCTGAAGACACCACAAAAACATTTCTTTTGCTAACTGTGAAAGATTTAATGGTTTCCTATGACATGGTCAAATGTTGGGACATCATTATCCAGAAAAGGTCACAGACAATTTTTCTAACTTGTAAAACATGAAAATACTGTGATGGCTGGGAATACAATTTTCCTGCTGTAATTTTTGAATACTGGATGCTAAAAGCTATTTGTTTTGCAAGCCACAATAGCTGCTTTCAATGCAGTACCACAAAACTGATCTTAACTATACAAACTAGCATGAACACTGAAAATGTAGGTGTTTACTTGACTCTGGAGAGTGATAAACTAACAATTAAATGTTAATCATCTTGTATCATGCTGTGTGTGACTGAAAGTAATGCATATAGCGCACTAAATACCTTCTGAACTACTCTGTCTAGATCTGACCTTAACTTGTAATGAAATTCTGATTAATACACAGCACTACAAGCATACCTGTGCAACAGAATATTCATCCATGTTCTACTCAAATAATCTTTGAATTTCCTAATAGATTTTCTCAGTGTGGAATCTTTCCAACTAACAGATCTATAAACTTACAGAGCTGAAAGAAGTGCTGTTAAAATAAGAATTTGAACAGCCACGATTAATGGCATGGCCAGGAAGTGCAAGTCAGAAGACATATATTAGTTAAACAATTATAGCCATTTTTTGTAACAAATCTAAACCTGTGGATGAGTCAGCAACATAGCTTAATTTTCAATTACTTTGACTATTTTTGCCTGCTATTGAAGACCCTTTTTATCTCTTAAGACAGATAGCAAAGGTACAAGCTGAATTTTGTGTGCTTACACAACGTTTTAGACCTTTGAACACTCTAGGCATAACTGCATCACGTTATCCTCAGCGGTGAGGAATCACCTCACACAAGGTGACAAGAAGCAGATTCTGTAACGCTAATGCAAAGCTCACTGAAATCAGTGAGATCTTTCCATAAATGACAATGAGCTGGATCAGTTTCTAGGGCCCTGATTCTATAACACCAGGCTCATCATTTGCACTTGTCCAAAACTTGTACAAACCAGAATGGTAGCTTTTCCTGTGTGGTTAGACTGTTTAAGGTCAAAGGAAATGTAGCTCATTGTTGCTCTGATGCATCTGATATATTATTATGAATCTGGTAGTAACAACAGAATTGTGTTCAGTTTTATCAAATTTCTTCACTTCCATCAAAACCATAATCTCTACATTTCTTACTTTTAGTAAGAAATTATTAAGATAGAACATTTAGGCAGAACAATTAAGACATACAACTTGTGTGTTATTATTTCCACGATTCCAGTCATGGACTAGTTGTTTGTACTCAGAATACTTTGTTGACCATTTTCTTGAAAAAGGCCAGCATATCTAATGTTGAAAACACCTCTGTAGCAAATATGTTGATAGTACTAAAAATACTGAAAATAAAAATTTTATTTGTCTGTGAGGAATGTCACAATGAATTCCTAACGTTTTCCAACTGAGGCCTCAAAGATATATGTGCTTATTCTTGACTTTTTACTTGTCTGAGCACATGTATTTCAATGGTTTAATTAAATTGCTTTATTTAATCTGATCAAAACTCCTATGCAGCTACTCTTGCTTGTAACTGGAGCAATTTAAGATGTCCAGAGCAGTTCAAGAAGTTTCTAGCTAGATTTCTGGTTTCCAGCTAGAGTTTGCCAACTGTCAGCTGATTGTAAATAATGTGTGCATCCTCCTACTTTCTTTTAATGTGAAGTAGAATAGGCTCCTTTAAAGTTGTCATGACTGTCTACTTAGCCTGGAGAAGAGAAGACTCAGAGGGGATCTTATCAATGCTTATAAATATCTAAAGGGCGGATGTCAAGAGGCTGGGGCCAGACTCTTTTCAGTGGTCTCCAGCAACAGGACAAGGGGCAACGGGCACAAACAGGAACACAGGAAATTCCATCTGAACACGAGGAAAAACTTTTTTACTTTGAGGGTAACAGAGCACTGGAAAAGGCTGCCCAGAGAGGTGGTGGAGTCTCCTTCTCTGGAGATATTAAAAACCCACCTGGATGCATTCCTGTCCAACCTGCTCTAGCTGGGCAGGGGGGTTGGACTAGATGATCTCCAGAGGTCCCTTCCAACCCCTACCATTCTGTGATTCTGTGACTTAAGGAATGCTACTTCACCCATCATAAGAAATGAAAATGAACATTCTTTTATTAGGAAAATGCACCTTAACACAGGATGCAGAAATCTCCCAGTAAAGGAGCTGACTTAACCAAATCAAATACAATGAAAAATAACCATTTGAACCCATCCTTCTCCAGTTTGCCACAGTACAACATAGGCTTATTCCTAATACATGTAACTGAATGGAAGTAAGCATTCTCCAAACTATATTGCTCAGCTGTTTGTTTGGTTGTTTTTTTTTTTTTTCTCCCCAGTTAATTATCTTTGTTTACAGGTATCAACTAAACAAACGTTAGACCATGTGGATACCAAATGCCCCCATTCTCTGCTGTCAAGCCATACTATATTTCATATGATCTAAAGAATTCTGGCTAAAAAGTATAATGCATCATAGCAGTCATAAATAAAGCAAGATTTTTCACAGTCTTTTTGTTTCATCAGCTTCTTAATAGTTCAACATTTTCTCCCGATTTGAAGCAAAAAAAAAAAAAAGTCATGTAGAAATTCCAGTTTCTGCTTAGCTCTACTAAATTATCTTTGTTCCAGGTGACTGAAAGATGTTTTTTTCTTGCAGACATTTCATTCATCAGAATAGACTTGATGAACTGCCTTAAATATTACCATTTTGTTTATTCTGCGTTTTGGAGAAGAGTGAACAAATGAGCTTTAAAATAATGTTTGCTATGCCTTGGGGAACAAGTGAGTTTCCTGTTTCAATAAATGTATCTGCTTTACATATATTTCTTTTTCTTTTTTGTTTTTCTTTGCAAAGCTTCTGGTTTCTGTATTTTCAAAGAATTTCAAAGAATCGTTTGTGAATTCATCCATACAACTATCACTCAAATCAGGAGGAGATTTATTTAAACCCTGACAATGCTTTGCCAAATTAAAGGTATGCATTTTGAGAAGATTCTCTTTAAAATACACTTTCAGGCAGAAATGTTCATTACTTTAGCTGATGGCACTGAAACTTAGAATTACAGATGAGAAGAAAACTAACTACAGGCTTTTTTTTGAAGACAAAATATAAAAAGAAATTCTTTTTATTGAAGGAAAATACGGATAATCTGAAAAGAAGTTGTGTAGTACATAAATATAAGGTGCATATAAAATATATACTTTTCCTATCCTACTCAGTGTCACTGCTGACACTTATTTTTCCAGCTTGGAACACCGGTAATGCTGATTCCTTTGAAACTGATGAAGCCTGCTGTTTTTCCCATTTTTATGTATCACTTGGTGCAGTAATCACTGTGTTTCAGAGGGGGAATAAGCTATTGTGAAATTAGATAACTCTCTTAGGAAATTCTTTATTTTGGTATAGTAATAAGATCCTTCATGCTGCTTCATTGGGCATATCTATGATAGAAAGTTTTTCCCCATCATGTCTCAATATAGGGTTTTTTTCTATGCGTTCTGCATTCATGAAGTCTGATGATAGGTATTTAAATAGGGAAAGCATTTTTGAAGGAGATTTCCTCTACAGACTAGAAATATGCCAGCACTATCGTCAATTTAATTTAAATTATTAGAGATACAAAGGGTAAATGTCACCCACAAGCCAGTAAGTTTTCCGAAGGTGCCTTACTAATAACAGATATGAAGGAGTCAGTACCCATCTTGCAGAAAAAAGGTAAGCATAATTCCCATCCTTCCTGGGAGAAGGATTCCAGGGAAAAGTTTCATTTCCAAAAGCTTTTTATGTATTTTGCTTTGCACCAATGCTGATTAACCATATAAATTTTCCACTGGTTAGGCTGGACACTCTGGCTCTAACAGTCAGATTGTTGATTTCATGAGGCTGGGGCCTTGCAGGTAAGATACTCGATTTAGAAGTAGCATGTCTGCCACCTTTAAGGAAAGTGCACTATGTAGAAGCTGTTTTCCTGATCCTGTGTGTAGAATGCAGAAAGAGCACAAAGGAGTCCAGGGCCAGGCAAAATTCAAGACACTTTTGGCCTACAACTTTTCTCTGGGAGTTTTTGCAATTGACTTCTTGCGTGGAGTGTTAGTCCTGCACTCTCTAAGTATTTAACATTCCCTAAGCACTGCATTGTCCATGAGTTCAGGGGCTATAGATTCTGTTTTATTCAGCCTTTATTGATTGGCACTGAAACACTTTACTTTTGTTTGCAACGTGAATTGCAATGCTTAATTTATCCTAAGAATGTTCTTGTGAGCTAAGCAGAGAAGCGTTACTTTCTGTTTTACAGATGGGAACTGAATTGGAGTACATAGGAAGTCCAGCTCTGCAGTAGCCTAGGCTGCCACCTCAGGCATCTTGGTCTCATGCAACATTGAAAGTTTTGCTTGTTGATATTTGCAGAAATCACTGAATGGTGAGCTGTATGCAATGGTACAGAAGTGACAGGATGTCTCCTGTGTAGCAATTGACAAAGAAAGAGTGAAAGTTCCTTCTCCAAATCAAGCAGAGCTTGGCTTTGAAGGTAAATTCCATATATCATAGCTGTTATAGCTGTTCAGGGAATAGCACACCTGCTCTGGCCTCACACATGGCAGAGACCAGTACAGACAAAACCAGGAGGGTACACAGATGGAAGCTCCAGACTGGCCATAAGCAGATGCCTTCCTCTCTCCAGTCAGTCTCTTAAATCTGCCCTATTCTTTTCTTTTTAATGAATGCTTATCTAACTTAGACAGTTTCCTATCAGCCTGAAAGGTATGCTTCTCTTTGGTGGACCATTAACTATGAATTACATGGAACCTAGGCATTCAACTCAGGGTGGAGGATTCCAGTAGACCATTTTCCTTTCCCTTCTGCCGTTGCTCTCCCTTAAGTTCTCAGCAATAAAAATGGCAACAAATGCTTCCTGGATCTGAATCTTTCCTACTTCAGATAAAAAGACCATCTTTATTTTTTACTACACAAAATGATGGGAAGGGAGAAAGAGGAGGTAAAAGAGAAGCAATGGCCTTGAGCACGTATATTTTCTTCAAAAGGTTGCAAAATTTGAGTTGGCCTGTGCCTTTTCAGAGATACTGGGATTTCTGTGCATATTTATAAAGATATCTAATAGCCAAAATTAGTGCAAACATAATTTTTTAATAAACGCTCCTTATTATGATCAAAAAATCCTGTTCTAATCATGGCATTCTCACTAATTCAGAACCAGCTAGTCTATGTAAAGTATATGCTGAGACATATATGTAAGAGTCGACTTGTAAATTCCCCAAAACAAATTGTGAGAGACGAAAGGGAGGAGGAGGAGGCCCTCCAAGCTTCACTGAGGAATGTCTCAAACACTTGCAAGTACCTTGAAATGTAGCTGTAGTAATGGGGCAAATAATGTAGGCCTTACGCTCAAAGAACTGATAAGGCCAACACCTGCTTACTCAGGCGGGAAAGAAACTCACCTGGATCTGGAGGAGGGAGACAGGACAGCTCTGCTTTTCCTCAGCAAGGACACGATAACAAGAATCTGTGTAGTTCTTTGTTTCTTCGGAAGGCTACTATGCCTGATGATGACCTTTGCCTCATTATCCGTGAAATGCATATTAAAGTTGACACCCTGCATATGCTTATGAAGATTATCGAGATCATGCTAAACATATATGACTATAGCACTCATCCCTCCACCCAAATCATGCTACATGTCACCTGGGGAGGTGGGAAACGTGAGGCGGAACTGTCACTGTAATAGTGGGGTTGGTCGTACTGATACAGTGAACATAAAAGGGGAGAATAAGTGCCCCTGGGGGACACACTCTCTCTTTGCAACTACTTTTTTCCCTGGGGAGATTTTACACAGAGGAGCGCTTCTACAAACCAGAGACCCTCTCCTGTTGGCTGGACCAACGCTGGAACCAGGACTGGTGATCTCTTTGTCTCTCTCTCTCTCTCTCTCTTTTTATCCCTCTGTTTCTCTTTCTCTTCTATTTTAAAGTTGTTAAGTAAGTAACGCAAGGCATACTTATACCACTCTCCATAATTCATTGTATATCTGTTGTTAAGTACCGCTTGCCATAATCTGTTTTATATCTGTTGCTAAGTAACGCAAGGCGTACCTTACCGCTTGCCATAATTTGTTGTATACCTAACCAGTTATTGTGGACCTAGTTAAGACATATATTAATCACTGTGGGAATCTAATAAATGTTTGTATATGGACCTCGAGAGTTGTCTCACCTTAGTCCACACTGTTGGGTATTTGCAAATCTGAGTCACAGCCCCCCCGCTTCTGAATGGGTCTAAGTGGGGCGTGTAGGGCGTGACAATATATAATACAGATTAGCAGGTTATAGAAAGTCTGGTTAGTTCTCCGTATTTTTAATGTCTGTGTTTCCAGAGAAGCCTGAAGGAGAGATGCCCAAGCCCTTGTAAGATTTTTTGACCTTCTAAATAGCAAGTCCTGTGTTGCAAAACAACCAGGACCAAACTATTGGGTTAACTTAATGCAAATGCTTTAGAATGCAATGATTAGATTCTGAATTTAACCAAATATCAGTTCACAATAAAATGTCTTTCCTGTCTCTTTCAATTTCAGATATTGTCGCAGTGAACATAGTGACTACATTCACTGCAATAAACAGAACTTAAGCTTCTCTGATCAGTTTTCAGTTAGTAATGTTTTAAAAACATAAAATCATTAACTCCATTTGATTTGTTAAATTTAATATTATGTCACTTGGGAAAAAAAGCAATATGGTAACAAAGTAACTTATCTGAAGAACTGTGCATTCAGAAATAAAATTTATTATTTTAACTGGTGTGATTTAGAAGCAAAACGAACAGTTTGTATGCATAATAGAGTAAATAGACCTTACTTGCTTCAAACAACATATTGACATCTTAGAATTTGTAGTTTAGTTCTAAAAGTAATACTGTTTCTAACACTTTCTTCAACACATTATTATTTCTGCAGTGAAAGCAATTTTCATCATTTATTGTGCCTCTTAGATATCTACCATGAGCTTATTTGATCTAGAAGAAGCTACATTAATTTACATCTTGCAATCAGCACTCTGAAGTACTGACTTTGAATGACATTTTCTTTGGCTCCTTTCAGAGATGACAAACACTGGCACTATTAGATGAAGCCTTAGTATGTTGCCTAGGAGTAAGTCTTAGGTCCATAGGTCATTCAGCAATTCTGCTGTTGCAAATTATGATATCTCTTGTATTAGACGAATTCCTTGCTTGTCAGAAATTATTCTTGTCACTGGGCTAAGATGCAGTTTGGAATGAAAGTGATAGTGTAACATATGGCCTTTGCTGTAGGATGGCAGACACATATTCACTCACTCAGAGGCTATTAATCAGCTCTTGATGCGGTGCCCTTAACTCGCTAACCTCACTTCTGCATTTTGCAGTAGAAAAACCACTCAACCACAGTCTTTAAAGAAAGCTGTGTTTTGTATTGTGCATTTCAGGCAAGCAGACTATCCTAGTTTCTAATTTCAGCTTTTTTGCGGGGGCTAAACATAATCTGGTGACCACAACAATATATTAGTACAGCAAAAGTTATGATATCCTGCGTGGATAATTTGGTAATAATAACTGATTTTGTATAATGAACTTTTATAAAAACAGTTTCAGTAAATATATTCTGCATAAGGAAAAGGAACCAACAATACGCAGCACATATTTTTCTTCTATCTCGTTATTTCTCTTTTTAGTTATTTGTTCAGTATAGTTTACTAAAGATCTTAGAAGGGCATTTCCGCAGATGGAGCTGTTACTTGGACACAGAAATTCTGTGTAGGCATACCAAAAAAATATATATTGCAAATGCATTAAAATAAATATAAATTATTCTAAGCCAATGTTTTTACTTCATTTGTCTCAAAAATAAACTCAGAGGCTGTTTACATTATCAGGAAAAAAAAAATACCTAGAGCTAACAATGAGATTTACTGTGTGCATAACGAAAGAACAAAAACACGCTGTCCAATCAATACACAAATAAATTACGTCCACCCTTTTACAGCTCGATTAAAAGTTTAACCAAATCAAATTGAATCCTATGGAAGGCTATACATGCAGAAAATCACAGCATGATAGCCAGATTTCTGTAGCTTCATTACCTCATAGAAAAAAAACAGCTAACAACAGTCACATGACAAAACTGGTCTGCTTTAAGGAACGTGCAAAATTATTTATTTTCAGTCAAAGAATTTTGTTGAAGTTTTATAGCGTGTGCAACCTCTGGTTTTGATTTGGTACAGCACTGGAGCATGGAGCACTTCTACAAGAAACAAAGTATGTAACGGGAACAGCAAAACATGCTCATATCTGATTTCATTTTGGGCAGGCAGTCAACCTATGTGTATGTTGACACCTGGATAATTGGCTGGCATGTAGAATTATGTTCTTTTTTTCTATTGGATTAGGTCCTTCAAGAATGAGAAGTACCCGGCTTTTCTAATTTATTTGTTTGAGGAGATATTTTATTTTCATTTTCAGAGAAAAGCCAGTAGACTAATTTTTATGTCTCTGGTAAGAAAACTCTTACCTGAAGATAATGATACACGTGATTCTTTACAAGACTGACACCTGTCTAAAGACAAATAATTTAGGTTTGGGTGTGGGAAAACCTAACTGCATTGTACTACGTCCATATTCCTTTCAGAACTCTCTCACAGTACTTTACACTGTTCTATAGGAGACGCTTGTAGTAACTTTGAGGATTATTCTGAGTAATGCTTTACTCAGTTCCAAATAATTTTCCAGAAGCCAGACTCAATTTAGAAACATAATTTGGTCTATGAAGTTATTATTATTTATTATCATTTACTTACAGTGTTGTAGTCCCTACATCGCACATTTATTATCGTTAGTGCTGAGAGAGGATAGTTTGATAAAAAAGAAAATCTACCATAGGTGGGTTTGAGGAACAGATTGGGGGTTTGGGATGTGCAACATGACCCAGGAAACCCCTGCTAAATTGTCTGTGAGTTAGATAAAATTGTTGGTAGCCCCTAAGGGTTAGTAAGAGCTAGTAACAGAGGCTGCAGTAAAATCTGTTGTGTCCAATGACAGGTTGTGGTCTGTGGAGGCAGAGCATTAAAGCTCCTGTACTAGCAGGCTCACCGGGCAAAGGCAGAAGTAAAAAGTGAACTGGTAGGGTGAAACACAGCTGTGAAGGTTCAGGTGTGGAAAAGTGGAGTGGAGATGGTATACAGAGCAGGAGCAATGTATACCAGAAGACAGCTCCTTTTTTTTTGCTTATCCATAAAGTGGATATTCTATAGCAATTTGCTTGCAAGACTCTATGTTTGCTTGAAGTCCTGTTCATAGGATCCATAAGTGCAGATAAGATGGCTGGATTCTCAGTATAATGCATGGAATAAAGTCATGGCTTAATGAAATGTCTGAAAGCCAGAGCCAGGAGAGAAGAAAGGATTTACCAGCTGCTGCATTTATGCATAGCTGGGAGCTGTCTAAACGATGCAGCAGGATATACTGAGGAGACGATACCATTTAACATTCATTCCACAGAAATACGCTTAACTGTTATGAAGTGGTGGGTAGCTGATGGTCTGGAACGGGCACCAGCACAGTGACACCAAGATGCTTGCTCCTTCTCTCTGGGTGTAAACTTGCTAGTGGGGGGCAGCAGTCTCCCACCACTTCCACCCCAGTTCTCCTGACCAAAAAAAGCAGGCTCCGCTCTTACGGTTTATTGACTGGTTCCAGCTGCAATAAATAAGCACAAGGTTGCTTGGCGAGTACCCATGACAGCCCTGGCCACAAGATTTGCATTATCTGGCTGTCCTTCACATCCTTGTACATTCCTGTCTCAGCCCCAGTCTTCTCCCAAGTAAACGACCTACATCTAATTACTTTTCCTCTATTGGTCCCAGATTTATGACACCCATACCCACATATGGCGTTATGATGCAGTGTCAGCCATATATGGTATTACTGCTATGGGTACTTAGGTGGTGTTGGCCCTACAAGACTGTGCTCCCCTAAAGGTTTCCAATACTCCCCTCCAGCAGCCTGTGGAGTTCAGCTGTTTCTCACATAACTCCTTCACTGCCTTTGAGATGCAGCCAACTTTCCTCTAGTTATCTATAACTTTTGTCATCAATTTCTCGTGTCATATCAAGTAATTTTCCATAGATAGCTTAACCTCAAGCAAGGCTATAGTTAATGGCCCACTCATTTGTCTGTGGCTCTAATATTAACCTCAGAGATCAGGAAGGTACCTTTCCCAGTGAAGATTCACTATCAAAATCTTTCCTCAGATGAGGTGCAATAGCCAGCCCTTTTCCTTAGTAGAACCGGGAACGAAGTACCAGCAGCACCCCAGTAACCCAGTGATCACTCTATCTTCTCAGTATACAGAAGTTTTGCCTGCAGACACTTAACCATGCAAGATCCATCTTCCCCAATCATGCTTTTGCTACAAAACTCCATGGTATTCTGCTGTCCCTAATCTCTTTTGTTGAGTCACTTGACTTTTTATGTGTCGTGGTTTCAGTTGGCGTAGAGCTAACTTTTTTACGAGCAGCTGGTATAGTGCTATATTTTGGATTTGGTATGGGAAACAGTATTGATAATGCACTGGTGTTTTTAGTTGTTGCTAGGCAGTCAAGGCCTTTTCTCCTTCTCATAACGCCCTGCCAGGGTTAGGCTGGGGGGCGCACAAAAAGTTAGGAGGAGACACAGCTGGGACAGCTGACCCCAACTGACCAAAGGAATATTCCATGCCATGTGATGTCATGCTCAGTATATACAGTTGGGGTAAGAAGAAGGAAGGGGGTAGATGTCCAGAGTTACGGCGTTTGTCTTCCCAAGTAACCGTTATGTGTGATGGAGCCCTGCTTTCCTGGAGATGGCCTGCCAATGGGAAGCAGTGAATGAATTCCTTGTTTTGCTTTGCTTGCATGCACGGCTTTTGCTTTACCTATTAAACTGTCTTTATCTCAACCTATGAGTTTTTTTCTCACTTTTACTTTTCCGATTCTCTCCCCGATCCAAACTGGGGCGAGTGAGCGAGTGGCTGCGTGGTTCTATCTGCTGGCTGGGGTTAAACCATGACAAAATGGTACTTAATTTTCAATGGAGCAACTACTGGAGGCCAAGTCTCCCTAATGTGTAAATGAGCTGACACTGGAGGCTTTTTTTCTCTTTCAGGGCACAATATAACTTGTGAATCTCTGTGGGGTTTGCTGTGAACAAAGCACCTCATCAATCAGTTTTTTCAGGTCTTTTTATGGACCTTCTAACAGGGCCAGTGATGCACTGTACATTTAGGAAGTATGACATGGTAGGTACAGTATTTTAGCAGCAAAAAGACATTTTGCAGTAAGAGTAAGCTGTATTTCTCATTATTGGTTGGTTATTAGTTAAAAGCTGCAGCACAGAAAGGGCTTACATCAGATTAAAGATGAAAAGACAAACATTGTTGAAGATATTCAGAATACTTATGAACTGCAGGCATTTTCTAATTCAACCTTTTTTTCTTCTTCCTCTTAAATATTTCACTTTAAGATCCTCAGTTGACAGTAATTAGGCTTCTCAGGTTAATTAATCTCAGAAATTTTATTAGCATAATCCAGATGACCATAGAAGTTGACCTAAGCTTAAGCAGCTCCATTGTCAAATTGCTCTAGCATGACACTCAATGAACTGTAAACACTATATGCTCTCATTTGCTGAGTTATGATTTGATTCATAATTTACATATATTAATATGTAAATCATACCTATGAACAGCATTTTATCTTTTTAATGATATTACATTATGGAAGGAAGGTTTAGAATGCAATAATCATTTGCATACCTTTTTGAAGAAAAGCACTACTAATGATGCCTTACAGAAAACATTAAAAATCAGTCTATTACATATTTCTTTTGTGTTTCTTTTCCCTTATTCTTTATTTCTAAGCCAGTTAATCTTTGTTTCCTACACTGTTCATAGCTTTCTGAAGTTTCAATTCTTTACTACTTTATTCTCCCCACAAGACACCAATTATGATGAAATAAAGTAAAGAACAGTTTCTCTTAAAATTAAATTAAATATTGACATGAATGAAATCATACATCACTGACTTGAATCCAGTGTACTAGGGATAAAGAACTAGCCAATATTCTGTAAATAACTTGTTTCCTGCATCACCTCTGCTACTCTATTTTTGGCTTTATGTATTTGTATATATTTTATTATATACATATCTATATATATCCAGTATGTATTACAAGATGAGAATGGTCTTCTCATCTTGAAGATAAAAGGTGAAGGTTGGTTTAGAGAACATGAGAGTTGATTGCACTAACTCACCAGCATTGCAAGGAAGAACAATTGCAGGTACAGTCTTAACAAAATGTATCAAAATGTAAGAAAAGATCTTGATTTCAAATGCATCTGTAGTGATAAAGACTAGACAAAGAGAAATACAGGTATGCTGTATAAAAGCTCACATGCTTTTTGCTCAAAATTCTGTAGTAAAAACCTGAAAACTATAGACTAGATGGCCCTCTGTTTTACTAGAAGCATGCCTCAAAAGGAAATTTCAAGTTTTTCCTTGAATTTAACTATTTTTTTAGCTATCTGCATTTGAATTACTGTAACAAGACAAAGAATATAAAGGGAAGGTCTACAGTTATTATAAATTACTAAAGTCCATATGAGACAGTAAAGAGTATGATATGATAAAATATTTAGATAACCACTAAGAGCTAGAAGAAAACACCTGGCTGAATTCACACACACTTAGCTGAGGTTAATATAGTACCTCTTTTCATGACAAATGTTACCTCCTGAATATTTGAATACAGCAGAGGCAACAGAAAATAAATAATGAGCTTGAGATGAGAGAAGAGAGAAAAACCTCCTGTGACACTGACCTCTGGAAAAATGTGTACTGCACCTAGTCCTTTCGACTAGTTCTCCCACTTAGTTTGTCACCAACTGAAAAAGAATTTGAATGATTTTTGTTCAAATGCATCTTGATCTTCTTTCTGCAGGAGGGAAAAAATTCTAAGCCCTTCTAAACTTACGTTAACCTGAGGTACACAAACAAGTAAAATAAAATTAAATGAGAATATTATGACTGTGGTATTCACCAAATTCATTTCATTCATTGAAAAAATCTGTTGACTAATTGGCTGAAAACCAAATAATGATTTAGATTCTTGAAGTGCAGTGCATGCAGGTGATCTTATATTTTGATTTCTATGGAAATCTGATCATTTCTATAGAACACTACTACACAAATTCCCTAATACATGTCATAGAGAAATGCGTTACCCAATTTTAAAAAAAATGTGCACATGCTTACAAAGGGAGCATCAAAATTAAAATAGAATATTAGAAAATAGTAATTCAGATTTTAGTAACAAGGACCATCTTTGCAAATGTTCAGCAATGCCAATAAGAAGCATTAATCAAAACTAATTTTTATTGCTATTTTTGAGTGTCTTGTATATGTCAAGATTGTATAAAAAATGGGTACAGTACCCATGCTGCTTGAAAAAAGCCTACTTCACAGTTCATGATCATGTTTAGGCTTTTGAACTGCAGAGAGCTATGGCACTTTGAAGACTACAAATTAATTTGAAATAATTTAATACACTTCAGTAGTCACTCTCATAAATTCCATTGAGGAGAAAAGCTACAGAAGACAGAGCCCAGAACTGTCATAAATGGTGGAATAAAGGTACAAACAATGTCACACCTTAGTGATCTATTTTGCTTAGCCATAGAGGCTGTTTTAAGATTGTCCTACTAAGAACAAACAGCTGGAAGAGCAATTTGAAAGGGTCAGTAAACTGTGATGTAAAGATTAAGGAAGGAGATGTTTCAGGTGTGTTCAAATGAGGAAAGAAAACTTTAAAACTCAGTCCCACTAAATTTGCACATTTCAGAAGATGCAAAGGAGACGCTGAATCAAGACTGAGAACCTCAGACTGTGTACAGTGTTATCTGTTATGGCTGGTGCTCACTTTACGAGAAAGCAACTAATACACTGAAGGGATAATGGCTTTTGTATGGTTAGACTACACAGAGCCATAACCTAAAATCCCACTGGAAGAGTGTGACGTGGGCTTCCTGTAGTGCAAGAACACCTCCCACAAGCAGTCTGTTGCCCTGCCAGGCTCCAAACAAAGGCTACTTTGGAAAAACTTCACCCCCCACCGAAGTTGATGGCTGAGCATGATGTCATATGGCATGGAATATGCCTTTGGTCAGTTGGGGTCAGCTGTCCTGCCTCTTGCCCAGCCCCAGCGTACTTGCTGAGGGGGAAGCATGAGAAACAGAGGCGGCTCTGACACTGTGTAAGCAGTGCTCAGCAGCAGCGAAAATGAACGTTGATGAGTTACCAACACTGTTTTGGTCACAAATCTAAACTGTAGCACCATACGGGCTGCTGCAGAGAAAAATAACATCTCGACCAGACCTAGTACACCAGGATATGTTCCGTTATATGGGTGTAGCAGAACCTGCTGCTGCTTTTGTGTGCTATGGTGATCAGTGGTAAGATAAAAACAAAATATTAATGTTCCATTACAGACTGTTAACTTCCGTAACTGTGGTAGGCAAATTAATGTAAATGTTTCAAAAATAAAAAAACCCAAATCATTGTACATTGCAGGAGCACAATTTTTTGCTCATATTCTTCAATGATAAAAAACTAAGATTTTCTTTTTTCTTTCAGCTTTTTGCATGAAAAGTAAATATTTCTGAAGGGAAGCAATTTTACATAGAAACAATAGTGTCTGATGTATGTTTAAGTAATAAAAAAATTACAATAAGATCTGAGTTGCTGTAAAGATAAAAAATGCATTTTCAATGTTGTAATGAGCTGGAGCTTGTATTTCAGGTGCTCAGAACCACAGTCCTTATGCATCTGTCGCACTTTCCTTCTAAAGGTAACGTAATTCTATCTGATGCACTTTCTCTGTATTATGGATGCCTGTTATGTATCACTTTTTCTTGGTTTGAGTTTAAAAGTACATCTATATCTCTATAACAAAAATAGAAAATTCATCAGATACATATATAAACAATGCTGGCCTATTAGTTATATT
The DNA here is from genome assembly GCA_008921705.1 of Burhinus oedicnemus. NCBI lineage: Eukaryota > Metazoa > Chordata > Aves > Charadriiformes > Burhinidae > Burhinus > Burhinus oedicnemus. Next base: position 2,478,149 of record VFFE01008529.1, on the reverse strand, counting down.
TCATTTTTAAACACAAAATAATAAGCTCATTCATTTCCCATATTATATCACAGGGGGTTGGTTTGGGGGTTTTTTGATCTCATAAAAATCAGATACTGCCTCTTTACAAGATAATGAAAAATCTGAATGTTTGACTTTCCAAGGTACATAATGATGAAAACAAATGTGCATCTGAAGAGAGAGCTAAAATACAGTTGATATTTGTCTGTCTTATTTGTTCAGTATAGTTAACTCCTGACTAATCTATCAGGAAAAAAACTTTCATAATACCAGTACAGATGAAAAGACATGACTTACCTTCCTACTGATATTTATACAGTGAAGGTATTTTTACAGAAGATTGTATGAGAAAGATGACACTTCAAGAAAATCAATCACTTACATTACTACAAGAAATATGATCTCTCAAAGACTTGCAATAAACCCTCATTGGGTGACATTGCTTTCACATTGCAAACTTTCAGTTCTAGGTAGTGATTGATACTGAAGTAATTAATTACAGTTGAGAAAATTACATTTTCTGTTATAGATTGAAATTAGAAACAGTGAAATGAATTCAATGTTATGTGTGCTAATTTGTAAAAGATAGAAACCTGTAATACCTAAAATAAAAAAACTGGTTTTTTAATGAAAAATATGAAGGTAGTTTGGCCATTTTGAATATAGATTTACTAAACTGAAGAACGAAATTCTGGTTAGAAGTATTGTCATTCCTATAAATGTACATGTTGTTTAAATACACGTGCGTGTGTTCAGCTAGTAGACTGGAATACAGTTGGATTTGAATGTCATTGATAGAAGAGAGATGGACATCCTGAAAAGCTGCATAAAATTGTCTCTATTGTCTCTTGATCTTGCCAATGTGCATAAGAGACAGTATTTCCTTTCTCTGTAAAATCCTGGCAAAGTTAAAAAAGACAAGATAAAAAATAAAATTCAGAAAGACAACAGTGACAAGAGGTGACTCACATGGAAGGTACAAGACTGATTGCATAACTCTGCACAAGAGCAGTTATCATTAGATTATGTCCAACAAGAAGAGGTATTTTGAGATGTATCTTCAAAAATGTTTCCAAGATTTAGTTCTATTCAGTCTATTTCATTAATGACCTGGGTGATAAAATAGGGTAATTTGATTTGCGCATAACAAAAGATAAGCGGACATGCTAGAACATTAAAGGAAAAGAATTCAAAATTATGCTTTTCTGTCAGCTTGAAGAAATGTTCTGAAAAAAATAATGAAGACGAATTTCAAAACAGAATAGACTACTACACATAAGTGGAAATAATCAATTTTGCAATCAGAGGAGAAAGAAGCTGAATTCGTCACAGTTTTTAGAAAAGGACGAGGAGATTAGTGTTCCACTGTTTGTCAATCCACATAGTAAATAAGTTTTTCTTCTGTTCAGACAGGATTTCCTGTATTTCAACTTGACTGGGCACAAAGTCTGCAGAGTCGAGTTCCCCTGCTCAAGCAGAGTCACCTAGAGCAGGTTGCCCAGGACCAATATGGGTTTTGAATATCTCCAAGGATGGAGACAACACAGCCTTTCTGGGCAACCTGTGCCAATGTTCAAACACTGTTATAACAAAGAAGTTTTTCCTATGTTCAGATGGAATTTCCTGTATTTCAATTTGAACCCAATTCCTCTTATGCCACTGAGCAGCACTGAGAAGAGCCTAGCTCTATCTTCTTTGCACCCTCCCAGCATGCATTTATGCACATTAATAAGATCCCCCCTGAGCATTTTCCACTCCAGGCTGAACAGTCTCACCTCTCTCAGCCTCTCCTTGTATGAAAGATGCTCCAGTCCCTTGATCATCTTTGGGGTTCTTCACTGGACTTGCTCCCCTATGTCCATGTCTCTCTTGTACTGGGGAGCCCAGCACTGGACACAGCACTTCAGGTGTGTCCCACCAGGGCTGAGTAGTGGGGAAGGACCACTTCCCTCGACCGGCTGGCAATGCTCTGCCTAATGCAGCCCAGGAATCTGTTGGCCACTTTTGTGACAAGGACACTTTGCTGACCCACGTTCAACTTGCTGTCTGCCAGAACCTCAGGTCCTTTTCTGCCAAGCTGTTTTCCAGCCAGTCGGTCCCCAGCATGTACTGGTGCATGGGTTTATTCCTCTGCAAGTACAGGACTTGGCATTTCCCTTTTTTCAACTTCATGAGTTTCCTGTCAGTCTGTTTTTCCAGCCTGTTGAGGTCCCTCGGAGTAGCAACAAAACCACCTGGTGCATCAAACACTTCTCCCAGTTTTGTATCATCAGCGAACTTGCTGAGGGTGCACTCTGCCCCATCATCCAGGTCACTAATGAGGAAGTTTAACAGTACTGGACTCAGGATCGACCCTTGGGCTATACCACCGGTGACTAGCCTCCATGTGGACTTTGTCCTGTTGATCATAACGTTTGAGCCTGGCAGTTCATTCAGTACTTGATCCACCTAAAGGTCCACTAGCCCGTTTTTAGTCAGCTTGTCTACGAGGATGTTGTGGAAGGCAGCATCAAAAGCTGTAGTCAGGATAAGCAACATCTACTGCTTTCCTCCATTAACCAAGCCAGTCATCTCATCAGAGAAGGTTGTATCCTTGCATTCCAATATTTTTTATTCATTTTATGATAACCATCTAGGGGATAAAAACAATAATAAATCTGATAAATGATAGCAGACCTAGCTTAAAAACATGGCTCCTACTTCATATATCATCTGGTATTTCTTTCATCTCCTCTCTGAATTTCATCTTCTGTGTCTTCAGGTTTCAGAGGCAGATCACAACATCCTGAATCAAAAACAAATCAAATAAACGAGAGCTATTGTTGGGTCATGCTATCTTGGATATAAGTATATGACAACAAGATGAGCTCATCATCTGAACAGGTGTCTGTGTATTTCTGAGTGATTAAAAGACACTCAAATGAACAAACAGAAGTGGGAGTTGTTGCCTCAATACCATTCTTACACTGCCAACTGTTCTAATGAGGTAATACTTTACTACATGAAAACCTAGATGGTTAAAATTCATTCTCAAATTTCTAATATGAAGATGCTGAGTTTAACACATACTTTAATAGTTACTTCTTCCCTGACACATTTGGAAACAGGTATACAAGTATTTTTTTATTCTTTTGTTTGTTTGGGGAAAAAATATTGCAGGTCAAGTTGAAATGTTATTTCATAGTTATTAGTTTTTAAGAAAGGAGATTCATTTTTTAGATCATAGAATCATAGAATTGTCTAGGTTGAAAGGAACATTTAAAATCATCGAGTCCAACCACTAACCTAACACTGCCAAACCCACCACTAAACCATGTCCCTAAGCACCACGTCTACCCGTCTTCTAAAATACCTCCAGGGATAGTGATTCAACTACTTCCAATGTTTGATTACCCTTTCAGTGAAGAAATTTTTCCTAACATCCATCCTAAACCTTCCATGGCGCAACCTGAATCCGTTTCCTCTTGTCCTATCACCTGTTACTTGGGAGAAGAGACCGACCGCTACCTTGCTACAACCTCCTTTCAGGTAGCTGTAGAGAGCGATAAGGTCTCCCCTCAGCCTCCTTTTCTCCAGGCTAAACAACCCCAGTTCCCTCAGCTGCTCCTCATAAGACTTGTGCTCTAGACCCCTCACCAGCTTTGTTGCCCTTCTCTGGTCTCACTCTAGAATCTCAATGTCTTTCTTGTAGTGAGGGGCCCAAAACGGAACACAGTATTCGAGGTGCCACTGCCTCACCAGTGCCATGTACAGCAGTACAACCACTTCCCTAGTCCTGCTGCCCACACTATTTCTGATACAAGCCAGGATGCTGTTGGCCTTCTTGGCCACCTGGGCACACTGCTGGCTCATATTCAGCTGGCTGTCGACCACCACCCCCAGGTCCTTTTCCGCCAGGCAGCTTTCCAGCCACTCTTCCCCAGGCCTGTAGTGCTGCATGGGGTTGTTGTGACCCAAGTGTAGGATCTGGCACTTGGCCTTGTTGAACCTCACACCATTGGCCTCAGCCCATCAATCCAGCCTGTCCAGATCCCTCTGTAGGGCCATCCTACCCTCAAGCAGGTTGACACTCTGACCCAACTTGGTGTCATCTGCAAACTTACTGAGGGTGTGCTCGATCCCCTCATCGAGGTAGTTGATAAAGATATTGAAGAGAATCAGCCCCAGTACTGAGCCTTGGGGAACACCACTTGTGACTGGCCACTGACTGGATTTAACTCCATTCACCACCACCTTTTGGGCCTGGCCTTCCAGCCAGTTTTTGACCCAGTGAAGCATATGCCCATCCAAGCCATGAGCAGCCAGTTTCTCCAGGTGAATGCTATGGGAAATGTTGTCAAAGGCTTTACTAAAGTCCAGGTAAACAACATCCACAGCCTTTCCTTCATCCACCAAGCAGGTCACCTTGTCATAGAAGGAGATCAGGTTTGTCAAGCAGGACCTGCCTTTCATGAACCCATGCTGGCTGGGCCTGATCACAATCACCTGGTTGTCCTGCATGTGCCTCATAATGGCACTCAGGATGATCTGCTCCATAACCTTCCCAGACACCAAGGTCAGACTGACAGGCCTGTAGTTCCCCAGATCCTCCTTCCGGCCCTTCTTGTGGATGGGCGTCACATTTGCTAACCTCCAGTCAACTGGGACCTCTCCGGTTAGCCAGGACTGCTGACAAATGATGGAAAGTGGCTTGATAACCACTTCTGCCAGCTCCCTCAGTACCCTTAGGTGGATCCCATCTGGTCCCATAGATTTGTATGTGTTTAAGTGCTGCAGCAGGTCACTCACCATTTCCCCTTGGATTATGGGGGGCTTCATTCTGCTCCTCATCCCTGTCTTCTAATTGAGGGGGCTGGATACTCAGGGAACAACTGGTCCTACTGTTAAAGACTGAGGCAAAGAAGGCATTAAGTACCTCAGCCTTTTCGTCATCCTTTGTCACTATGTTTCTGCCCCCATCTAATAAAGGATGGAGATTCTCCTTAGTCCTCCTTTTATTGTAAATTTATAGAAACTTTTTTTATTGTTCTTAACATCAGAAGCCAGGTTACATTCTAGTTGGGCTTTGGCCCTTCTGATTTTCTCCCTACATAGCCTCACAGCATCTTTGTAGTCCTTGGGAGTGGCCTGCCCCTTCTTCCAAAGTCCATAAATTCTCCTTTTCTTGCTGAGTTGCAACCATAGCTCTCTGTTCAGCCAGGCCAGTCTTTTTCCCCAATGTCTTGTTTTTTGGCACATGGGGGTGGCCTGCTCCTGCGCCTTTAAGACTCTCTTCTTGAAAAACATCCAGCCTTCCTGGACTCCTTTGCCCTTCAGGACTGCCTCCCAGGGAAGTCTGTCAACCAGGGTCCCGAAAAGACCAAAGTCCACCCTCCGGAAGTCCAAGGTGGCAGTTCTGCTGACCCCTCTCCCTGCTACTCCAAGAATTGAAAACTATCATTTCATGATCGCTATGCCCAACACGGCCTCCAGCTGTCACATCCCCCACAAACCCTTCTCTTTTTACAAACAACAGGTCCAGGAGGAAACCTTCCCTAGTCGGCTCCCTCACCAGCTGTGTCAGGATGTTATCCTCAACACACTCCAGGAACCTCCTAGACTGCTCCCTCTCTGCTGCATTGTATTCCCAGCAGACATCTGATAAGATGAAGTCCCCCATGAGGACAAGGGCTAGCAATCGTGAGACTTCTCACAGTTGCTTATAGAGTATTTCGTCTGCCTCTTCATTCTGGTTGGGCTGTCTATAACAGACTCCCACCATGATGTCTGCCTTGTTGTCCCTCCCCCTGATTCTTACCCATATACACTCAACCCTATTGTCACCATCATGAAGTTCTAGACATTTGTAACACTCCCTAACATACAGGGCCACCCCGCCGCCTCTCCTTCCTTGCCTATGCCTTCTGAAGAGTTTATAGCCATCCATTGCAGCACTCCAGTCGTGCAAGTTATCCCACCATGTTTCTGTGATGGCAACTACATCATAGTTTTCCTGCTGCACAACAGCTTCCAGCTCCTCCTGTTTGTTGCCCATGCTGCGTGCGTTAGTGTAGAAGTACCTCATTTGGGCTATTGGTCCCACCACCTTTTTGCTGGGAGAAGCCCTAATTCCTACCTGACCATTCCCAGGCGTGGCCATAGTTTTTAACCCATCAATAACCCTCACATCTCTGCTGCTGCACGGATCTCCATCCCCTACCTTCACTGAGTCATCGGAGTGAAGGACATCACTAGCATACTGTCCCACAAATATTGGCATGCCACCCCCAGGCTTACCTCTAGATAGCCTGGTTTCATCCCCTTCCACCTTCAAATCTGGTTTAAAACCCTTTCAGTCTTTCAATGAGCCCTGCCAACTCCTGCGCTAAGAACCTTTTCTCCCTTTGAGACAGGTGTAGCCCGCCAGTCACCAGCAGGCCTGGTGTTGTGTAAACCGACCCGTGATCAAAAAACCCAAAGTCCTGCCCCTGACACCGGGCTCGGAGCCAGGTATCGATCTGCTGGCTCTTCCTGTTTCTTCCCTCATCCTTCCCTGCAACTGGAGGGATGCAGAAGAACACTACTTGTGCTCCTGATCCGTTGACCAGTCATCCCAAGGCCCAGAAGTCTCTCTTGATTGCCCTTGGTCTTCTTGTTGCCAGTTCATGGCTGCCTGCCTGAAAAATCAGTAATCGATAATAATCTGAGGGCCATGCCAGGGAAGGAAGCTTTCTTTTTATATCTTTAACCTGGGCACCAGGGAGGCAGCGGACTTCTGTGAGAAGTGGGTCTGGTCTGCATATTGGGCTTTCCGCTCCCTTCAGGAGGGAGTCACTGACAACAATGGCCCGTCTTTTTTTCTTTACTGAAGAGGTTTTCATGCCGGGTGTAGCTCAGCTTAACCTCGGCGACACTGAGGAAGAATCATCTTCCTTGTCATGGTTCGGTTGTGGATGCAGAGCCTTATACCTATTTTGCAAGGGCACCTGGGGGAGTCACTGGGGATACATGCCTGCTGCGCCGGGCGGGAACTTGTTCCCATTGCCCATTACCTCGCTGGGGCAGGCAGAGAGAGGACAGGGAATCCTCTGTATCATGTGCCCTGTCTGCCTAAACGACTAAACTCAGAATAGGACTTAACCGCCACTGATAAAATAGAGATTTCTCTCTGTACCTTAGAGTTTAATGATTAGGCACTTGGCTGGGCTGCAGGAACCTCGGATTCAAATTTTACTATTATCTTGTTGAGAACTGCGACTGAGCTGGAGACTCTCAGCCTCATAAAGAGAAGCCTAATCAGCAGCTGTTACCGCCATTATAAGCGCGGGCTTTTCCTTCCTTGTGAGGCCTACACCCCAGGTGTGTTTCTCCAATAAAAGCCATACCACCAACCTGCATAAGGGTATTCTGACAAAGTATCTAAGCCAGTGAGTAGTCACTTACAAAAAACGGAACAGCTACATCAGGAAGAGACAGCTTTCCCTTAAGTTCAGAAGCCACAGCATGACTGCAGAGCTGAATGCATTTGGATGATGGGAGGTATTTTCATGTGAGGTGGGGGAACGTGGATGGGAATGCGTTCAGGGGAGAAAACAGACACATTTTAAGATAAGCATCTCTTCTCCTGTTAGCTCTAGCACTCGGCATTCAGTTACAGGATGCTGATCTGTTTTATATTATGCCGGTACTTAGCCGCTACTTAGCCGCAAGCGGCTCACGTGATCTGAAGTTTCTTTTAAGACAAACTCTTCTATAGCAAAGACAGAAGCCTGTGGCACCTGCAGGACTAGTAATGGCGTGCCTTGCACCCGGCTATAGGCACGCCGAAACAGCGGGTAAGCACCGCGCAGCAC
>VFFE01008529.1:2320107-2464461 GCA_008921705.1 Burhinus oedicnemus | reverse complement strand
ACTCAGAACTGAGAAAGATTTTTTTGTATTCCTTCTGGGAGACCTTGTTCCAGAGAGCATTTATTATGAATGTAAGTCGTTGGCTGGGTAATGAATAATTTTTATTCACTTGCTCTTCCTTTTCTTACAGATATTTATTACCTGTGATTAGCCTGTGATTACTTGTAGCTAGTTTTGTCAGTAAATTGTGAATCTGCTTCAATGTACACGTTACTTGCTTTGCATAGTGTAGTTTTCATATAATCACTGGGAAATATTGGTTCCAACATAGTCAAGATGAGTTTTGCTCTTGACTTCAAGGGGGCAGGATTTTACATTTTCTGCTCTGTTTTTCTATGTCAGTTTAATAATACAGAATTGCACCTATTTCTGATGGGATGCATGAGATTTCTTCTTGAAAGATGAAAAAATCTCAGATTTTATTCTCAAACTTCTGCAACTAATTTTCAGGTATTCAGTTCAGATTTTTGTGGACTTGTGCATGTTTTCACAAATATCTGTTACCTGCAAGGACATTTATGAAGAATGAGCTATTTAATTCTTTGTGAATGGAAGCAGACGGAGTCATGCTTTTGTCACAGTTTTGGATAGTGGCTGATTTTCAAACTATGTAAATTAGACTGATGTCCTCCTCCAGGTGTTTCAGCATCGTATCCACTTTGCCTACACAAATTTAAGTAAATTCTTAATCCTTAGTTAAATAGAGATCGGGTTTGTTACAGTCTCTTTTCCCCCCTCCTGCTACAGATTTCATCACCTCACAGTATTACTATATCCCACACTTCTTTTCTTGTTGAGGGCATTTTAAGGATTTCCTAAACTTGGTAGCCAAAATGCTGTGTTACGGCTTTTTTTTTTTTTTTCTTTTTTCAGATATTGAAGCCTATCTGTGTTTACCAGCACTGCTAGGACTGTATTTCTAATTCTTCTAAAAACTGAAACAACAGTGTGGGTATCAACTTACTGAAGCTTTACTTTCCTTTTAAATGGGGATACATCAGGCATTTGCTCAATGTCTGACTTGAAACCCAGTGCTATCCATATTAGAGAAAAACAATTATGCAATGGTATGATTATCTTCCCTCTTCAGCACCTCATGTATAATCATGCTAATAAGTCTGACACCAGCTAGTACATTTTCGAAGTGATAATTGGGGATTTAGCCATGCAGTTGCAATGATGTTACTGCAGCAGGTAGTGTAGCCAAATCCTAGGACTTTGTTTTGAAAACCCTCACGCAGCAGCAGGTTTAACGAATTTCATTCCGTTACTTACCTAGTTATGATGAATGTGAAGAGAAAGACAGACTTCGTTTTTGGAAAACAGCAGTGTAACAATAGTGTCATCTGTGAAAACAGTAATTTGCACCTAATGCAATTTACACCAGTCAGGCACTTTTACTAAATTAGCAGCATCTCAGTCTCATTAACAGCTGCAGCATCATCTATTTTAAACCCTAAATAAAAGCGGTACACGTGCTCAATCTATATGCTTTTGAAAATCATATCTGTTGTTTACTTCGTATCCTTCATTTAACTTGCAGTTAAGACTATGAAAAATCGGTCTGTAGTCCCTTTTTTGTGACTGCAGGGGACAAAGCGTACTGGAAAAGTGCATTACAGATTGTTTTGTTTTGTTTTGTTTTACTGTTCGTGATTGCATCTCTTGCTGGACTGTATGGTTAGCGCTGATCTGTGACTCACCCCTTCTCCACCGCTGAGAATGTTTTCTCTGAAGAACCATCAAACTGGTTCACCAAAAGAACCAAATTTCACGACAATGAAAATCCCCTTGAAGGAGAAGAAACTGGAATGTGTATTAACAGAAGAAAGAAAATGCAGTGGGGAAATGTTGTGTGAAAGGAAAGCAGAAAAAGACAGAAGGGAAGGGAGTGTAATGCAAAAATGATGGTCAGAGGTGATAGAGAGCCAGTCACAACATTTCAATTCTCAAGTTGATGAGGCAAAGGCAGAGTAAGGTAAATGCTGCAGTTAAAGTCAAAGGCAGTCGAGAATAGGGTGTAATGTAGTCACCTCCTATTGCATCCCTCACCATCTGCTATATCTTGACAAATAATATATCACAGAATGAAGTGTAAAGTGCGTGGTCAAGAGCCAAGATATTTCCCTCATCAGGGAACTCCAGATAGAAAGTCTTTATTGATCAGTCACAGCTACCTAACGGCACCCCTGCAACTCTGTAACTGGTGCTGAATGATTTTATGTTTTTATAACATTACGATTGCGGTGCTATCCGGCACAGCAAGGACATGCAAATGGTATAGTGGCTTACAGGCTGATTTAATGTCAGAAGGCAAGGTATAGATCAAGGAAAGGAGTTAGCTGATACCTCAATATGATTTAATCTTGAACCTGGGAAATGAGATGGCTGAGGAGGTAGAAAATGATATCAGGTATGAGATTGACAATAAAGAAGTGAATGTGTTAAAAAATAATTTGCTTCATAAAAATGGCTTTTTGAATGACGGCAATTATACCAAACACAAATTGCTTCCTTGGGTGTCATACTTTCAGACAGAATTAATGAGTGACTTAATAACTCCTGTATTAACATAATAGGCTAGTTAGACTAATTCACTGGAAAAGTAGAAGTATCATTATATGTTTTAACATAGCATTGTTATTGGTGAGGGCAATTTATTAAGTGAAAGGGAAATGAGTTAAATCATAGGTAAAAAGGATTAATCGTGTAATCCACCTCTAGAGAGTTGGATTTAGCTAGCATCAATCCAAGGGGATATGAATGATTAATAACTAAATATGGATCTGCCATCACAAAATCATGTAATTTGGCAAATATAAGGACACATTTTGCCTTAAGTGTATACACCATTCTACAAAGAAGCATAAAGTTTTGTAACAGCAGCAGCATTCACTCCACCATCATTAAGCTTCTCTCATAATTTTTATAAAGGGATTTATTACTTGGCCACTTCACTTTAAAGTAATATTTGCCATTCATGTTCTTAATGCCTAATCCAAATTGGTGCTGAGCACCTGCAACTTCTGTTGAGTACTTCAGTGAAAGCTACAGGTGCTATCACCAGCCCAGAAGTTAATTTTATTTTCTCGCACTGAGTCTTTGAAATCATTTCCACTGTGCTTTTGGGAACACAATAGACCAAAGCTAGGCAAACAAATAAACATAGAAGTAAAATGCTCCCTAAGCTCCAAGTAAATTAATATTCATTTACTCATTACCATTGTTTCAGTCCACTGAAAATAAGGTCTATTTGAAAAGAAACACTGATTTTTCCAAAATGTAGAAAGTAGTACACACATTAGAAATACAATAAGTCAGGGAAGATTTCCATGTCAAAATGTGCTCATTTTTCATTTCCCTGTAGTCACTGGTTCTGAATGGAGTGTCTTACTGGTTGCTTCTATCACAGATGGTACCTTTAGGCCCAGGTGAGGCTAAAATCCTACCGCCACAGATATTTCTTGCTGCCAAAAGTTTACAGTCTAAATTAACAAGATTACTACAAACATTGCAAAGATGAGTCAAGCTTGCTACTTTTCAGCAAATTGTATCCCAAGTGGGAATGGGACCCGAATGGCTTGTTTACTTGTATAGGGATTTTGCATATTCATACTTAGAATGGAAGCACAGAGCAGGTGTGTACCAAAGTCTACCCTCAACTTCTGCTCTTCTCAAATATCTCCAACACTTAATATCTTGAGGTTGATATTGTGATATTTATGTCCTGTGTCAGATGGAGCAACACATTTTTTCCTGTATTTCAATCTTTTTTCTTTAACTGCATAAGAATACTACTAATCCTGCCTCATAGCAGCCTAATTCTTTCTAACGACTTAGGCACAAATCATGGGATTGCTCAGTTATGATGGACTTATGAAGTCTAGATTTATTTCAGGGGGTGCAAAAAGAATTTCCCCCTTATCATGGTGATATGAAGGGGATATAACCTGATCTGAAATAGAGGTCTAAAATCATAAAGGAACTGGTTCAATCCTGAGTTATATCCCAGAGGATAATGCCGTCACCTATGGAAAGCTGGAGCACATGCTGTAGGACTGCATGTGAAATGTGTTAAAAAATTGTTCCCCAAAACCAGAGACAAATTCAAAGATGCATGTTGTTATGATAACTGAAGGATTCACTTACGATTCTACCTTTTCACAGCAAATGAGAATTGTGACATTCTAACAAGTTAAGGTGATCTTTCCTCATCCCACAAAAAAACAAGCAGATCTGATTTCTTTTGCCAAAAACATAATTACTGTTTGTAGTTGCCCTGTCCCTGCATTCTGTGTTTCTCATGAGAACAAAAAACTGATGTAATATTAAAATGCAAAACAAACAAAACACACATCATGTTTCAATAAAGCTGCAATAGTGCATCATATGCATCAAATCGTACTGTAAGAAACAGTGCCTACAAATTTCAAGTAACCTCAAAAATCACTCACCTGCAGAAGCTTGGAAAAGGATTGCTGCAGTATGCCACTGTTTGCTCTCGATTCCAGCAATCTTTCTGTTTATCTGAGGCAGCTGCTGACCCATATTACTTTTTGTACTTTTCCAAATGGCTTTTGCATAGGTCCAAGCTGCCTAGAGAATAAAAATAAGTGGTATCAAGCATTATGCCATTCTTTGTCCTTATCACCAGAAGAGATACGAACCAATGGTCACTGACATTTTCCTCTAGTATAAGTAGCGGCTGAAATGACACAAGTCCACTATGAATGTTCAGTCTGACCACCTGTGAAAACCGTAACTGTATCATCAGAGAATATGCAGACTAAGAAACAGTCTGAACCACAACACACAAAAAAGTCAGAAATAAGCAGAATTAATTTTAGTGGGAAACTAACAATCACAACTGATACGAAAGGTAACAGGATTTTTACTAGTGACTTCCTGATCCTTACTGCATGCTTCCTATACTTCAAGTGACTTCTCTTTCATTCCCTGGGAAAAAAGTTTTCCACAACCATTCAAGTTGAATGAAATTTGGGGTAATAAGTGGTAGCTGGTGTATAACACTTAATAAAGCTTAATACCATTTCTTCCAAGCCACTCCACTCTGCTACTACTGACACTACTCTCTACTCCGACATTAAAGAAGGTGCCTTAAACTCTTTGTCATAAAGAGAATCAGTCTGCCAGAGAAGAGACCAAATTCACTTGTGGAAGAATGTATTTTAAAATGTAGCTTCCTCAGATCTAATGTTCTATTACACGTTGATACCAGGTACATTAAAAGAAGTTTGTATTTCCCCATGACATGGTATTTTGAGATGCATGTGCTCTTAGGTGTTGCAAACCTAAGGTACCAGGGATGAAAAACTTTATTCAAGCACTAGCTTTTTCCCCTTGGGGGTTTAGGCAGGCTTCTTTCTCCATATGAACCCATCTGTGCCTAATACTGCGAAGACTGGTAATGTCACACATTCAGAATGGTTGATGTATAAGCCCAGGATGAATTTCTCTTCAGACTCAGATTGTTACAGGCAGCTATTTGGGATGAATCACCTTTTGTCTGTACAATCAAATCTTATTCAGCATGTTGTCTTCTGTTGTAGAATTCCTGTAAAAATAGGTAAGCAACCTTGCATGACAACAGAATGTAAGTGGAGGTGTCTGTTAGAACAACGTGCCCAAAAGGAAACCGAGGCCTAGAACAGTCAGCATTAGCCCTTAGTAGAAGAGCTAAATAAGAAAATATCTTAACTGAAAAACAAAATAATTTAAGTTGGAAAGGACCTCTCAAGATCATCTAGGCTAACTCCCTGCTCAAGCATGGTTACTGACAGCAGGTTGCCCAGGCCTGTGCCCAAATAGCTCTTGAATATCTCCAAGGATGGAGCCAACACAGCCTCTCTGGGCAGCCATCTGGTGCATCAACCAATTCTGGTTTGTACCACTGACGGTAAGTCTTCCTTGCTCTAGGCTATACCTCTGGTTTTAGGGGCCTGAAGACTAGTCTTACTGATAAAGACTGAGGAAAAGAAGGCTTTGAGTACCTCATCCTTTTCCATCTCCTTTGCCATCAGATCCCTGTCCCATTCAACAGCAGACCTACATTTTTCATAGCCTTTCTTGCTACTGATATACCTGTAGAAGTTTTTCTTGTTGCCTTTCGCATCACCAGTATCTACTCCAGATGGGCTTTGACTTTCCTAATCCCATCCCTCCATGCTTTGACAGTATCTTTATATTGTTCCCATGTCACTTGTTTCTGCTTCCGTGCCTTGTATGTTTCATCTTCATGTCTGAGTTTAGACAGGAGCTCTCTGTTTAGCTGAGCTTGCAGGAGGTGATCCTTGAAAATCATCCAGCTCTTCTGGATCTCCCTTCTTTCCAAGGCTATTATCTTATAAAGATATTGGAGATCCCATATTGCCAAAACTGTATCCCAAGCAGGTCCCTCAACAGAGCAAAGTCTGCTTTCTGAAAGTTCAGGGTTCTGAATCTGCTTTAAGTCTTGTTGCTTCCTCTTAGTATCCTGAACTCCACCATCTCATAGTCACTACAAACCAGGCTGCCCCGAATATTCGTATCCCACTCAATCCTTCCTTGTTTGTAAGTATGAGGTCCAGCAGAGCACCACTCCTCACTAGCTCCTTTCTCACCCGTGTTGTCTTCAATGCACCCCAGAAACCTCTTGGATTACTTGTGCCCTGCTCTGTTGTCCCTCCAGCAGGTATTGGAGTGGTTGAGGTCCCCCATGAGGCTTCTTTCAGCTGTCTGAAGAGGGCCGCATTAACTTCTTGATAAGGTAGTCAACAGCAGATACCCACAAGAACATTGCCCATGTTGCTCTACCCACTAATCCTGACTCGCAAGCTCTCAACTGACTCATCACCCATCCACAGGCAGAACTCCAGACATCCCCACTGTTCTCTCACATCAACGGCAGATCCACCTCTTCACCATCCTGCTTAGTCCTTCCTAAAGAGCTTGTATGTGTTCGTCACAGTGCCCCAGTCATTTGAGTTATCCCACTATATCTCCGTGACCCCAGTGAGGTCATAGCCCTGCTTGTTCTCCGTGATGCATGCATTTGTGTACAGGAACTGTGTGCCATATCTGAGGAAACACATGGTTTACTTTAATACTGAGGAAAAAACTCTCTCTGCCTTGACTCCCTCAGGATGTATTGGGAAGAACATTGCTTGAGTTTTTACAGAAATACACATGTTTTGGAGGGAATATGTAGCCAGACACATAGTGGCACACTTTGTGCTGTTTAATAAATGCTATTAATAATTAAATTAAAATGAAAATTTAATTTCCAGGAAAACCATCTTCTCTCTTTTTAGATCTTCTGAACAACAATTTGTGTCGGTTTCTGTAAGAACCAGATGACATAACATTTCATGGAACATGTTTATTGAACTCCATTTCTAATCAAATGAATTAAAAACAGAATAAACCTGAACAGCAAAATTTAAAGTCTCCTGACTTCATTTTGCATTCAGATGCTAAGCTGCATTAAGATTAGATTTATTTACAATTCTGTTTTCAAGTTACAATTATGGTCAAGATATTTCCTCACCTCCCCCACCCCAAATGGCCACTTCTCCTTTAAATGACAAGTAATGATGACAGTGTGTTTTGTATTATCTTCTAGTATGACTTTTCAGATTGGATGACCAGAAACTAGTCTGGTTAATTTTACTGCAGCCTATATCACCAACTATATGAATAATTTCAGTCTCCTAATTTGCACTCAAACCAGGACATTAACTAACGTAGATAGTTTGCCAATGCAGCTATATAATTTACTTTAAAATCATAACACTTGGCTCAAGTTAATAGACTTAGAATTACATTACCAACATTTTTCTTGGCCAGCCCTCTCAGCATCCCATAGTAAGATATCCATTCACAATCAGAATTCATATAAAAGAAAATGGTCCAGATTAATTTCCAATAGAACATCAATAAAGCTAATGGAAATTCACAGGAGGCAACTTGGCTGAATAACACAAATGTAACTGCAGTTCAAATATTACTCCAGTTTATGCTCCAGGATGAGCTAATCTGCAAAAACTTTTTTCTTTGTAACTGTTACTGAAATCAACAATAAAACTGTAGACACAGCAATCTTTTCTGTGCAGAATCAGATACCTGATATAAGCACGCTTATGCTGTTAACAATCTAATTAGAGCCAAAGGGCTTTAAAATCTGTAATATGGTTTCCTTAAAAAAGAAAAAAAAGTTGAGATTTGTTCATAACAAAGGTTTCTTTACCTCTTCTATGGCAGTGTAAAGTATTCTGTGTATCCTTAGATACCTCTGCTCTGTAAGAGGATTATAACACACCTGGGTTGTGTGTTTAAAACCATGTGTGTAGCTTAAAAACAACAGTCCTTATACAGAATCATAGAATGGTTTAAGTTGGAAAGGATCTTTAAAGATATCTAGTCCAACCACCCTGCCACGGGCAGGGACATCTTTCACTAGATCAGGTTGCTCAAAGCCCCATCCAGCCTGGCCTTGAACACAGTTCATGGCTTAGCTACATGAACAATTTATCACATACTAGTTTATAAATGGTAAATTTTAATATATGTAGTATCAGTCCATCACAAAAACCAAAGTAATTGGAGTTACCTCAATCTACAATGAAAGATTCAGAGAAACTTGAATTGCTTGCACTTACCATTATGCATTAGCAAATCGATATTATCATGGCCCAGCTGCTGTGGAGCAGCCTTTTATCCACAATAACTTAATTGTTTTTCTAATCTTTCAAAAACTTAGAAAAATTGAAAAACGTGTCTGTTTATTCAGCTGACAAACTATGAAAAAGATTTTTCATACTCTTAGACGACCTGTATTGCTTATTAGGTACTGCGTGGGTTCTCTCCTATAACTTTACAGTGTTTCAGAAACAACAAAACTGTATCTTTAATTAGTGGTCAGCAAGAAAGGAGAAGTTAGATTGGTGTATTTGAAAGCTTTTATTAAAAATATGCTAGCAATACCATAGTTTAATGAGTCAGTGATTGCTTTTAAAATATGGATATAGACTGTTCACAGTCTTGGTACAACTAGTTTTACTGTATCCATTCCTACTAAGAAACATTTTAAAAATAGATACTTTGAAAAGTTTCTGAGTGTTTGCAAGATGAAACTGACTTGTAGAGTGAAGTATTCATCATCTGGGTGTTTTTGACTGGAGCTTCTAATTGCCAGTGAATAGAGTATCAACTCCCCGCAAGATCCAGGTATAAAGTTTTAAATCATTCTCAAACCTAGAGACACAATTCCTCCTCAACTATGATTTCTTTTTCTATGAAGTTGTTTTATCACCACATAATCTCTGTATGGCGAATTTATACTATTTTGTGAAGGTGCCCTTGGGTATTCTGATCCACTTATACCTAACTAAGACAGACCAGCTATAAAGTATGAGAGAACTCTGGAGGAATTTATTAGAAGTCAATAAATGAATGAAAAAAACAGTGATAGTCCCAGTCATGGAATCAATACTAACATATACTTGGTGATTTCTAAGCCACTTAAACAATGAAGTGCATATTTTAAAGAGTTTTTTTCCAGAATCTGATGTGTGAGATACCATAATTATTATAAATTTACAGCCATTTTAGCTGACTAAGGACAGCTAAAAACCTTATTTTGCTCATTTAGGAATAAATGGCAAAAGTCCTATTACTAGGATGATGCTCCAAGCTGGAAAACGAAACACAATCTAATCCTTTCCTTCATTTGCAAAATATTTTACTTATAGATAAAAAAGGTATACATATCATTCAGATAACTGCAGTACAAATTCAGAAACACCGTAACAGTATAGTTAGCAACTCAACTTCTGTTCTTTGCTTTAAATTCCCTGTTGTCCTTCAACATATGGGGCATCCCTCTTTTTCTCTCTCTCCATTCCTTCCCCTCCTTAAAGTATATATGCAGAATAAGTAAAATATGTACATATAATAATACAATGTATGGATTGCATATAGATAGTAAGATAATAAGGTTCAGTGGAGACAAATAATATAATCATTAACCTTACTTAGAAGCACTTGGAGAAAGCAGTTGCTTAAAAAGTCCACAATCAACCCATTGATAATATTTTGCCCCCCCAAATAATAATAAGATGTCACGGATCAGTTAGTACCCATAGACAAGAATTTTGTATAAAACAGATTGCATCTTCCATTTCTTACTCCTTAAATCATGTTGTTTCCTTAGGGAGTAATGCCTTTCATCACATACACAATGGACTTTGCGCATAACATGGGTTAATTTCCTCGGTGATTTGTTCCAACTTGGGATAATTAAACACTGAATCAAATGACTTTGGGATATGATGGTTGCCCTTCAGTTTAAGTCTTCAAAACCGAAGCTGTTGCCTTTTTAAAGGCTGTGCCTTAACACAATGTGTCAAGTAATGAATTTCGGTGAAATGTCATAGTCCAGGATATGCAGAAGGGAATCAGGCTAGATCAGTAAAACTTTGTGAAACTATGACAGGCATCAATTACAGCTTTAAAACCTCTTGAAGACTAGCATGCACAGAATAAATACAGACCATTTATTATGACCTTGCAGATTACTCACCAACACACAGGCTGCATTTTCAGAATCATCAATAAAGGTAACTCCATCCCTCTGCATCACAAAACCTGTCTATGCCTACAGCAACAGACAAATCAAGGTAAATGCCCTGCCTGTTTGCCAAATCAAATTGTATACATCTGTGCAAATAATTTTTAGCTATATTTGCAGTATGTGTCAGCACAGTTCCACTGGAATTAGCTATTTAATGCTCAACACCTAGTCTTTCATGTTCATTTATATTGCTTAAGATTTTTTCCTCCTCATTTGCATAAAAACATAAAGATTAAAGTATATATAATTATTGATTTTTCCTCTGGGCATGCATTTTTTCTTAAAAAAACCCATATTTAATTATCTTTTTATCTTTCCTCTTATTTAAATCTCCTGATTGTTCTGCTTATTATTAAGATAGTTTTTCTGATATTAATGAAGATATAATTAGCTTTGAATCCTTTGAATGATTTTGCTTCACACATAAAAATGAAACTAGACAAGAAAGGGAGTAAGATATGCTATGAAAGCAAAGAAAAAGAAAGGCAGCCCACAATAAAGGTGAAACAATAGCTCCCCTCAAGCTAATATTTGACAATGACAGAACATGAGTCACCATTATTTAAATCATATTAATAATTAATAGGCTTATATGTTACAGAATGTTCTCCCACCATTTTTCCCTCAGCATCACTCACTGAATTCTGAAGAATTTCTGCTTCTTTCAACTGACATAAAATATAGCAGACTAAGGCCAGTATTATTTTACCTAGACTCTGCGTGCCGTTTTCTTATATTTATGTTTGAAAACATAATATTGCTTTTTGTGGATGTAATACTTTACAGATTAGAAAAAAATTAAAGGAGGTATTTTCTGTGCAGCTTCTATCGTGATCTGCTGTAATTGAGAACCACATCTCTTCCTGACAGTAATGGAAGTTGCAAGTTTTATTAGACACCGAACAGTCTGGTAAGTTTATCTTGGTTGCTAAGTTGTTGTGAATATATGCATGTTAAAAACAAACAAAAGAAAAGCCCGCAGCATTTGATGCCCCACTGGGGTAAATCAGTACAACTTCACCATTTGAAATTCGAATCTGAGGCTTTTTCTATCCTTTAACATTAAATGTATGTTCAGAAGAATGCATCTTCAAAACCATTTTTCACGGACAGCAATGCTGCTCATCAGCAGCGTGCCGTGCTCCATATGGCAAAAGGTATTGCTGAGCTATGATGTCACACAGGGAGTTGTGGAGCACAGGAAACAACACCTACTATAGGCTATATTTAAGAGCATGAGTCTGTGAAAGCAGCAGTCGAAGGAGTATAACAGCTGCAAGAGAATCAGGGTACCTTGTGGAACTGTCATATTCAAAGGAGGTGGAGAGTTAATAGAGGAATATCAGTATTTTGCAAACTGCAGCTACGTCGGGAGAAAGAAGAGATGGGCAAAAGCAAGCAGTATGGAGATGAAAAGCCTAGCCAGCTGCACCAGGTGAGTACGTTATTTACAAGTGGCTGCTTTGGTGAAAGAGAAAAAGAAATAAGCACAGAAATGGGAGATCA
Organism: Burhinus oedicnemus; assembly: GCA_008921705.1. Taxonomy (NCBI): domain Eukaryota; kingdom Metazoa; phylum Chordata; class Aves; order Charadriiformes; family Burhinidae; genus Burhinus; species Burhinus oedicnemus. The sequence continues at coordinate 2,452,325 of VFFE01008529.1, read as the reverse complement.
TTGTCAAATTAATCATTCATTTTTAAAGCAGTTTTGTAGAAACAAGAAAGGGTACTATTTACAAAATAGCATCTTTGCCCCTTTTTTTTCTGTAGAGAAGGCAGAATTAAAAAACCCATTTTTTATTAAAATCATGACAGAAGTTTTCCCATCTGCTTTTAACGTGTTGGAATACTAGCTTCACGTGTTCCCAGCATTTGTCACCGTCATATGAAGAGGCACACAAACACGTTCCATTGGAACTGCTAGCGGAGGCATACCCTTTACATAAATAAAAGTCACCTAATCTAAAAGCAGTAGTAGCATCAAGGAAAACTTCTGCATATCCCACTACAAAGTATAGTCAGTTCCAAGTTGTTAATGGTGCAAGACAGATTAAGCTGAAGGATCTTGATCCACAGCCAGCATCTAGTTAATGTCAGGAATTATTACTACCCTGTAGTTTTCATTTATCCATGAACTGCAACTGTGACACCTCTCCTGAGATGTGAAGATGACGAGTCACCTCTGTCTGGCAGAAAAATACTGAAATCATCATCTGGTGGAATCAAGGTAAACATGAAGTTTCACAAAGTAATTTTACTGTCTTTGACCAGAGTACTTGGTCAAAGCTCAGGGCACTGTGTATTGATTCTGTTAGGAGGAAGGTGGTGATGGAGTCAGATGCCTTTGATGTAATCTATTTACTTACAAAGAATGAGCAAGCTTCTGAACTGCTGCAGAAAGCAAATAACTGTTTCCTTGATCATTCCTCCAAAAATCTTTCAAGCTGGCACCCAGAGCCGATTTCCTTTCTTAGATTTTAGACAAACATTTATCAGGTGGAAAAGGATAAACAACTCAAGATCCTTTCAGGCTCTAATTTCTGTGATTTTTACAGCTCAGAGCCATTCTCCTGTGTTCCAGTACCTTACTAACTGTGTATGGTATTTCCTACCTTAGGCACTTGTTTTTCCCAGGCATACATTTCTGCGTTCAAAGCTTCATATGAATGAATGAATATGAATTCACTAGCCAGCGAATGACCAGTCGAACACAGAAGGTGGAAGCCAGTATGCTTTCATCAAAATAGTTTGGCAAAGAAGCTTGAATAATTTCTCTTAACTAGTGTAAATGAAGGGTGGTGGTTACATTTCACGGTTTCTGAAAGACTACGTTGAACTCCTAACGTTACAGAAAATGACTATGTATAAAAGGTAAGGGAATACATGCATAAATCAATATCAATATTCAGTCCTGGTGTTGAATCAAAAAGTTAGTTTGGGATCAGAGATGGCACTCATCTCCATTTGTTACTATCTAGCATCCAGTAGCACTCGTGCTCTCTGCTCCAAGTGGGGGTGAGTGTCAGCAGATGCTCTAAGACGGACCTTTTTGATTTGTGCATGGCAAGGTGGAACCTGGGACTATGTCCCAAGCATGACCATGGAACCAGGGTTATATATCTCTGTATTCTTGGCTCTGCCTCAATGGGGAACAGTGTTTCACACAGAAGATTAACCTTCGCTAGGCAGTGAAGCTGCAAAATTAAATGAGACAATCCAAAAGCTGGCACACTGGCAGCACATTTGGGTAGCAGACAACAGGTAAAGGGAAGGCAGGTTGGAGGGAATTTAGATTTTTATTTTAATCTGCATTGTTACATATCAGTAATCTTATACATATTGAGCCCATTTTACTTTACTGATCCAAGTAAAGAAGTTTGTACAGAGCTGCTTGAGAGCCACGGGTGTTTAACATCCATTCTTTGCAACACAGTCTGAACAAACCATGCAAATAACTGAATCAGATCAAATCCAGACTGGAATACGCTGCGTTGTAAGTCCACTGCATATGTTGCATCCTACAGCTGCGAGGCAAACTTAGAAGAAAACAAAGACAGCTGGTATCAAGGAAAAATGGAAAAAAATAGCATCCTTGGAAATTCTGTATCCTTATAATCTCCTACTTCTTTTGTGGTCACCAGGAACTATGCAACACTATTTGTCAAATGTATAAACCCACTATGTTCCTTGGAAGGACAGAATATCTGGAACAGCAATTTATTTTCAGGATCACAAGTGGTTTGCAAGTACACCACTTATTTATAAGGCAGAAATTCAACAAAAGTTTTTTTTAAAAAAGGTTATACTATAGCAGCTTCTTTGTCAATCGTACTAATTCAGCTAGTGCACAGTATTTTCTTTTTACATTAACAATGGCTTAAGATAGAAAGAAACACAAATGATAGACTCAGTCAAATGGCACTATACAAAAAGATATTACTTTAGGCTCTCTTCAGAAAAGAATGCACTCCATGCCACGCTGAAATACAACAAATACTTTTTAAAAAAATCAAGATCTGTATGAATCAACAGACAAAGCCAATTTTAGTCTTTGTCCTATGCGTCCAGAAAAGCTTGCACCATTTAATGAAAGCCATGGCAGTAGCTACAGTAAAAGTCTCGAATTTAATTCTACCTCTCAAATTAGAGCCAGCATCAGCAATGTGAGGACAAAAAAGCTATAATAAGCTGGAAAGCTGATTCTTGAAAAATAAAGATTTTAGAGTGCATTTTTTCAAGCTCCTGGCATTATGGTGTAAGAAATCAAATGGGTTGGGGGCCTGTATATTATAACAAAGAGGAAGCCGGTAAGGGCTGGTGGGTACCCGGTGTTCCGTGCAGCAGGACGGTGCACGCCGCAGCCGCGGGCAGCCTGCCCGCCAGCGCCGTTTGCTGCCGGCGCGCACATTTGCGGGGCTGCAGCGCCGCCTGTAGCCCCCGTATGGCCGGAGAGGACTTGTCTGCTCGGGTTTTCTTCAGGGAAAAGGAGGGGGTTATATTGTTTTTTTAGGGTTGTGGGGGTTTTTGGGTTTTTTTTTTTGTTTTGTTTTGGTTTGGTTTTTCACCTTCAAGCAGATTCTAAAGCCTTTTGAAAAGGATAAAGTTAAACTGCTCAGATAATTTTAATTGCTGGTTTTAGTATTAAAAAAGGGCAGCTGGATTTCTTAAATGTATGCTTTTGAGCCATGAACTTGTCTCCCTGATCTTCCTCTGCATGGATTTTCGTGATAGCTGATTAGCTCCTGTGGATGGTCCAATTATAAGCTTTAGAAAGTCATCCAAGGCAGCAAATTAATGCTTTGGGGGGCACTGAGGAGAAGAAAAACTTTTAGTCTTTTAGAAGTTGTGAATGAACAAACTGCTGCCAATTTTATGGGCAGGATAGTAACAAAAACATTTTTTTAATATCCAAACCCTTTTTCAGAGCCCACCAAATCTGTAAATACATTAAATATACATCAGACACTTAGAGGGAGAGTAAAATTATTTCATTGCTGTCCCTGGCATAACTGTCAGGAAACAATTTCTTAGAAATTTCAAATGTTAAACTGTCACACACTGTTTATTCAGTTTGTATAAACCGTCCTGTTTCTGCAACAAAATGATTTGCTCTAGTTCTTATTTTAAATCTAAAATGACACTTCAGCCACTTCACTTTAAATCTAAGATACCACTTTTGAAAATTCAAAGGAATATTTTATCTGTCTTGAAAAGTACTGTCCTGAGACTTAAAAATCTTTTTTTGTCTTAAACATGAGATAAAAGATACAAAGTCTTTTTTCTGTCCACCTGGGATTTTGGATGTATACTTCCTTAATCTGCTTCCTGCCCGCTCTCTGGCCCTGGCTAATAGGCTCAAACCAGCCTTGGTGGATTCCATCTAAAATGAAATGTTTTGCTGGTGCTTACATCAATTTCATTGATTTATGTGAGCCATATTGTTATGAACATATATTATGAACCTTATTATTGCCAGTTATAATATTATTACTGCATTAAATGAGAAGTGAAGTGTGACCAAAGCAGCATCCAGGCTGGACAGGACCCCAGGACGTCTCTAGTCCAATCTCCCGCTCACAGCATGGCCAGCTCTGAGGTCAGACCAGATTGCTTGGGGCAATCTCAAAAAATGCCAGGGACAGAGAGTGTGCAGCCTCTCTGGGCAGTCTGTTCCACATCTTGGCTGTCCTCATGGAGGACAAGGTTTTTCTTGTGTCTGACCTGAATATCTGTTGTTTCAGTTTGTGCCTGTTGTCTTTCAGCCTTCCGCTATGCACTGCTGTGAAAAGCCTCTCTCTGTCTTCTTGATGACGACCTGTAGAGGCTGGAGGGCTGCTGTTAGGTCCTGCAGAAACTCTCTTCCAGGCTGAACAAGCCCAGCTCCCTCAGCCACTGCTGGTAGGACAACTCCTCCAGCCCCTGGCCAGCTTGGAGGTCCTTCTGCTGAACCCACTTCAGTGAGCATTAACCCTGTACTGGAGGGCCCAAGACGGGATGCAGTATTTCCAGAATCCCTAATAGTTCAGGTACAAGTGGCCACTGCCTCCTCAACCGATATCTCCACTCCCATAATTTTTTTTTTTGTTCTTTCTTTAAAGAAGAAGCCTCTCAGGTCTTACGAGAGCAGAATGTTATAACGTTCAAATAGTGACTTTCCTACACTGGAGTTTTGCATCAAGAATTCACATCATGTAATGATATATCACAACATAAACTCAGACAATACTCTGTGGCTCCTGAAAGTACTCCCAAGATTTTACTTGCCTTGCTAAAGAATGATTACAGTTCTACTGAAAAAATCAGCATCTTTTCTTTAAAGTTCACAATTTGGAAACTTCTTGGACTTCTGCATTTTGTGTAAATTTGGATGTGGGACATTCAATTCAAAATTAACTCCACCTCTTAAAAAAATCCTGTCTCACAAAACCCAGGGAATTTCATAAGGTACTACTGTGTTTAATTCCAAGTAGCTACAAAAGGTACTGAAAGATGGGAATATAGCAGATATTTTATTTAGTCTTTTCTGATACTAAAAACAGCCTCTACTTCACTTGCACTGAAATGAGATAAATTCAACACCACAGCACAGCATAGCCTTAGACTATTGCTTTCCAAAGAGCTCTTTGTCATGCCTAAAATTTTGCCAGGGAGCAGCAGGCGCAGGGCTGCTCCATAAGGGAAGACAAACTGGGAGCTGAAGGTAGCGCAGACGGAGGCAGTGCCATCCCTGCCCAGGGCACAGCCCCACAGTGTGGGGTGTGAGCAGGGTGGACAGAGCAGGGTGCCAACAGCAAGGCCTGCTGACAGTCCCAGACTGTCCCGGGCAAAATAGAGTTAGGTCCAGGATCCTTCCAGGGACTTCAGTCCAGGACCATCAGGAGACAGGACCACAACAGAGGTCTGAGGACAGGGTAGGGGCTGGAGACTGAGTAAGGTGCAGGAATGCCCGTGGCAGAGCTCAGGCAGGGACTGGGTGCCCAGGGCTGTCGATGGAGATTCCAGGTGGGACTGATGGGGTTCAAACCTCTCAGTGGATGCAGGGCCCCAGCAGCTTTTTTCGTAACTATACAAGTTAATTTCTATTTTATTTTTGAGTTGAGAAAAGTTAGACAGAAAAGGTGATCAAGAGGAATATAATGCAGTCGAAGGAAAAAAGGTATAATATGTGCTGACTTGCATCTTTTTTCACAAGTAGAGTAATTGAAAGGTTTTTAGGTTTTATTTTTATATATAAGAATAAAAGTGAATTAAAACGTTTAAAAATGTATTGAAAAGGTACAAATAGTTTTATTAGAGCAACTTTGATGTGTTATGTCAGGAACCCGGAAAGCTTAAATAAAAACTCTTTCTCTAGGCTGCTGGAAAAATTCCCAGTGTTCATTAAAGATTGATGTTTCAAATAAGTTCTTCAACTACCTCCAGAGTCATACTCAGGGATGTATCAAAAACCACATACCTGTCAAGTCACAGAGATACTGAGAGTGATGCAAGCTCTGGGACTCCTTTACATAGACCTGTGGCCATTGTCATCATCACTGATCAACCTGACAGCTATCAGTTTCTGCCACAAAGAACTAGGGTTCACCAGCATAATTCCTTCTTTACTGCCCATTTTTCATCGCTGCATCTTTCTGTTGAGTTAACCATTTTCATATAGAGCCCTCTACCCTCCCAAAGGATACGTACTTCTTCCTAACAGTACAAAAGAAAGTCGGGGTTTTGACAGGACTGTAAATATCTTAGCCATAAAGTCAAATCTTATTCTTCCAGCTAATGCATTCAGAGATACAGGGATGTCTGCAGTAAGTGTACTGAATCACAGGGAGCGGTGGCTGGGGAGAGGTGCCTTCTTACTGCTGGGCCCATCTTTGCACAACCGGCTGCCAAGGGTTGCTGATAAAGCCTGCTCCTACAGTGCGGGTGCCTTCCTCCCTTCCTTTAGCTGCCGGCTACAGCCAAAACAGAGGTTTCTCCTGCCAGTGCTCAACCGGGCTCTGATCTAACTCGCACTGTTGTATTTTGGCGACCTCGTATCCTTGTAAATGGTATGATTGAAACCATTCCATAAAAATCACACATTTCTTTTTGTACTCTCCACCTTTTATTCCTTAGCTAGCCATTTGATTATGGCATTTAGCTGGTTACCAATTATCTGGTCATATATTTGAAAATGTGCAAATATTTTCACCTTGTTGCAGTGATATATGCACCTTTTGTGTTTAAGTCTGCGTCCTCATTCTGGAATAGACAGATTCCTGACAATATCCTTCTCTCTACTGTGTCCTGAGGTATTTTTTTTTGCTATCTACTCTCTTTTTATCTCATGCTATGCTGTTTTGCACAGATTTTCTGTCAAGAAAGAAGGAAAAGGTAGGATTTTGTATTTTATCCAGCTCTGCTCTTTATCTCTCTTTGCAACTCTTTTCTTCTACCAACTCCCTCATTCAAAATCCACATGCTACCCAAGTATGGGAACGAAAGCCACCAGTACAGAACTGGGAGGTGAGCAGTTCTGCCTATGAGCTCTCCAGGTTTACTCTGCACTTGTAACCATTGCAGCAGGTGTGTATCTCCATGTCCAGACACGGACATGACTCCAAATGCCATGGTGATGGAAAACGGAATCTAGTCAAATTGCTCTATCAGCTTGTCGCCTGATGGTAGGAAAAGGAGGTAAGTACTCCTGAGAGAGCTGCCTAGCAATTAAGCTGTGCCTTTTGGGGAACATTTCCAGAGAATCTGTTATGATGTCCTGTCTCCTCACCTTTTCCACCAGTTGATCTGCTACTATGGTGTTACTCTGTCCACAGAAGGTCTATAATCAAACCTGAAAGAGGCTACTACCAAACTTGAAAAATGCCATAACATTTCATGATTTTTTTCCGTAGTCATTGTCCCTAAAATGTCAGAATTTATGCACAGTTAAATCATACTGATTTGACATACCATCCATGCAGAGTAAAGAATAAATGAAACATTTCAGATTCAATTATGTGGTGACTATCAAAATATACTGAATTTTAAGAGTTGACCAGTGTGCCTAGTCACTCAGCTTTCCAAAAATGAGTTAATGTTAGTGTTACCAGAAAAATGATTGCGTTTGTTGAATTTTATGGCTTAAGGCTCAAAATCCCTACCAGCTCTTATTATAGTTTATTCTAAATGTAGCCAATACATATTATATTTTTGTACAGAATTTTCTACATAATGACCTCAGCTGCTTGTAGAAATAGACTTTCAATGAGATGCAGCATCATAGTTATGAATTTTCTAGGTAAAATATATTTAATAAATATGCAAATAGTTCTATCTTCTCCAGTGGAAAATGATATTTAAAAATAACAAAGATCGGTTTTAAGATTCTGTTTTCTACCAAAAAAAAAAAAAAGTGCTTGTATTATGTACATATGCACATACACAAAATAAAGATGAGTAATACAATTTTCATATTAATTAAATAGATTTCTGTATCACTGGCATGATATATTTTCCTTCAGAAAGTCACACATGCAGATCTTCATAAAGATGTATGTATTCACCAGGAAAGATATATATGTGTGTATATATATAGATATAAAAATATATGTACATATACACACAATTTGCAGTGTAGCCTAGTTAACCTTTTAAGGAAAAATGAGTTAAAATTTTGCCCGTCATATTGTACTTTAAGACATGTAATGTATCTCAGTAGATTTATTTTCAGTTCAGACCTTAGTTAAGAATCTAAAAGAGGACAGGAGGTTCAAACAAAGGGCAAGACATTACCTCTGTCATTGCACTGAATGTGTCAAATGCAGAGGCTCTGGCTCTCCGTACTTCAGTGACGGTCTCCCCCAACTCCTCTCCATATCCTCTTTAAATGCTGTTACATTTCTGATTACATCATCTGTATAACATGAAGCAGAAAGAAATGTCCATGTTTATGCACTGGGCTTAGAGTTGGGGATCAGGAGTCAGTCCTTGCTTTGCCAAATAACCTTAGGCGAGTCACTTTATGTGTTTCAAATAATGGAATTAATAATATTCTTCTCCTCGCAAGAAGTATATTTTAAGGTGGTATATATTAAGTATTCATAGGTATTCTGTTATAAGAGTAATTTATGCAACTTATAAAAAACCTGTTTCCTTATAACTCACTACTCGGTTATAGTTAGAGCCACAGGTCAGGAGGCATGCATAGAAACACACGCAGCAGCAAAGTGGGTTGCATATTTTATATTATGGAAAATCCAAGACATTGTTATTAGAAAAGAAGTTGAGCAATGTAAATGAAAAATGAAGTACTAGAATAAATCTAACTATATCGCAAAGTAAAGTCATCAGTCTATTGATGACTGTACAATGTACACCAACAATTCACATTTCACGAGAAAATATATTGTTACATTTTTCAACCACTGATAGAACTATACACTGAGGAATCACTCATTTTTATTAAAAGATTACTAATTTACTTCAAAATATATCTTACATGGTTTTAGGTTTTAGTTCCTCAGACAGAGCTGCTTTCCATGTGAGTATACCAAGCTGAAACTTAGCTCCTGAAAAAATCTTATCTTCTGAAGTTGAGTGTGCAAGAGAATGTTGCTTGTGAATGCGGAGTGCACAAGAGCAAGATACTTACAGAGTGCTGGAAAAACATGAGGAAAAGACATTATGGCCTAGAGTATCCTTCCTGTACATCTAAAGCATACTAAACGTGCTGGAGGATTTGCTGCTTTTCTTAGGTAGACAGCTGTCATTCACTAGCATCACTACTCTGTCTTATTACATGCTTCAGAATGTCTCATCATTTTAATTTAAATGAGACATCTGTAGATTATTCCAAGGTTTGTTCAATATTATAGAGTATTCAAAGGCAACGTGAGGAAAAAAGTCTTTGAAATAAAAATTTTTTTTATTGAAATTCTGCACGGTATATTAAAAAATAGAGTAAAAATTAAGTAGGCACCAGTATTTTTTTGTTTGAACTGTGTTTTGGTTATACAATAATTAGTTCTAAAGAATGATTAGCTACCTGAACATAATCACAAAAAGTTACCATTTCCAAATACATTTTAAGCCTTCTTGTTTTCTCTGATGAAAATAAGTCTAAAGCTATAAAATATTTAGGAGCAAGACCAACACTTGCAGAAGCACAGGGAGAGATTAGGTATCTGGTACATGGAGGAGAGGAAGAGTCTTTTACCATGACCTGAAGAACAGAAATAAACTTACCTAAATATCAAATCCTTTTTGTACTGACAGTCCTAAGAAGCCATGTGGTCTTTTATTTCTGAAGGATTTTCTGGGAAAACCCTTTGGTTGGTTGGTTGGCTGGTTGGTTGGTTGGTAGCTTAATACCAGTTTATGTTGTCTGAAATCCCTATTTTATATTCTTACTTTTTAAATTTTCTTTCTACTCACAGGCAACTAAAAACACCACCTTCCAAGACAGAATGTCAGTCAGTATTATTTGTCTAGCAGGTTGATATTTCAATATTAAGCTCACTTGGCTGTAATCATTTAAGCAAAATGCCTTTTGTAACTTTCTGTCACTCAAAGACTATAATGTTAACATTTCGTATAAGACACCATCCATTTTATTAGTCTTCCATTTGACAAGAGTTACTCTAACGGATTCAGTTGGACCAAAGAACCAAAGGGCAGCTCTCAGCTGTTGTACAGATTTTGTCCCTTTGGCTGTCTAGCACATGAAGAGAGCTAAATCCCTCACCTTCCTTTGCAGAAAAGCTACCATCTTACTCATCATATCAAGGAGTTTTTAGGACTATTGATGAATATACTGCGTTCCTACCAACAACTTTGCATTTTTTCTATAGCCTGAAGGTATATTGCAGCATTTCAGATCACCCCGAGCTACTGCTAACTAATAAACAGCTGTGTAACGTGGTGAATACGTATGTCAAGACCACCCTCAGCTAACCCAGAAGAGATCTAATAATTGCTCTTGTCTTTCATGCCAAAAGAATTCAAAAAACTTTCAGTGACATCTCATTGTGCATTATAGCAAGATTGTATGACTATGTGCAATTTAGATAGTGAAAAGATATATTTAATTAGATGTTCTGTTAAAACTGCAATTCTCTTTAAACTTTAACTCAAATGAGTAAAATATATATATTTTTGCAACATTGTGCTAGTATAGCTCACTGACTAAAGTCAGTGTGTGTGAGAGAGAGAGACATGTACCGTTGCCCAGTTAACCCACAGACAACTGATTCAGCTGCAGGAGAGTCTAATCTGACTTTGTCAGTTTTAAGGCAGAAATAGTTCTCCCAGTCTATGGAACGGTGGCAGACATGCTGATGTAATAGTATAACTGATAACAAAACAAGAAGTGAGTACAAGGTTGATAAAGTATGAAATGCTTTTTATTATCTTCTTCTGATATTCTCCTGTAGTCTGAGTTTAACGCTTATGGTCTACAGGAATATCGACAGTAAGCAATACAGTGGCTGAAAGGAATATATAAATCTCATTCTTTAACACATTTATTCCATGCTTTACAGCTTTTGGGTGCTCCATATCTTTAGTTGCTGTTGCCAATAGTTTCTGTTCCACCTCACATTTCTTTCTTGCAGCATCTCACCTTCAGAGGTCCTTTCTCCTATTCTGTAACCACACACGTCTGATAAACAGCTACCCACAATAAAAAAGTTCTACTAAATAGTGTCCTAATTCAAAGAGTCTTCCTCGTCATGCGCCTTGATTTGGGATGTCACCAGCAGGCCCATCCCATACCTTTCCATCTGTTCTCCCTGACTGAATATAAGCATTATACACTGGGACACAAGGAAGTCTGTAACATCAATGAGACAAACTACGCTTTAGGAGGTAAATTAGGCACATACAAAATGGAGGGAGGTTTATTTTTGTGATCTGGCAGCAACAAAATAAAGTTCTTTGTACAGAGGCAGAATCTTTCCCAGAGAGGCTGATGTGATGCATCATTGTTACGGCATGTTTAAAGCAATCTCTTCTAGCAACTTTTCCTGATTTTGTAAGCTTGTGTGGGCAGATTTCCCGTTGAAGCAACTATATCATCTAATGGAGTTCCTCGTGCTATAAACTGTACCTACGAAATTGCTGTGCTACCTGTCATAACCTAAGAGACATGTAGAATTTGTGGTTTTAATTCCTTCCCATTTTGAAATTCAAGGGGAGGATTTGAAGTTTTTATTTCTTTCTCCGTCTGTTATTTTTTCCTAATGAATTGTATTGCCCTGAGCATGAATATGAGCTAGGAAAAGTGCTTTCAAAGCAAAATTAGTAAAGCTAATCACTTTATCTGTTATTTTATTTTTTAAAATAGGTTCATTTCTGGCCTTCTCTCAAAGTTACAATTTTTCACAAAAATGTCATTACATCTGCTTTTTCCTATCACCCAGGTTTTTATTTTGTAATTAGTACCATATTTTTGGAAAAAAAAAACCTGAAAACCAAACCTCACTAAAAACAAAAGCAGTAAATCAAGAAAAAAACCTGACAATACTTTGAATAAAAATATCATAGAAAATGTTGTGAAAAATGCAGAGTTGAGAATCTTATGTCTAACCATTCAATGTAAGTGGCAAAGTCAGACTCGGGGAAACTTTGTAATTGGGGAAACATTGTAATTGAACTCCTGTGACCCCAATAGGTGACATAAGCCACACCAGTTTGTGCTGGGTAAGGGCAGGGTTAAGTATGTCTAACCTCTTCCAATACCGCCAGACCTCCTCTCCTGCACAAAACCTACTTTTTTTTTCCCTGATATATTACATGAAGATCCTATTTGCTGTTGTGGCAACCATTGCTCATTTAAGGGTCTGCCCTGCAATTACTGAAGTAGTTAAAAGAATTTTATTCCAAGGTAACACGTAAGGAATTCATCTTGACTGTAACCCCATTCTGGTCCATCAGACTATCTGAATCCCTAAGGGTTTTTTTCTCATGTTTAAGTAGTACGTCATGAGACTAAAATAACAACATGAAGTGGTGACATTTTCAGCAGCCTGTCAGGATTTGTGTGCAGATATTATAAAGGATTCCCCAGTCTGGCTCTCAGAGGAGACATTGGTTTCAAAACCTGCAAGACACAAGACAATGACAGGGCAAAAGAAGCGAAGGAACAAGATGAAGCTGAGAATGAAAACAGACACTATTTTGTTAATTTGGCTTTGGAGGATTTTTACTTTCAATTTTTCCAGTTAATACTTGAGTTGGAGTATAAAAACTGTTATTGCGTTGAAAATATTTGTCTTAAAAAAAAAAGGATTGTGTGTGCTAGCAGAGGATCCTAAACCTAGGAGAAACAGATAACAAATTGTTAACAGCAGGTTACAAATTGGTGACAGCAGGTATGCTATCCTAACAGTGTAGATTTAACAAATCACATTTTATGTTCACTTTTCTGGAATAAGTGCTATCACCATAAAAGAAATAAGTGAACCTTGCTCTTGTCCCATAGATTTTAAACTGCCTTTTGTAACTTGGAAATAATGCACTCCCAGTGTGTATTTTTTTCTGGTCAGTGGCACTCAAATCATGTTTCATCTTGTCTCTTACAATTCTAGCATGAATACTGGAGTGCAAGTTTACAAGCTATTTGCCTTATAAAATTATTAATATGAAAATATGATTACACCATTTACCAGGAAGCAAGCTTTAAACCAGGTTGGCTTTGAAAAATCATTTAAATTAAGAACGCAACATTACTTGATGCATATCTTACTTCATAATTATTATAAGGGTTAGTTTAATGCTTGTGAAGATAAATAGGCTAGCAGCAATTGAAAATTAAATCTTATCTACAGACCATATATAGCTCAAGTTTCCTTAGAATTATTCTTCAGACTATAAAGGTAGAAACAAAGAACTTTAGTAAGGTGACATGCAATTTTGTCTTGTTTGGGTACAAAGATTTTTTGTTTCAAAATGCATTATTGTCTGCAAAAATTAAGGAACGATACTGCACCTTGTACTAAGCGATTCATCTCTATACACCTAATGAGTTATGCTCCTGATTGCATAATGACTAGTATAATCTTACTGATGAATCATTCCCTGTTTTTATCCGTTATATATATTACGCGCATAAAACTTTCAATAAGTTGTTTGGGTTTTTTTAGCTGGTGGTATCGTAAAATACCAGATGCTAGATCGTCTCTCTTCTCTGGAAATAGAACAATACATTCAAAACAAAGAAGCAAGGCAATGCAGGATTCATCTCCAGATGAAAAAAAATCTGTCTGATGAGCCACTTATAAAAGGCTGTTTTTGTAACGGATCATTGGGTCAACCTAACATAGGTTGTTACTGCTGTTCCAGATTACAGGACAGCTTTTGTTTGAGGCACGTTTTCTCTCATCTTTTTCTTAGGGTAAGATGCAGAGTGTTCCTCAGATGGGATCTCAGTGAGGGTTATTCTACCAGACGTAATGCGAGGCCAACACGCTGATGGAGCCTCTGGTTCTCTGGAGTGTCTTGCTGTTAGAACAGCGCTCAAACTGGTGTTTGTTTGCAAAGAGCTATGCAGATCTTCCTGTAAAATGCCAATTATCTGGGGACAGGGCCATTTCTTCCCCCCCCCCTTGTGTATTTACACTGAGCATAGCAAGGTCTTGACATAATTTGGGACCACATTGAAGTAGAACTGACAAATATTTGCAGCTGAGCTGATGCATTTACCTAAGTATTTCTGTTTCAGATTTGTCTTCACATGGTTCTCAAAGAAGATAAAGAAAACGGAAATTATATGTAATTTTCCCCCACGTTACATCATCACTGCCAGACCCATCAAACTTTTGGAGATTTCAGGACTTACAAAAGGATCTCCTAGTGCAGGAAGAAGTTAGGAAATCAACTGTCCTTTGTAGGGGTTGCTGAGATTCTTTATTCTTTATGCACATTATGCACTTTTCAAAAGAATTACAAGATGGCTTAGTTGTACCTGTCTGTCGCTATGCATTTAATCAGTTAACTACTGTTAACCACAGTTAGCCTTGGAAACATGAGATGTTTTAACACTAGTAGCCTTAGGAGCAAGCACAATGGAGAATTGCATTGTTATGCTGTGACTGGCCTATCTCAATTTCCATAATAATGTAACACTTTCGATGCACCTTTTAAATAGTATACATGGTAGTTCTTAAATTAAGATCTAGGAGTTTTTTGGTTACCAGTTTTCAAGGTATTTGAAAAATGGATTCCAAAGGGAAAAGTACTCATTTTTGTACATATTATACGCCTACTATTCACTATATTTGGCACCTACCTACTTGGTAGGCCAAACAAATCTTATTCCCTAATGCACATGTGAAAAGCTACGTAAGTGCTTTGTAATATTTTTAAAAGCATCATTAAAGTTAATCTATATCTGTACTCCTACTGTCACATGAATCATGCTAAAAACGGGCTTCTTATTCTGCAATTTCATGCTAACGTATGTTAACGTCTATGTAAGACTAGTTGTAAGAGATGTCAAAACTTCTAGTAAAAATGCTTCTGTGTAGCATTGAATTTAGCCTTCCCTTTGACATTCCCAAGAGTTGTTCTCAGAGGCACGATATGACCATATTTTGTATTCTTACCGTGTATTAACATCTTGAATGTTAATGTTTAAAAAATACACCTTCAAAACATTTCTAAGAATTTGTGCTGAAAGAAAACTGTCATTGTGTAGTCAGGCCTTCTGTGCCTAGTTTCACGTGTGTTTACGAACATAACTTGGGCCTCTTCTGCATAAGCCTCCTGAATCAGTCACCTGGAGACAGAGGGATTTGAGTCCTCGGTTGTGTAGTCACCCAGAGAGCCAAAGCACCACAGCCATATTTGCGCAGGTAAGTCTGACTTCGTTCTGACGGTTAAAATGAGTGCATGAGGTAACTAACAGGGAACCAGAAACAGCAAGAAGTTGTCAATATGTGAGGTTTACATACACAATAACTGCATTTCTGAAAGGTTCCTATAAATAAACTGCATAATAAGGTGGAGGTAATTCCTGGTTTTCCTTTTTTTTTTTTTAGAAAAAAAAGGCAATTTCACGGTCTGTTGTAATTCTTGTCAATAAAACAAGAGGGATCAGAAAAATGTAACATATTTTAAATTCAAAACAGATCCACTTACTCTTATTTACAGATTTAGTTAGCAGTGCCTGTCACACAGAGGGAAGAGGCAGAGAAGAGTTAGTTTTCAACCTTTCAAAAAGATCTAACACTAAGGAAACACTGAAGACACTGAAATGTGACATGGCAAAATTGTAAAGTAATACATAACAATTTTCAGTTTTGACAATGAGAAATTCTAACCAGTGATTATAAAAATAGGTACTGAAGACCAAGATGACAGATTTAAGTTAATGTAGACAACTGCACTGCAAAAGAACATTTGAAAGATTTTGGCCTTCAAAATGTGTCTTTCTGAAGTTATTCCTTTCAGGAGAAAAATTCCATGCAGAGATTGTTGACAACACCTTGAAAAACTACACCGAAAATACATTAGTTGTCTAAATAAAGAGAAATTATTGACAATGAAATACTGAAAATATTAAGCTAAATATGAAAAATGTTATAAAGTTATTTTGTTTATCTTTGTTAAATCCACACATACCTGTCTATTGATGGCCACTGTCTGAAAAAAACAAAATAATAAAACACAGAAATATGTGCTTTTGGGGGACAAGTAAGAAAATTGTTACAAGCATGGAGCATCAGAATCTCTAAAAGACATAACAGAAATAAAGACAGCATTTTTTTAGTTTGTATTATTCTCATACGTTCCTAAACTAATACATATTTTGAAGAATATGAACAGATAATCCTGTTTATTTCCCTTCTCAATATAGTTAGCAAAATGGACGAGATACCAATTACAACTGATGAAAATCAGTAATCTTTTACACACAAAACCACATTGTGGACACTGTTACTACAAGGGATCAGGAAGATGAGATGCTCGGTACGATTCTCAAAAGGAAAGCTGTTCTGTACGGGTAGTGGGGAGGACTCTGGAAAGGCCCCGGGAGTTCAGAGTGAAAGCTGAGACTGTGAAGGTGTTAGGACGCAATTATAATCCAGTGAATCGATAGCCCTATCTATCTTCTTAAACTGAAGGGAGTGGGCAAGCAAAATTGATGGTGCCTTTGCCACTCTTGGTCTTGGTAATAGCAGCACATTCACACATTAATAAACCGGTATTAAACTAATGACTTTCTTCTCTGAGCCAGAAACTATTTTAGACCTCTAACTTAGGAGTTTGAATAGGAAAACTGATGAAGTAATACAATACATAGCACAAATTCTGAGCAAAATGGGCTGCGCTTGCCAGGCAGCTGAAGGGGGGGAAAAGCCCCAAACAAAACCACCGCCTGCTTTTCAGTCGCCTGTGCAGTTGTATGACCATCAGGTAATCCTTCATTCCCTTGTAACTGTTTCAGCACGTCTCTTTCCTCACCACGCCTCTCTGCCACCTGTTTTCCCTGAAGAAATATTTGTGATTCCTCACCACGCAGTAAAAGAACTGATATAACGTCTAGATCAGAGGTACGTGCCAAGATGCGCTTCAGAGCCAAATCCAGGAGCTGTTTCACCTCTACAATGGATCCACCTGACTTTGGTCTAATAGTTTGTTGGAAAATAATGTATCTTTCAGAATACTTTTGTGCACAAACAAAATTCTGAGGAAGACTCTATTAATTCCTTTTGAGTAACAACAATACAAAGCTGCATGGAAGATAAAACCAGATATTTTTAACTGAAAACAGTATTTCCAGTAGATCCTTACTGTATGAGGAACAAAAATGTCACCTAGTTAAAAGAACATCAAAATACATAATGTACTAACAGTATACTAGAGAGATACCGAAGACGGACACATGCAATGGTGTGTCTTTATTTTTCCCCTTCAGCCGGTGAACTAATAGCCAAATGCCTCTGTCAGCTTTTGTTGTGAGGAAGAACAAAACACGCAGTAAATCTGCAGAGGGAATATTGTGATAGCCACCTTTTGCTATTTTGCCCTTGCTGCTTTTACAGTGATACAGCGCTAACTGCACTGTTCGTTGTCATCACAGCTGCATCTAGGTGTCTAAACACTCTGCACGCCTTCTGCATCATACTTTGTGAAGGGCAAGGATCAAATATTACTCAATACATTTTTCCATTTTGACAGTGACCCCCCTGGTAGCTAGTCAATGACTGTTGGTATCCAATCAGTTTTACACGCTCTTGACGGTTACCATGTTGCCCTAGATTGCTAATGAGGATAGCATTGTGATTGTGACAAAGCCTTAGTCAGGTCATGATATATGCCATTTCATTCTTCTCCTCTGTCATAAAAGACTTAATTAGCCGTTGTGCATGTGCAAAGTCAGTGTCTTACCTGCGCTTTGCACAGCTCTACTGACACAAAGGTAGGACCCAGTGAAGGTTTAGACGTGTTAAAATTCATCCTGTGGAAAGACGCACATACTTACATAGCTGCTACGCCAGTTCTGCAAACATCAATATTCTACATCTCTGCATCCCGCTGCCATCTCTGAATGCTCCACATTCTCCTGATAGGTACCATTTTACTGCTCTTTCAGTCTTTCAAGAGAACCTTTCTCTGATTCACACGACTGGCAAAATGCCTTTTCTTTCACCGCTCATACATGCTTTACACCGAGTATCAACATTTTGCCCTGCATATCGACATCCTCATCAGGATTCCCAGAAGCTCTGCTGTTGCACACAGATAGTGTTTTCCATACTTTCCTCATATATCTTCATCTCTTAGGAGCGCAGCTCCTAAAGGGAGGGGGGTGTGCTCTGCAACCCCGACCAAGCTGGTCAGCTATTCTGGCCAACAAGCAGCTGGTAAAGTCAGGACTCCACCGGGTGCTGACTCCATTCATGTGACTAGTAACACTTGCCAGATACCGTCACTGTCCCCAGCTGAGTTAAAGAGCAAGCACAGGCAAGACAGAGGGCAAACGGCTCAGACGGAACAGCTGTAGGCATTATTAACCGTGAGCAGGAAGGGCTGCTTCAAGGAGGAGGGATTCTAACGAGAGGGCGCTTTGTGGTTGCTTACAAAGGATTCAAGAACCAGACAGAAAAAAAGATGAGTATGTAAAAAAGGGGTCAGAGGGAAGTAAGAGAAAAGGAAGGCACAAGAAAAAGAAGATAAAGACATGAAAGTGAAGAAATACGGTTTAACACAGGACTAACATGGAATCATATCGGAGACAGAAGTTTTTACGGTAGTTTTGTCCACTTGTGATTACAGTCACAGATGTTAACTCAGTAGTTTACTGAGTAATTTCCTTAGCTTGCAGTTTGTGTTTTACAGTATCTGTAATTTACTGATTCACAGACATATTAAGCAGTTGTTTAAAAATTTCCTTCCCACTAAGCCCATCAAATAAAGTGTTTCAATCTCATATTTGAGTATCTATGTACTCAATACCTGTATAGTAGGTCAGTCTCTTTGCTGCACAGGTTTTGCCTTTTTATTAATATTTTTTCCTAACTGCACTGTTTTTCATAAGCTGAATTATGGCTCCTAACCTTTCTTTGTAACCTTACTTCCCAGTTCCCGCTATCCCTCTTTTTACGTATGCAGAGCAGTAGTAGATTTGTCAGGGTGAGTACCATATGTGGTAAAAGACTTAACGTACGGCACTAAACTATGTGGGATACTTAACAGGAACAGAGAAAAGCAAGGAGGCAACAGATGGCACTGGAGAAGGGAAGAAATGCTGAAGCACAAACACAATTTTATGAGACTGTGTTGAAGGGGGAAGAAAGTAATATCATGACTGAAAAGGGAAAGAAATAACTAGGGAGTCCACAAGAAAGCTGAGATAAGCAGAAAAAAATAATATAAAATAGATGACTGGTTATTATAAAAAAAGAAATTAATTTCAATCTTCCTAACCAGTTTTTCACTGATCTCTCCAGCAAATCTCCTGTGAAGGGTGTTAACCTCACATATATAGCTTGATTTATCAATTGTTCTATGTTTTGCTTGGAATGTAAGTCAAATTACACAATTCATAAAACCTTAAGCTCTATAGTAATTGATGAGTCATTGATTATTGCCATATATTAATTTTATGTTCCCCTCTACTTTTTTGACAATAAAAAAGGGGCGAAAGTTAGCCTAGTATTACCTTTTTATCGAGTGGTAGCATGGAACTTTGCACTGTCTTTTAAAGGATAAGCTTTTGTACCTGCTTTATCAGAACAGCAAGACAGTCTCCTTTCATGTATATTATTGGTATTTGCAATTTATACACATACTGCATTGAAAAATAAATTCACACTTACTGTAAATCTGCATTTGCAAATCCAAAATGTATTTAATTTAGTCTTGGTTAATCAGCAAAATGCAAGAAAAACAGGCAAGTGAAAATATAATTCAGGAATAAAACCATATGAAATTCAGTGGAAGAAAACTTGGCAGCATGTCTAGATCTCACATTCCTCTGAGATAACTGCTATAAACTTTTCTTATTAGAAATACTTGTTCCTATTGCTATTATTTCTGCCTTGAGTCATCTCTTTATGTGTAATATACTGTATGAATAAAGAAAATGGTGCAGAAATCCTCCTTTTCCTTCAATCACTTTTGTTGCTTCTTGTCTTCAGTACAAGTTGAGATTGTTTCTAGATATCACTTTTTCCGCTCCTGTAAGGTAATTTTGTAATCACATTGAAATGCAGAAATAAAAGTGTCCTTTTCATTAATAATAGACTATGTTTTCCAGACATCCAAATCATTCCTGTTTCTGCTTCTCTCCTCTCTCCATGCAATGACAGCCACCTGTGATGAAGTAGATTGTGAAGAGGTTATGAATAGTCTCTCCCTACCGGAGAACAATAATGGAGAAGAAGAAAAATAGGCTCTGCTTAGATGCAGGGGTATTACGTACTTAACAGAGATAAAGTCAGCATCTTAAACTGTTATGTACTCAGCTCACTTCTATTTTTACTTAGAAGTCAGCAATTTTAATAAGAAATTTATGGTATGTATAACTTCCAAGATTTAAATAGGACATGAGCAATGCATAGGCTTTGTGCTGCACCATGTTCAGGGATGAGTAAACAAGAAGGGCACAGGACAGGAAGTCTAACAGACAGGAGGTGTCTGCCAACATCACCTCAGATCTCAACAGAAATGTGAGAAAAAAATATGTGTTCCCCTGCTTTATTTTCTTCGAAGGACAGAGAAATATGTGTAGATATATGTAAAGATACAATGCTCTCTATAATCTAGATGTGGATCAGAAAGCTAATGAGTAATTTTTCCCATAATAGTAGTGACCACAAAAATGTTTTGTTCTGGGTTTTCCCTTCTGTTTATTTCTGTGTTGGCCCTAAGCTATCTATCAGGACACCAAGTTATTTCACCATTCCTAGGGGGAAAACGATTCAGGAGGTGATTGATGGAGTTAATGGAATCTCGCTTCTCCTCAGATGCCTGAAAACAAGTTATCCTCAAAATTGATTTGCTGTTTCTTGTAGCCATAGATCACACACTGAAAGTATCACCGAAACAGAGTGTTACACAAATTCTTAAACTAGTCAAAATCTGAAATGGTAAATCCTCTCAGATGCATGCCGATGTTGCCATCACAGTTTAAATTCACTCTAACCATGTAAGTGAAAAGAAAGCTACTTAAGTCTGTCTAAAGTCAGTCTAGAAAGGCGAATTATGACTGGGGGTGAGCTGAAAATTGCTGCATAGTATTTGATTAGGTCTTGGCTAGCTCAGTTATCTCTGCATTATACACTATTCCTGGCTGGAAGTGTATCCAGCGTGAGCAGTAACTGCAGGGGGAAATCAAATCATGCTTGTTAGGAGCAAAATTCTCTGGATGTCTGTAGTGTGAGGAAGGAAGAAGGAGAGACTGTGGTGGGAAACTGCTTGCACAGGAAGAAAAGCTATAAATATTTTTGGAGTATCCAATGATCCAGAGTTCATAAAACAACTGGAGATCCTTCATTGTTTTGAGTCAATCAAAAACATTGTACTAATATTCCCTGTTAAACTACTCTTCTGGGTTCCTAGAGTGCTACCTTTTGGAAGCTTGTTCTAAAGCTGCTGCCTGGTGCCTTCCAGCTGCTTTAGGGTTTCTGCCTCTGAACTGCCCTACACTCCGTTTCTCTTCTTCCTCAAATATAAGGTAACCAAAAAAAAAGAAATGGCACAATGGCGCATGGCCATTCTGAAGTGATGTCCAACATCTTACCATTGCCTTGCTGGTCTTGAAAACTTGTATTAGAATTTTTCACATTATTATATCTATTTAAAAATTCAATAGATCTATTAGAGCTATTAGCTACACTCTATCTGACATTAATATCCTGTAATTGAGTATTACACTTAGAAGATTTTATGAAACAATATTATGAGTTTACATGATTTTTTTTTCCCTTAATTTCTGTCCTTTCTGTGTTCCATTTTCTTTGTGAAGATGCAAGTTATCCATTAAGCCTTTTAGCTTGGATTTAGCCCACCCAGTTCATAAATGAGGGATGGAACTCCAAGTAATCTCTAAATTTTAATAAATAGATAATCAGAGACTGGTTCAGAATCATGCAGTTCCTGTTACATGCAGAGAGTTTCTAGCACTCCCTGTTGACTAGACAGTGAGTTATCACACATGACAGTGACTTATCACACACTCTTATTTTAGGCTCATGGAGTTATTAGAACAAATCAAAGTCTTTCTGACACGTAAGCAAGAAAAAGAAATGACATTACATATGCAGAATAAACTGTCTCATTAACTAACTAATGAGGAATGAATTCTACATATACCATGACAACTGTTGTTTTCTCCTTTCCGTTTTCTGCACTTGTTTTTTGCACTCTTTACTAGCCATTTTCGTGAATACCTCTTTCTGACTTTGAGTCTCCTATTACTAGAGCTACTCCCCAAGACTTCTGCCTTGAAAACCCAGCTGAGCCTATGTTATGGTGGCGTGTACACTTTGCTTAGCAACATTTTAAACCACGTCCTATGCCTACTCTATCAGTAATAAATGCACCAGTAGCAAGGCTGTTCTGCATCAAGCGGTTTCTTAGAAACAGCTTTATAAGCAAAGACATTACACATTCTTCATGTTATCAGCTTGGAATGGAAATTCAAACAAATGGAAGAATTGAAAACTAAGCTGCATAGGAAAAAGTGCTGAACAACAACAGGAGGAAACTGAAACTAAGATTTATTGGCTGAGGAATCCAATTAAAAAAAAAGTATAGCAGTTTGGACATGGTTGGGTCTCTCCAAAACGTTTCTGTCTGTGAAAGAGATGGGGAAAAATGACTCAGCGATCTGAAGGTATTTTTATAAAAATATGATATGTATCTGCATAAATGTAACTGTTTGTCACAGTACTAAGCAAGAATGTTGTTCAGAAATTAACACCTTGACTAACTTCAATAAACATGTGAATTCTAAGGGACTGGCTTCTTCAAAGTGATAATAAAGCAGACTTGAAGAATTCCCAAATCAAAGAGGATAGTTAGTCACGTGGTGGGAAAAAAAAGTGCTTGAATAAGAGCAAATTGGGACATAAATATCTGAGGCACTGAATCCTCGGTGGAAAAGTGTGTACACGAAGTTGTTATGAATACTATATCGTGGAAGCAGGCATTTATCAATGATACTACTTTTCATTTGGGAGCATGAGACTAGATGCTAGTCTTAACTCTATCATCCAGCTATGGAAAGTTTTTCCTTAATTAGCACAACCCAATAACTAAAAGGAGTCCTGTATAAAATTCTGAGATTCCTTTCCATACCCTCCCCTCTGGGTTTATTGTGTTTTTGGTTCTGATTTTGTTTTTGTTTTCCAGGAGGCCCCCTTCGAACTATCAGCAGCCACTACAGCAGCAGAGCTCGAAATGAAATCAACAGCCAGAGGACCTCAGCATCAGAGCAACAGATATCACTGAAGTGTCAACACGTCCGGATATGAAACAAACCCCCGGTCCCCCATTTACATTTGCAGGTGAGTGTTCGTATTTTGTTTAATTTTGAAGAAGGGAGTTACTCAGGCAAGTAGAGCAACACAGGATCAGACTCTTTCCCCAGCTTTCTTATTCTTCAGAATTTTGTGTAAAAAGTGGTATTATTCTTAGTAAAAAGATGCTTGAAGTTTAATGCTTTCCATTCATTAGACTGAAGTACTGGCTCCTATACCCTACAGGGAAACCAATTCATTAGTAGAGCTTTAAGAAACATGCATTCATAACACAAGTTTGCCCTCTTTAACTGCACCTCCAGGCACCTTGCAAATAATTTATAAGGTAGTGAGATGTTTGACAACCAAAAAGAGTGAAAATTCACTAGGCAGACTCCCAGAAAAAGAAATCTTAGTCAGTGTATTTTAAATTCTATTAAGTTTTAAAAACAATGTCTAAATTCCCCACTTAGCAATGAGTTTTCAGTGATGTTCAATAGTTTTTTGGTAATACGAACATTTTTGGCTTCACTAAGCCAAATTAATCTCCCTCTTACCACTTGATCTCACAGCTAGACAAGTATGATGGTCCATAGATAATGTGGAAGTATTAATTTTATTTTTTTCTATTCTGTATTAGAACTCCAGAAACATTTCTTTAGGCTTTGATAAAGAGAATCTTTATATCTGGAGCTGAAACTGAACAAATTTACAGTGAGTTTATTATCACCATTCCACTGTGAGGAATCTTTAGTACGGTATGGAGGAAGCTCTGCTCAGTGAATGGACTGGCAAAGTAAGCAAGATACCTGAGCACAAAGTTATGTTGTCTAATCTTGAACAGAAACTGCTCTGAATTCAAACTGGATTATTAATTATTCTAATGCATTGCGGAGTCCACACAAATGGTGAAGGGGACACAAAAGACAAAGCAGAAGTCTTTCTCATTATGTATGTCCTGGTTTGAGGTAAAACAGAACCAATTTTCTGTTCAGTAACTTTACTTTTTAGCTAGGCCTCTTCTAACTGCTGAAATTAACAGCCTGTTGTGCAGAAAATTGTTCGCTCTCAGAGTGATAAGACCCATGTTTATAGCTGATGCCAAGGAATGGGATGCAGAGAGGCTCTTGCTGATGCTTATTGCTATGACACCCAAGGTCAACCAACTTTGTTATTTGCCCTGTTGAAGGGTCAGAAGTGGAAAAGCGTAGAGGGGTCGCACCTGCAGGGAGGAGCGGACAGGACAGGTGACCCCAAACTGACCCACAGGGTGTTCCATCCCATCTGCCTCATGCTCAGTGTAAAAGCTGAGAGATCAAAGGGTCAAGCTCTCTCTCTTCAATGGCTGGCATCCTGGGAGGACTCTGTCTGTTTGTCTGCCTTTGATCCCAATCCTGAATCCAGATCCGGAATCCAGTTCCCATCCATCACTGAGTCCAGTCTGGGACTGGACACCAGCACCTGCTGGTGACGTGATTGTCATCCTGGGAGCTTGATACGGGTTTGTATATATTTCATTATTTTTCTTTTTATTATTTTATTATTAATATTTCATTAAAATTGTTTAGTTCCTTCTAAACTCTTAAGTCTCTCTTTTTCTCTCTCTTTCTTGCCTCCCGAGCGGAGCAAGAGAGAGAGAGCATCTGTCGTTCCACTGGATTGGCCCAATCTGGCCCAAACCACGACAATGTTCTAACCTTTTGGGAAATAAATTTCCGTAGTGTCTGGGAAAAAGTATTTCATATGGGTGGGTAAGGCAGGTCTTCAGTAAATCTCCACCCACCAATCCGGGTAGAAGAGCTAGAACTTCAGAAAGAGCAATACGTTCCAGCTCAATAGCTGGAGATTTTATTTTCATGGATTTTTCTCTACATAATACCTCCAGAAAAACTATCTCTTTCTAAGGCACAATTTTAATAACCTTCCCCTTTGGTAAAAAGACACCTGCATGCTGCCCTCTTAAGAGGGCAGCAGCGAAATTGTCAAAGTGTAGCTCCAAGTAAGATAAAACTATAGGTGACAATGGAAGGAAAGGAAATGATTCTTGTTGTTCAGACTTTTCTTCATGTTCTCAGAAATTATTAGGAAATTAAACTTTGGAACAAACATGAGCACAGGTTATCAAGGAAACAATATTATCTCTCATGAATTTAATAAAGTATCAAAAGGAGACAGGAGAACCTTTACCTTCCAATAATTCTTATCAAATCTTGGAATAATATTAAATTCTTTTATGAGGTCCTGTATATGTGTCATTGCACAAAGCAAAATATATTGTTTACAATCAGGAAGCTTTTCTGATGCGGCAACAACCACCTTACATTACCAGTTAAAAACTCTAGCCTCAATGTTTAGAAAGTACAGCTGCGTGTATCAATCGAGTCAAAGAACTTGCAGATGTTATACATGGATACCAGAATGACAGACTTTGCATTCTGGAGTCTCTTAGTTATATTGGGACAGAAAAATCTCACAAAAATTTCTTCAGAAAGCAAGAACTGTAGTCTGCTACTTCTCAGTCACTATTCAAGCTTAAACAAGACACCAGGAAGAGGTTCTGACGTGGCTACATAGTGGTTCCAGGAGTTCAGCTGGCTACCAAGATGTGTAGAGGTAACTGTCTCTTGCAGTAAAGGTTTTGGAAGTTTGTTGAAGGAAATGTTGCTGAACCAAAGTATTGACTTTCACCCTTCCTTCCAGTGTATCCTTTTCCAATGTTTCCTCTGAGTTAATCAAATCAAAAAATCAAATCAAAAGATCAAATATAATAATTTTCATATTTCAGGTCACCAGGACAGGACTGTGTTTTATTGTTCATAAAGTACACCCATAAAGAAAATATTGAAATGTTTTAGTAGTGACAGCAGGTTTACTCGCCAGATTGAACAGATCAGGACATTTCCTTCCATACTTCATTTGGATGTTTCTGTTTAGGAACAAGAACACCTACTCTCTAACCTTCAGTGAGACAAATGATCTTTATATTTGTATTTAGAGATTACTCAGAAATATAAGTAAGCTTTAATCAATGGTAAAACATGTATGTGTGTGGTAATCAACTGTGGCTCGAGAAAGAGAAGCTTTCTTATTATATCTCTCTGCTTTGTTCCCTTTTTTTTTTTGTGAATATTTTTTCATATTCTGTTACACTAAATACTCATTAGCTTTTAAAAATCATCTAGTATTTAGAAGCTCTGTGCCATAGATCAGCCCAGGGGTTCCTGCAGATATCAGGAGATGGAAAGCAGCACATATTTTTTCTACTTTATATTACCCACTTAAAAAAAAAATCATATTTCTTGAGCATAATGGATGGACTGCAATGATTTACAAGGAAATAATTTCACTGTGGGACTTTGGGTTTGGTGGTATCATATAACATGAGAAAAAATGTCTGATTGGTTTATGATTTCACTGGGAAGCTGAGAGGAAATTAATTCTATTTAACTCACTACTTGTCAGCTCCTTTGTTGTTGTTGTTGTTTGTAATATATGGACCTAACACTGCGTTTTAAGTCTGGAGATATTTCAAGTTACTAAAACATTTATTAGTTTAATAATAATGTTAGAAATGATTGAAATGCTATAAATGTTTAAATTGGAATATAGAAACTCCTGGATTTGGTGTTCAAACTAAAGCCATTTTGACTACAGTTCCTAGAACATCCAGATAACCTCAGTGCTGATGTGTGTTAAGAAAACCTGCCACGCTAAGGTTTTGTTGATAGGTTTGGACTTTCTGAAATCAGAAAGATGTGTTAAAATACAATATTAAACAAAACTTATCATAAGATCCATGTACTATCCCTGTCCAGCTGTTACACTTCTTCTGCACATTTGCACAAAACAGAAACCTGGTAACAGGAGGGAAACAGCGTCAGGGAGCTTAGGACGAGAAAACACTGAAAGCTCTGTGGCTACGCCGAGTAATTGCCTACTCTATCTATACATCACATAACCGTGGTGGGTCAAGTATTTCTGATTACTTTCTTAACCTAATGCCCTCAGAATCTGAGAGGGAATAAGATTTAATGACTTACACAAGCGTGCCTTGTTCCCTGATCAGCATCGCCATTCCCAGGTGAGTAGCTACTGTTTCTCTTGCCTGCCCTTGTGCTGAAAGCTGACCTTCTCTCCAAGCAGCTCAGCCTAGTTAGTACTTGTGCTCCCCATAAAGACACTTACAGTTTCCTTAGATCAAAGCGTTAGTTGATAACCAGATTTTTGTGCCTTTGTTGTCACAAAGAGGAAGGAGAAGTAGGCTGCTGTGGCCACAGTTGAAATGCTTCCTCTGAGTAAGGATGTGCATCCCAACAGCTTAACTGGAGCCTTTGAGAAGGTATTAACCAAGGTATGTGCAAATATCTAGCGGCTGAGAAGCCTCCAGGTTATAGTAAATTTATGAATGACCACAACGCTTGTGTCATAGTATCACTTTTTATTTTCTCAGAAACCTGACTTCTGACCAAATGCCACCACTGTCTTCCATGACTACTGCTTTTTCACAAGGTTTTTTTTGATTGGTGGTCTTGTTTTTCTGACTTATCTCTGATATACCAGCTAACTATTCACCTCCTGATTGTAAGCATATTAATATAGTAAACACTGAGACAGCAACTATTTTAACCTTTGTACTTGTGAGAAGACATCACCGTTTTGTGTTAAATATGAGCGGGGACCCATTGCTGTCACTGGTTAAAAATAATAGTAACATTTTGGTATTTCTTTTTGGCTCTCAAACAGATCTGCTTAACCACTTATACTTCTTGACTAAAGCTGGAGCAATTCAAGTCTCTGCAATTTGATCCTTTGCTGGTGCACGCAGAGGGAAGGGGATTTTGGTAGCTGGAAAGGCAGGCAGGCTGGCGATTACCATGCCTAGCCAGCTACCTTCCTAATTACAATGCCGCCTCCTCCTCCAGCTCAGACATTCAACCAAATTATGGTGACAAACACAGGAGAGGCAACAGATGGGGTAAGAGAGAGAAATTCCCACTGACTGGATTAGTAATTGCATTTTCAGTGTCGCTGCCTGATTCTGGTGTACAAGAGTAGGGGAAAGGGTTTAGGTGTAAGATGAAGTACACTGAAAAGAGATGTCCCTTCCCAGTATTTAAACTGGGTGAAAAAACCTGAAATACCAGGTAAAGTTAATTTTAATTTTAAAGCAAAACAAAAAAGATGATCTCAAAGATTTTTAATTTAATCCACTCCAGTTCACCCTTCTCACGTTTCTTACTAATTAATTGTTTCTTCATATTAAAACAAAGATTACAAGAAACAGAAGAAAAAGGCTAAATAAGACATAATTTTACTTCCATCAGACAAAAATCTTTTAAAAAATGTTATTTCATTCATTGTTTGTCACCAAATGATGCATCTTTTGAACTTC
Organism: Burhinus oedicnemus; assembly: GCA_008921705.1. Taxonomy (NCBI): domain Eukaryota; kingdom Metazoa; phylum Chordata; class Aves; order Charadriiformes; family Burhinidae; genus Burhinus; species Burhinus oedicnemus. Next base: position 2,423,667 of record VFFE01008529.1, on the reverse strand, counting down.
TCCAGAGCTGAAAGGAAATGATATTTTTATATCCCAATGACATTTTGTGGTGATATTTCAATAACACTTGGTGGCAATGAGGCAAACAGGTGCAATTAACTTCACATGCAGGAAAGTTACACAAATGTTTTATGGCTCACTGTACCTCGAGTCACTGCAGAAATGACCATCTATCCTTCTGAGACTGGTTTTTAAATGTTTTACATTAAAAAATTCCCTGCAAATTTTTTTCTTTCCACATTGTGAGAATGGTCACCTTCTCACACCAGTAAAAGTCTGATTTATCCTCCATGTGTTTAAATCCTATCACTCTAAATATTTAAAATACCATTACTGCAAAGCCATCTTGTGGGAACTCTGCAAGCTTTGTCATCTTAAAATTGTTTCTCCAAAATAGTAGTAAAATGAAGCAATATTATAGTCCAGAATGTGTGTTCCTTGAAAGTTCTAAATCTTTCTTCAGTTAATTAACAGAAAATGAGATCAAAAAACATGTTTTCAGTATTGAGCTTACATTTTGAACTATTCATTTGTACTATTTCATTTTCAGCCAGATTGGGATTCTGCCAGCTCTTCATCCAGTGATAGTTATCAATAAACTAGGCAGAGATGGAAGGGAGCAGTGCTCTGAACTGGGAAAAACTGTCATCCAGAGTGATTTATCATATGCATAAAAGTCATAAAAAGACTGAATGATCTTTCTGAGTGGCACAATACATTATATCAGCATTGAATAACAGAGAAGCTGAGACAAGAATCTTGTGATACAGCAAAAAGTAATGGAAGAGACTTAGATACAAAGTCTGCACACAGAAAAAAACACAAATTCTCATAGCGAAGTAAAAAAAAAAATTATTGATTCATTTAAAAGACAGAGGCAATGACATCAGAAACAGGAAAAGAAAATACTTATGAAGTAAAAAGTAATGCCTTGCTTGGGCATCTTTGATTGCCTTTTCTGAGTGATGTGGTTATGCCCAAATGTTTCAGTGGTGAGAACTGTGGACAGTAAAAATTTTCCGCTGTCACTAAATTCGGGCACTGGTATACCAACGGTTTTATATCTGAGTTCTTTTTTTTTTTTCTCTCAGAAACATATCTATGTTTATTTTTAACTTTTTTTGTTATTATTGATAAGAAATTACTGAAAATACTTCTAGACTAGTCTTTGCATTAAAACATAACATAGAGAGAAACACTACTATAGATATTCTAAATGTTTTTGTCACACATGATATATGTTAAATGTATATAGTCCAAATGTTTCAGGCATTAGGATTGACAGTGTACTGACTGTATCCCCATTCCCTCTTCTTGGATTGTCCAGCATTTTTCTGACCATTATGACTATCCTAAAGCATATCATCATGAAAGGAATTGTCAACTAGGTTAGTAGTGACTTTGAGCAGAGGGGCATTGTTCAGCTCAATAGACCCTATGTTTCATTGCAGATTTCCAGTCACAGTTCTCAAAGTTTCTAGGTAAAGGTGAATAGAAGGCTGAGAATGCTGTGAAAGTGGTTCGATGACAGTCAATGATTAGCTGATTAATTAAGCTGTCACTGTGTAGTCCAGCCTATGGAAGAAAAATACATGATGTGTATCTACATTTAACAGCTCCAATAAAACTGCCTTGCAAATGACAATAATTCAATATAATTAAAAAAAAAGCATTCTGGTTTTCAGCTGAAATAATTCCCTAAAACATTGTTTGAAAGACATAGAAAAACACAGTTTCAAATAAATTCTAGTCAGGATCTTTTTCTCCCTCAGATCTTGGGGCATACCTTTCCAGAGACTCTGCTAAACACTCTATTTTTATCCTCTATCAATAATCAAATTCCATCAGTCTATTTTCTTATCTGGGAAAGCTAATTTCAGTAGCAGCACCATACTGAAATGGCCCTGCCACTCAAAGGTAATTGAATCCTTTTGAGATGTTGCAAAAAATTGTAATTGGTCCTTTTGAGATGGCAGCAGCATCTTTAATCTGGGCTAAAATATGCAGATACAGTATGTTTGGGACAGTTTTATACTTTCCTGTCTTTCTGGTGTCCCCTCTCTGAAGATTCCTATTTTGTAAGTGGTTCATGTTCCACAGTATTGGAAAATTTTTCCTTAGAATCTACACTTTGCAGAACTAAGTTTTTTAATATCATAGACCTCCTTTGTAAACCTTTGCAATTTGAATCCAACTCTAGGCAAGAAAATCTAGATAGGCCTAGGCCAATTGATATTTTTATTAATCCGTATTTATTTTTCATTGCAATTTTGTGAACTACTAAGCATTTTTTTTACAACATCTGATAGTTTCAGTTTGTTTTGACAGTGTAAGTTTGTTCAATCTAAAAGTAATTGAAGAAGGATGAAGGACAGTCACTCTGATGAAAGCCATATAGAGCTACTCCCACAAACTCTTCTGGAATGAACTGTTCAGATTTTTCAGTGTTGTAGGCTGTAACAGCAAAATAAAATGACCAGAAATAAGCAGTGCAGGATAGGAACAGAGTAAAGTTGATATAGTAAAATGCTCACCTAAAGATAAGTACTGGAACAAAAGGGGTTTTTTTTCACTGGCTGGCCAAATACCTTAGGGAAGTTGACTTGTTGCATAGAATGAAAAAAAGCAGAGGGCAAAACAGAGCTGATAAACTGCTGCTTTCAACAAAAGATAAATTACCACAATGGTCTGGGTTCCACGTTTATGAGTGAAGAGCCTTTTTTATCTTAATGAGGAATGCAGTTTGTACATTTCTGTTTTCATCTTTGTTTTTATAGAATCTGATTTTATTTTTATAGAATCTGCACTGGAACAGGCTGCCCAGAGAGGTGGTGGAGTCTCCAACTCTGGAGACATTCCAAACCCGCCTGGATGCCATCCTGTCCAACCTGCTGTAGGTGACCCTGCTCTGTCAGGGGGGTTGGACTAGATGATTTCCAGAGGTCCCTTCCAACCCCTGTGATTCTGTGATTCTGTGATTTTCCCTTTGAACAATTAAGATTTGATAAAAGTAAGCATACAAAAAGGATTAATTTCCAGAAGATTCTATTTTTTTCTAGTAATCCACATCATATTGCATAATATTTAATTTGAACAGTCATATTCACTGTAATGTTCCAAATTCCATGGAGTAAAAGATTTTTATTTATTTTTCACTTGTAGCCTCTAATAATACCTCTTGATTTGCAGGACCACTTTCAGAAAATATGATCCAAAAAAGTGGACCCAAAGTATACAATATTTCCCAGCAAGGAATCATAACAAGAGAGAAGTTTAGAGTGAGTGAGAAGAGTTCAGAACTCAAGGCCAGCATTGCATAATTAACAGCCACTTCCATTACTGTAGTAGCTTCCACTTCAGCACATTAACAGGGGAATCTCCGATATCCCAGGCTCCATTTCACACACATTAGCAGCTCCCTCCAGTCATCATTAGGATTCATTACAGAACAGTTTAAACCTATTCAGAAATTTTCTATATTAAAATGATCCAATTTGACTTCGTGCTTTCATTCCAGAACTGACTCCAGATTTGTCTGGACAGTCCCAAGGTAGATCCAGAGCATGTTATAAGAAAATGAAAGGAAATATCTGAATTTGCTCTTCATGGTCTTCTCTGATCATGTGCAGACTCCCCTGTTTCAAACCAGACCTCCTTTACCATATGCCTGAAAATCCTTTCTCATCTGCTGCCAAGTGTACAATGTACTTTGGTTCTGTTGTCTCCTTGAGTTTTCCTCAGGTAAGTCCTGCTCCTCAGTCAGGTAAGCACTGTCGGATGTGAGCTTGAGCTCTGTCTCCCTACTTTGCTTGATGGTTTTCTGGCCACAACTCCCACCTCCCAGAAGTACTTTCCCCACTGTTTTTCTTTCTTTCTTTTCTTTTCTTTTCTTTTCTTTTCTTTTCTTTTCTTTTCTTTTCTTTTCTTTTCTTTTCTTTTCTTTTCTTTTCTTTTCTTTTCTTTTCTTTTCTTTTCTTTTCTTTCCTTTCCTTTCCTTTCCTTTCCTTTCCTTTCCTTTCCTTTCCTTTCCTTTCCTTTCCTTTCCTTTCCTTTCCTTTCCTTTCCTTTCCTTTCCTTTCCTTTCCTTCTTTTCCTTTCCTTTCCTTCCCTTTCCTTCTTTTTTCTCTCCCCTCAGCCTAAACTCACACGTGTTGCAGTTCTTCTTCTCTAATCTGATTTACCAAAAGGTCTATGAACTAGATTAGGCTGAAATACAAGTTTGTCTCAATAAACCAAGATCAGGTTCATGGATGGTTGGTTATCTAGTTTGAAAAAAATGCATAAAAGATAATTGCTTTTTTTCAGTTTCCAAAAGTAATCCAGTCTCCTGGATTATTTTCATGTACTGGCCACTTCTGTAATTCTTAAACATATACACCAAGAAAACCAGTTAAGTATACAAGGTGAAATATTTGCTCAGTTAACAGAAGGGTAAAACTGAATTTACAATTTTGTGAGTAGGAATAGCATCGCATTTTTATTGTTACTACTACTGGGTAACTGAATAGATTGGGTTTTAGAGAAATGACAGTTCATATTTAATGCCTAGTTTGATGCTAACATGATTATAGTTAGGACCACTTTATTGTAGTAATGTCAACAAGGTCTCCTCAGGGCAGAACAGCCCTTTCAGCTTAAAATTCTCTGTTGTCAAAATATAAGAATAGTATGACTTCCAAAATAAAAAGAGAATGTTATATGTGAATTGCAATTATTTTGCCACACTCCCACACATCCCTGCCTTTCAGACAAAAGTGTTTGGATATCTGGAGCCGTCAAAGTGGGGGGAAAAAAGTAATTTGGGAAATTAAGTCAATAAGTACCTGAATCCCCAGCCCACTGGACCAACAGCTGAATCCTGAGTGGTAATAGAAAAGATTATCTTAAAAAAGTCCAGGGTAGCATTGTTGTAAATCACTGTTCTCCTATAGCTACAGTTCAAGGAATTATTCTATTGCAGTATGAATTCAAGTAGATTATAATAGATAATTATAGTGTTTGTAAGTACCATTGTTATAAAATGTTACAGTACTTTCTACCCTTTGTACACTGCACATGCATTGCTTTAGGTAATTGATACCAGTGGAACAAATAATGGAGAAGAGAAAAATTCTGCACACGAAAAACACACGCATCTGCATAGAAAATCTTTCATAACATGGAAGCAGGAGAGAGGATTTTTTTTAGCTTAGCATCTTCTCCCACTAGCTCTGCTTCCTCCCTAAATAGAACACAAAAGAATAGATAGCAAAAGTTAGTTTGCTTCTCCCAGAGAGAAAAATAAACTTTGACTTAGAAAGGTTATGTTTGTGTGAGTAAGCAAGGCTGTTTGCAAATTAAACTTTGTTCTTCAGGCTGGATTCAGGACTTCATGTTTCTCTTTCTAGCTGGCATGGAATGAGAGTACATTCAATACTCCTTGTGGGATCTCTAAGCTCAAAATTCTTCATGTACTTCTCCAAGATAGAATGGTTGCTCTTTCTTCTCAATTTTAGGTCTTCTGTAATTGAATGCAGATCTCACCAAAACCACTTCTATCTAGTTGCACACTACAGTGAACGGTTCTCTAGTCCTGTTCTTCTTCAATAAAAATGCCTTGAAATAAGGATGTGATTTATCTACAGTGCATACCTGTAGGCATCTTCCAAGTACTTGCCTTCACTTAGAAGATGTCTTTATATCAATCATGGTGACACTACCATTATGAAGTAACCCCCTTCAGCTAGCATACCGAAGGGGCTACCCACACGACCTGATATTTGCTGATGTACTGTCTTCAGGGTACTTTTAGAAAAGATGCCTGTCAAGACAGTAAGCAATACATATACTGTCTCAGAAGCAGAACGAATAGGGAAGAAGTACTTGACTTGCCCACAGGCTTCTGTACATTACCTTGTTTGGGAAATCTTTCTTTGTCAGTAGTATGGTGTCCCTAAGCAACTAGCCACAAAAAAAAAAAGAAAAAAAAAGAAGGAAAACAGATAGGTATGATCCATCTAGCACAGAATGCTTTTAATGAAAGTATTGTGCCTCTAAACGAGTGCTATCCATTATCTACTTTTTAAAACAGATGAAAAATCATGTTGCTCTCACCCAATATGTGCCAAACAAAAGGCACAATAAAAATGGCATTGAAATATATGAGCTCTTTGACAATAGTATTAGTCACATCTTATAACCTGACCTTTCTGCTGGCAGGGACATTCAGTAAGGTGTTATAAGAGGGCAAGCACTTTCAGTAGTAAGAAAATTCATTATATCACTCATGCACTAAACAAGCATCATTCTCTCCTGACTGACAATTTTTCTTCTCCCCACATTATCTTCGGTGTTCATGTTTGCTCCCAAATGTTAAAGAATATTCCAAAAAGTTTCTACAGTGCTGAAATAATTGCTGAGATGAATGCAAACTGGTAATTATACCACCATGGCCACTGGTGGTCATATCACCATGGGTCTGTACTTACAGGCAGTGCTTGTAAGTACAGCCCTAAACAAGATGAAATTTAAAAGCTCTGTCACTCAGGTCATAGCTTTAGGAGTCATTGGATTTAAGAAATATATTTCAGGAACACAAACCTCTCTCTTGCTGAGGTGACTGCAGCAGCTGCAGTTTGTTATTGACCTCTTACTTTTAGATAATATTTCCTAAATTAACTTAATGGGTTTGTTGATGCAAACAATCCAGCCAATCTAGCCAAGGCAAGGTGATCCACAAAAGAGTGAAAAAAGTAGTATGGCAGTGTCCACTTCTACTTGCATCTTTAATAGGGAGCTAATACGGCTTCTGCAATATCTCACACTCGGTCCTGGAGGTCCACGATGAGCTTGCACACGTGTGCGCATGAATTTGTAAAACAGAAAGGGAAAATTGAAGCGTGGGGGCATATCCTGCTATATGAAATACAAAAAAGGTATCTTCAGTGATCAGAGGTAGTGATTGAAGACAGTCTTCCGGATTGTGTTTTCTGTCATCAGGGTCACTATTGTCAGTACAATTTTTTTCCACAACACACAAAAAACTGAATTGCGCAGGGGTTAGATTCTTTCCACCTGGTTCTCAAAATGTATCTTGAAATGTCCTTGATTTTGTAACTTGAGTTTATTTGAGTTGGGACTCTAGTCAAATCACATTTCACTATTTAACTTTGGTTTGGTCTACTAACCATGTATCGTAATGGTCACTCTTTAAGGAATAAAGTAGAAGAGGGATTAGATTGGTCCTTGCCCAAGAATCAAAAATCCTTTAAGTATTAAGTATGGATAAAGATAAGAGAGTCCCACACAGTGCTGGTATTTCAGTGAGCTGATTTTTCAAGAATAAAGAAAACCACTAGTGAAATTCATTGAAAAGTAAACATAAATGTGAATAGAAGTGGGAGTTTTACCATTTTTATTACAAAGAAAGATGATAACAGTGAGCAAAAGCCTAGTCTGAGAAACAAACAAAATGAAAGCAACAATATATATTTTTAACAACCAGATAAAAAAGGAAGTAGGTAGCACCAAAAAGAAATAGGAGTTTCTAACTGTCGGAAATTTATGTGGAAGGAAAGGATGGCTGTAAAAAAAAGAAAATCAAAGCCTGGCAGCTTTAGCACTATACAAAGGAGTCTATGCATGAGGAACAAGAATTTCTTAAAATAATTCTGGAGAAATGGGTATTAAAATTATTCATAATGATACAGAAAAAGGTTTTCATTAAATGGTTTTTGTTTGTGTCACATGGCTATTACTTTTTCTAAACCATATCCAGATGAGACTTTAAGCACTATAAAGGTCATCCTATTTCATATAGCAGCCTTTCACAATTTAAACCTCAGAGTTGTCGTATACTCATTCATTTGAGTACTAAACCCACTGGAGTCAGTTCTTAGTATGTTAAAGATGGGAATGAAATTCTGGAATAATTGAAGAATACAGAAGTTGCAGGCATAGATTTATGCAAAGGAAAAGGAGAGGGTAAAGGAACAGAAAATAAGGGTGTATAGGGAATATATTTTCAACTCTGTTCCCAACCATAGCTGCACCTGCAATGGCCCATGGCTTGTATCAAGTGAGCCAATTCAGCCAGATCACAGCAATATTAAGTGTCAAGTTGCTTTTCCTGAATATTCAGTATTCAGAAGGAATATAAATAAAGGAAAAGCAAACTTAGCCTGACATTAGTTTTGAGTAACACATAGCCACCAATTCAAAGTACTGTTTCTCTGTCATCTGACAATCAATGACTACACAGAAAATAAGTCTTGTCAAAAAAAGCCTAATTTTCTTGTTAGAGGATATTAAGGGGACTTTAACTGTGCAGTGGGTAATTTCAACATCAGTCATGGCATTCTGTCACAGTATATTTTCTAGGTAGCAAATCTCTGCATAAACTTGAATACTGTCAGTTGTAATTACCAGCTGGATGTGCAGGTGGGTAAAATACTTCATAAATAGAATACTATAAAAAACTCAAATAATTTGCTACGTGAACAACCTGATTAATGAAAATCAGAATGACAGAGATCTACCGGGACACAAAAGTCACGAATCAGCAAATTTTTGAATCACTCAAGCCAGGCAATGTTCTTCAGTTCTTCCAGAGGTTCAGTGTTAACACTACTTACATAAGTGGACAAACAATCCTTTTAAACACATTTAAACCAACACATTAAAACAAACCTCCATTAAGCTACAAAGGAGGCTGATACAAATGTACAGTGTAAGATTCAAAGAATTCGTAACATTTCTGTAGAATAGAAGATGGCCTATTAAGGTAGGTAGGCACCAAAGAGTGATGGTCAGTACACAGATATTTGCCCTGTGCACTCAAAAATTGGGGTCTTTCTATCCACCCATAGAAGATAATTCTTTGGCTCATGACTTCAGTGCAACCTCCCAAATGAGACATAGGGATGGTCATCATGTCAAGCTGCAAAACCAGGAGAGAAATACACTTCAAATTTTCTTCTTCCATGAAAGATCCAAGTAAACCAGTTCAGCTTGAGTGTGCTTCCAGTGTAATGCAGATTTCTTTGCTTTGAAGACGATTATCAGTGTTCCTAGCAGTTGGTTGTAAGCTATTCTATGGGAGATATCACTGTATGCTATTACAAAGCCTAACATGATCAAGGTCATTTATTCCTTTTTACTATGATTTTTTTTTCCCTTTTCTCTGCATTTGTCTTATTAGCTAATTCAGATTTGACTGGCATTAATGTGTCTGTACACATCTTGTAAACTGCTAGATATGCATGTTAAAATTATCTCATACACTGAACACAGATGTGGGAATAATTGGGAAATGCTGAGTCTTTTGAGAAAGACTGAAAAATTAGCTAATAAAGTGACCTGAGTGCAAGCACTGTATGACTTCCTCAAACATCAGTTAAAAATAACGTCAAGCACAGTTTTATGCTATTTATTTTAAATCTTTATAGTTTTGTCTTTTACCTATCTAACCACCCAATGACAGAAAATAGTGACATATTATGTGACATTTGTAAACTAAAGGTAGATCTCCCAGCCATCATAAAATATGAGCTTAAAATCACCATACCTGTGGCCTAAAGTCTAAGCAATTGATCTCAAAACTATTATCTTCCAGCAGCAGTGGAATTACAGCTGCTCTGAGGTAAGGATAGCATCTAATTCTCCAGCATTAATCCACACATTCTTTATACTACACAGATTACACAGGGCTGTCGGGACTTCAGCGAAACTACTGCAGGCCAGATTTATGCCATGCTAAGTTGTAAACAGAGTGTATGAACTTTCATATATCTCTTTGAATGCCCACCTGTGCACTGTTTTTGGCTGCGAATAAGTCCCTTTATAAAGGAAATAAATGTTCCAGGTGGTTTTTCCATCACTTAAATCAACAGTCCTACAATGTAAGTCGGAAAAGTTGCATTAACTTTTGTCAGGTTGTTCAGAAATTCATCATCCTAAACTGAAAAGACTTTAACTGCTGAACATACCATGCTTCACATCTCGAAGGCCAGCAAAGGATCAGAAATTCCAGCCAGTCAGCTATGAGTTCCCGAAAGGGTGATTTTGCTTTTACAGTGTATTCTCCCTTCCTGTCTGCGTTTCAAGCTCTGATGGATGTCTCTGCAAGTTTTGGGCCAGGTGGAGCGTTAGCTGATGTAAACTGAACTGCGTGTTTGTGGTACTGCTTACAGGTATATGCATATATACACATGTATGAAAATAAACTACTTACAAATTTGCCATCAAAAGAAAAGAAAAAAAACAGTTTTCATCAAAACATGCAGTGAATTGTTGTCTTTATGATGAGAAATAATTAATAATATTTCTAATCTACCTTGAAACATTTGTTACCATTAGAACCATAACATGGAAGGAATTAAGATGGAAGAAAGTAAAACTAAAAATATGCGATGCATGCTGCTAGCACTATTACTTACCAATCAGCTTCTAGGTTCCTTCCATGAGATAATTCCACACAGTGCTCTTTAGTTGCTTTGAGAACAAGATAAATATAAATATAGCAATGCTCTTTTTCCCCTCACACAGCACATTCTTCCCATAATTGTTAATAATTAAAGCAACTTGGGACTATGACACTGTGTTGAATAAAATCCATAGAATACACTTTGTAGAATCTTTCCAGAAATAGGAATAAATGTCCTAAGAATCTTAAATATGTGCTGATGCTTAAAGAGAGATAGCATTCAAACATTTATTTCTGTGTGCTATCACATACATGCAAAAATGGCATACGTACATCATTCTCAGAAACCATAGGGAGTATGCAAAATAAAAATCTTGGTAAAAATATGGGCACTAGTGGTCAAAGTTATTTCAGCGAACACGAGAATAATGTATTACAGACTATATTACTCAGTGGTGTTTTTATCCTCACTTCTCCATACATGAAGCAATACAGATGTGTTTATGAGATCATATAAGTGTGCTAGGAATTGCAATGGCCTAAAGTGAAAAACAAGGGGGTTTATTTGTTAATAGATTTGTTGGAAAAGGCGATGAACACTAGGCTGTTGCGGAATAGAATTTCCATAAGTTCCTCCTTCAGCAGCCATACCAACTCTCATTATCTTAATCAAGTTCTCCAGTTCTTAAATTTTTGTCTTGTACCAAGTGCCTAGACAAAAAACTAAGAGAAAAAAAGAAAAATTCTGAGCCTTCACAGAATGCCATAACATTTAAAACAAGGTCCTCCTAACATAACTGCAGAGCTTTTGGTTTAAAATTCTTATGATTTTGAAGTAATATAATGAGCATCCAAGCTCCACAATGCATGAATATTTATGCCATGGTACTATCTCTGAGATCCTTCAGTCAGAACCAAGATTCACACATGAGCAGAAACTTGCAACGTTAAGGGTCATAGTAAGAAGAAAGGCAGAAAATCTCAATTTATTGGTAGAGGACATAACCAGAAAGTGTTCAAGATAGCCAAATAATATCAACTATTTGAGAATTTGAAAAAAACCCCATCTTTTTTAAAGAGTGAAAATTAAATTTCCCTGCAAGGTAACATTACTTAGGGAAAAAAAAATCTGTGATTGCTTGAGTGTTGTGTGTGAAACAAAAATGAAGGCATAAGGACAATAGAAGTATGAATGAGAGCTCAAAAATATTTTTACAGTTGTTTTAACAGAGTATCTGTTGACATGAATTGAACATTTAAGATGCTTACTAGCAAGCAATGAAAACAATTAGACAAATAATAACCCACCTGCAGGAAAATTCTCCAAAAGCAGCCCTGTTTGAAGACACTGATTGACACAATTTGTCATCATACAAGATTGGTCATTTCTAAGTCAATATTTAACCTAGTGTGGCTTTCTCTGTCAAAGATTGCTCAATATTTATCCAGCTTTTTAGTTATCTCAGTAACTTGACTAAAACATCTCCCTCAGAAGAGAAATCCATCTGTTCTTGAAGACTTCAAGGGAATGGAAAATTCACTAGCCCAGACTATTCCACTGATTAATCATTATTACATTTTTCACTTGTCAGCTAAAGCAAATATTGGCTACCTGTTGGCTTAAATGTAGTACTGCACAGACTTAGAATTATGGAGTAGGAATATATGTCAGCCACTATTTACTAAGGACATCTATGCAATGAAACAAAGGCATCTGTTGGAGTCCAGCTCAAAAGAGGAAAGTTAAGCCTATGTGAAAAGAACAAATGTTTAAAGTGTAATTTAGAAAAAAGCTCATTTCTATTCAAATCTTTGACAAATTAATTCTTGCGCAAAGCCCTACTCCCAACAAGCAAAAGACCACTGTTTTATGCAATCATCCATGTATTATCAAGTTCGGTCTCTGAAACTTACATAAGTAAAGCAACTGGGTCAATTTGGTACTGATACCAGAGGAAAAAAATTACTTAGGTTTTCATACTAGCAGCGGTTTGATGTCCAAGGGATAAGTACTGCTAGCAAGATGCCATTAGTAGTCCCTCTATTAACTCTAAACCACAACTATCTGCCCCAGAACATAACAAAGTACACTGCTTGTGAAGAAATGTCACAAAAATTTCACGCAAAGACTTCTGCACCAAGATTTGTGCCATTCAGATTCTATTTTTCTTACAGAACACTTCATCTTTCCCTCTTTTGCCTGAAGAGAGTAACAGCATCTCCAAGGTGAATAACCTGGAGGGCCCTATCAATTGCAGAAAAGAAAGAGAGGGTAAAGAAAAGGAAAGAAGAGTAGGATCCCTTGAAAGATTATTTAAGTATAATTTCTTGCAAATATCTAGATAAATATTGTTAGGGTTCCAAGCCCTGAGAAAGTCATACATTCAATTGTATGCTACCAAAGTCGAAAGCTACCTAATATCTGGAGGTTATTTAGACTTGAAAAAGGAAAATCCAATGGATTAAGGACAATGAATTTTAATTAGAGTATTGGCTCTTAATAAACTCAAGTTCAAGTAAAGTTCAAATTATAAATGTAAATGATAGTTGCAGAAACCTAATATTTATTTATGTAATAGGAATTTTCAAAAGAGGTGTAATTTGTAATTTGGACACTTGTTTTTTAACTATTCAGGTTCTTCCTTTTCCTTTATAATATGAATAACATTCAGTATATACATCTCTTTTCTGTATTTCCATTTCTCTTCATGTAACTGTTAGATATGTATAGGGTGATCTTCCTGTAAAGGAAAGTTTTCACTAAAAATTTTCTTCACAGTCTTAAAATGACTGCCAGAAATCAGAACTGGTTTAGAGCCTAGCAAATTCAATGGGACAGTCTCACAGCAGTCTTTCACGTATTTGTTGTACAGAATATCCTGACACATTTCTTTAATATTTTTACGTCACCTGAAGTTGCACTGGCTTGCTTGTTTATATATATAGTCTTGCTTGATTGTAATGCAAGGATCTAACTTGCAAGGGCCAGAAGTGCCATGAACATTTTACCTGCAGACTGTATGTGTTCCTGAATGGTGATTTCTCCATAGTTCTTGGTAAAACATTTGGTTTCACATTGCTTCCTTCTTCCAATGCCTATCACCTCGCCTGTTATGAGATTCCTGCAGAATTTATCTAGGAGATTCATGTAAACCTTTTTGCCATTTTCCAGCATTTATTGTCATTGTCCAATAATTAAACTCAGTATTCACCCAGTATTGTCTCTAAATTGCTGCTTCAGAGAGGTCTTTCCACTACATTACAGATTTTTGTCACATACTGAGTTAAAAGCCTCTATCAGAGGCTTCTTTACTTCCAGCTTCAGCAGTTCTGTAAAATAATTTAACTTTCTTGTCAATATGCTTATTCTGCCAGGGTCGTGCTGAATGCCAATCTAGCCCCAGGAAGCCCTCAAATTTATTAGGTTTGAAACTGTGTGATCATCAGTGTTCTTAATGCACTTTTTAATTTAAGATAGGGTAGGCAAGACTCAGCTAACGCATTTGGTATTGCTTTGTGTTAATTGAAGCACAATTACAATTTACAACACAAAAAAGGAAGCCATAAAAGCCAGCTGATATTTAAAAAGGACAATGACAAACACCAGGCACACCTAGTCATATTCATTATGGGCAACTGAAAAAACATGACCTTAAAACCCTTTGAAAGCAAAAGTGAAAAAGAGAAAGATGACAATTTGTGCTCTAATGCTTATACTTCTTGTTTACACGAATCTGTCTGAAAATGAATAAAAGGAAACTTGAGAGTGACAGTATAGCAATATTTCTCCGTTAAAAGAAAACACCCCGAGCCTCTTTTCTTATCAGATAATTTGCTAAGACCAGTATGTAATAGTAATATAATTAGTGCTCGAGACTGATCTCAGTGAGTTTCACTGAGTTTTAACAATGACAGGAAAGAAAAACACAGCTTCCTCAAATATTTCATCTATGTTTCATCTCCGCTGTTCTGTAGGGAAAACATTTTGACCTTTCCTTTGCACACTTCATTCTAGGGTTTATATCAGTTATGGTCTGTACTTCTGCAGCATTGCTGAGAGTTTTATTCTGCCATCACATACACGATGTTTGCCTCTCACATTTTCTCAAATGAGAAACTTGTGCAAAATCTCTCTGCTGCATTTAAACAACTTTGTGACTGCTTTTTCTTAACGCTGGCTGAAGGATAACAGCCATAGCATCAGCCGCAGCAAAGGTCAGATCCAGATAGCCAGAAGGGCCTCCTGAATCTACATCAGTGACTTTATTCTCCCAGTCAGAATTTCAGGATCACCAAAGGCCACGTCCAAACAATTTCACTGTCGAAGACTGGAGCTGCATAACTAAATTTGGACAAAGTTCAGTGGATGAGCTTAAGGGTCTCTTATCAGCTTCCACTAACACTAAGGGCTGAACGCCATACTTGCAGCCTGTTTTGAACACCCTCAGGGGGAGGGGGGGAGGAAAGTGTCCCTTTTTTCAGACAAATCTTTGTATTAAATAGTGGCACCGCTTCACCGGCTCTACCTATGTCACACAAATGATTAAATCAAGCAGATATTTTCAGAGCTTGCCTAACAATAGACGTTCTCTACAAAACGCAGTGACAGACACCATTTTCTGTTCAATCCAGCAAAAAAGTGAGTGGTGACAAGACAGTGATGTCAGTCATGCTTCAGACCAGCTAATAGCAAGTTAGTGGTGTTGGCATGAATTAAATTTGAGTCTAGTACAAAATCTATTATATGGTTTTGTAAGTTTCAGTAACAACAAGGTAACAGTGAAGCTTTTCCCAGGATTATGGTTTTTTTCCTCCACTATTTTAAGAAAGGGTGAAACTGTGAAAACAAAAAAAGCCAAAAACTTGAACCCAGTGTGCTAGACTTTTTGGGTACCATTTAATTTTAATGATAACTTACGTACATGCTACTATTCACAAATGAGAATACTCGCACCTTGACTCAAAAGAGATTAGTATATTTGCATATTAGCATACAGCTAATCTGGCACATCTGGCCCTTGCAAGTTAGATCCTTGCACTACATCCAAGCAAGGTTACACACAGCCAGTGATACAGTGCAGCTTCAGGCATACAAAGCAGTATATGTGTATTAAAGCAATACTACATCCAATCTGATGAGTATTCCTCCCAGCAGCTATTTTGCACAGTAATATCATCACAGTGCCCTTTACAAAAGAGAACATTACTATCCCGTGCTCTGTCACACAGTATAGAAAAACTCTAAAAGTCTCTTACCCCTTTAATAATGAACACGTTTCTGTAGCAAATACAAATGTGCTCAAAACATTTACATGAAGTGTGAGGTACAGTTGGATAGAACTTTTAACAGGTTTTCCCTAACACTGAAAACTGTATACAGGGCAAAGGAGAATAAGTGACTGAGTCATATGTTTGGCAGATCTCTGCACACGCTGACACCTTCCTGTCACACAAGGAAAGGCTGTACATTTCAAAACGTTCACTAACTTTAAAGCAGAAGTGATGGCCAAACACAGCTGACACTGACTCGTCCTAAATAATGAGTAGGAAAAGGAAAAGATTTCTTCACATATTTAAGTCCTGCAGGAAGAAAAGAAGTGTTTGAGAGATTTTGCTGTTCTGTTTGCATAGCTACAAGAAAGAAAGGGCATAACAGTTACAGACATGTAGTGTCACAATTTAATTGACAGATCCTCAGATTTAGTCATTATTTAATCCCATCTAATATATAAACTTTATACTTACAATCTAGAGATGTATCAGGAAAACTCTGAAGTCTGTTGTATTGAACAGAGTGTAGGTTACTGCATTATACACAAAACTTAATTTGCAAAGCTTGCAAAAAACTTAGCACCCTTCAAAATAGATTTAATGGCATAGCTTCAAGGCTAAGAGAAAATTAAAATACAGAAATACAGTATATTAGTTTAATTACCTTATCTGGATGTATTTTAAGAAATTATATCTGACCAAGTTAAAAAATGAAAGAGTCGCTTATGCTAAATTAGAGATCTGTACTGTCATGGTTCTAAATACGACTATTTGCATTTCTTTGGCTCATATATGCCTACAACAGAAAACTTGTCTGAATTGAAAGAAACCTCAAAGTCTAGACATCTTCCAAGTCTTGTTTAGCTATATATCAATCTTAACAACTGTTTTGAAAAAATAATGTAGGGAACCCTAGCATTAGTTTCTGTTAAACATGAGTGTGTTAAGAACAATGATGTTTTTGTCAGACTACTTTAGTGTAGGAGCCTTGAGAAAACTTACATGTGATAGCATTTTTTTTTCAGCTTGATAATAGAATTTCTGTCAGTCTAGACAACGGGAATAGAATTTCATGTCAGACAATAGAAAATAGCTCTGAGATCAGAACATTCGAAAGCCATGCAGAAGATACTTGTTTGAAGTCTGTTCAGATTCTGGCCTTGATAACACAGTTCTCACTATCTGGGTGTCCTGGTCTGACAAGTGGCTACTGCACATCAGAGTTCTGCCAAACCTCCTACAATCTAGGTATTAACTATGTACTGGACAGTGGAATTTAACCTAGGTTTTACTAGTTCAGTTGTGTGCCATTACCAACCTATGCAGAGTGTTCACTGGGCCAAAAAGACTATATAGAGAAAAACTCTCAAGACTACTCTCATACATATCAAAATATTCAACAGGCTGTCTGTGTGTTCTCTTAGGGTTTATGTGACCAAATTCAAGCTTATATCAAACAAAACAGGAATAAGAAATTTTAAATTCTAAGACATCTTCTGCATGCCAGAGGAATATTCTAGATCAGAATATTTGCTCTCATGAAGTCTCTCTCCTTTTCCGGAAAATGCCTTCAGTCTACATTCATTCAGAAGAAGAGCGGTTTTGTAGTCTCTGAATGTTTCTCAATACTTAGGAAAATGCTTCTACTGCCCTTCTTCTTCTGAGGAAGATCCTACGTAAGCAATAAAATACCATTTGGTTCTCCGAGCTACTTCTCACTACTCATATCAGTCAGCTTGCAATCTATTATTTAGGATATTTATTTATACTTTTTTTTCTGAGGGGATTGACCTCTGGAACTCTCCCTATCTAGAATTTTCTGTTATAGAAAACAAAATAACACTGCACTTTTCATCTATATTCTCTAATTCTGAGACATATGGGAATGCTGAGATGATGAGGAAGACAATTATTTTGCATTTATTCCTACCTACTGATATACATCTTCATGTTCTTGTTTTTGTCTCTTGTAAACCTTTCCGATAGTCCCCTTGAGAGACACTTTTTCTTTTTTCTTCAACTTGAACAGGTTTAGTGTTCTAACAATTTGTTTCAGTAGAATAACTCTTGATTTACACAAGTGTGAGAAGATAATCAAGTTTATAAAATAAGCATTACTGTCAAAAAATATATTATCTATCATTTTCAAATGTTAACATGGAAGTGTCTTGCAGCACCCTAAAGTATGATCAATTCATCCTGTTATAGTCTAGTATTGTCATAACTTATACCTTGAGTTCTATAGCGTTATTGATTATAGCTAACCAGAGAATTATTTTCTTTAGAACCACTTATTCACTTTTAGTTATTTTAAATTGGTCTTTGTTCCACAACTGAAGGATGCTTAAGATTATGAATGCTTTCAAAATAGTCTAAATAAAAATTAGTATTCCCTTTTAAAAATGACTAAAATATATTTTCTGCTTGGTGTATATCCTGTTGTATGTTTTCATGTGTGGTATACTCTTATCATTATCATTAATGACATTAGATGATTTCTGCAAGTTCCAGAGCTTGAAGTAAATTTCTGTGGAATACAGTTTTTTCAGCAAAATAGTCACTGTCACATTTTTTACTCGATATTCACAATAAAACTCAGAAGAGTCTGCTTTACATTCAGATAAATCTTTCTGAACCTAAATACAGACAATATTATTTAAGCACCCTTAATATTACTTTGTTTTAGTGGAAGACTAATCTTGCAAGCTACAAGTGAGGCAAGTTGGGTTTTAACCTCCTGTACAACATTACAATCTAGACAGCTAATGCGAAAATCAGGTTAATGTGTGTTAAAAATGGATCTCCTGCAGGTCTAGTAAAAGTTGAATATGGAGTCATAGAAATTACCTAAATCTGGCCACATATACATATTAAACCATGTCAAGAATCAGGGCAATTGTTCGCGCTCTTCTCCACAGCAAGCTATAGACAGTTCTAATAACTTTCAAGCATTAAGTTTGATCTTCAGTCATTTTATGTATTTAAGATGCTTAAACGTGACTATTGGAGTATAGATTTCTGTGCATTAACACAATTATATCTACTGGAGTTATTTTTGTTTTACTTTCAACATTCAAAGGGGAAAAATAGAGATAAACAACAGGCTTTGAAGTACTATGCATACATTACATATTGGTTCCCAATATCCACATTGTTTTGAACTTAGGCAACATATAAATATTTACTTAAATGTTTACCTAAAAAATTAAATGTTTACATAAAGTCATTACCAATATTACTTGTTGTGTTCTAATGCAGAATAATCTCCATAGCAGAACTAAAGAGTTTCCAATAGCTAACTCATGGAGTGAAAGTGAAGAGATCTTATAATATCCGGTCTCTGTCCACTTGACTAACTAGTCAACTTCAACCATGATCCATGAGACTTACCTGCAATGCACAATGGAACATTGTCATAGAATTGTTTAGGTTAGAAAAGACCTTTAAGATCATCTAGTCCAACCATTGACCCTACTCTACCAGGTCTGCCACTAAACCATGTCTCTAAGCACCACATCTACACGACTTCTAAACACATCTAGGGATGGTGACTCAGCCACCTCCCTGGGCAGCCTCTTCCAAGGTTTCATAACTCTTTCAATGAAAATTTTTTTCCTAATGTCTAGCCTAAACCTTCCCTGGTGCAACTTGAACCCATTTCCTGTTGTCCTATTGCTGGTTACTTGGGAGAAGATACCAGCACCCATTTCACTACAACCTCCTTTCAGGTAGTTGTAGAGAGCAGTAAGGTCTCCCCTCAACCTTCTCTTCTCCAGACTAAACAATCCTAATTCCTTCAGCTGCTCCTCATAAAACATGTTCTCCAGACCCCTCACCAGCTTTGTTGCCCTTCTCTGGACACACTCCAGCACCTCCATGTCCCTCCTATACTGTGGCGTCCAAAACTGAACACAGTACTCAAGCTGCGGCCTCACCAGTGCTGAGTACAGGGGCATGATCACTTGCAGAGAGCAAAAACTAGTGAAGACCACCAGAATTAAAAAACTTCTATCGATACAGTACTAGACTCAAATAAGCACAACTGATCGCAGCCTTGCTGTAAATTTGTGTCTGTTGCCTTCAGGACAGTGGGTAATACCTCTACACAGTGCTGCATCTGCAAAACCACCACCTTTGCTCAGCATTGCTTCTGAGAGCTTAATATTGCTCCTGTATGCAGTAATGTCCCAGGATGCTGTGGATGGGATGTTCATATGTGAACAATTTATCAAAAGTAGTATCATTCAGTTCCTCTGTAGCATTCCCCCAAACATATTTGGTAGGGCAGACCTTTCATTATCAATAGCCTGTTGCTCTTCAGGCAATAAAGGTTCTCTACATTGTAATTAAGAAAAAAAACCCACCACCTCTAACACATGACAAGTGTATTACCAATGTGGGTTCTATCTTCTATGTACGACTTCAGTATAAAATTAGTAATTTTCTTTTGCACAAAGGTTCTTCACCTTGGTTCTGGTGTGTTCTCTCCTTTAATTTTTTCCCAAGATCACTGTGGTAGGTAACAAATGTTATTTTTCCCAGTCCCTTCTACTTGCCTTGTTTGTCCATCTTGCCTCACCATGTATTCCAACACTCTCCTAAGCAAAATTCATAGAATCATAGAATGGTTTAGATTGGAAGGGACCTTGAAGATCATCTAGTTCCAACCCCCCTGCCGTGGGCAAGGACACCTCCCACTAGACCTGGTTGCTCAAAGGCTCATCCAGCCTGGCCTTGAACACCCCTAGGGATGGGGCCTCCACAGCTCTTCACACTCTTCATCCGGTATCACCATTTTGCATGCACTGTAGTCCTTTAAAGTACCAGATTTCAAAATTTACAGCTTCAGCACAGCTAAGACACTCTTACTATTTCTCTTTAAGCTGTTGATGCTGCTCTGAGGGTGTATACAATCTACCAAATACGTTACTCATCATAGTAAAATGAGAATGATTTAGACATGATTTCACCTGGTGAAAACACTGTAGTTATTGCTAGTGAAATCCATGAACAAATGTGTCCATCTCCATATTTAACAGTCTCTGAAATGTGATTTTATGTCACATAGTTTTCTGTCAGAAATTAAAAACGAACATAATGGGTTGTTTTATGTTACTGTGAGTCACTTTTGGGTAGTAGTTATGGACTTTAGAGATCTCATTTTTTCTTTCTGTACCTGGACTGCTCTGAATGGAACCTGTTTTAAAGCATAGTTCTAGATTACACAAATCTGATACAAATAGAGGAGAAACAGAAAAACAGAATCTTACTGTCTCATTTAAGCTATATGTACATTTTATTTTTTTAAATAAAGAACCGTGACATTCTCCCCAAAATGGTAATATTTGCATGGAATAACGTGATATAAAGAAGTTTAAAATGCTTGCAATGTCTCCAACAAAATTTTTTTGAGTTTTATTTCCCTTTAGTTACTGTTATGACTATCTTTACATGAAAATATCATACACTTACAAAAGCCTTTCCAGTGACAGGTTTCTGAAATCATAAGGTTACAAATTACTCTCCCATTTGACCTCTTTGACTGACACAGCACCAGAAAGTACTTTATAATATCCAGTCATTAAATGGGTCATCAAGGTAATAGTGCAGCATTGCAGGAACTGATTGGTTATTGTGTGGTGGGGCCAGTTTCGGGAGCAATCTGTGACCAATTTCTGTAGAGGACGAAGTTTCAAATTTTGAACTCTGCTGGTTAAACAGAGTTGCTGCTGTGAGTCTTTATGAAGGTTGAGCAAGTAGAATCTGCTGATCTGCCAGTTGTTCCAAAAGATTGTGCTCCTGTTGTGAGAACACTTCTCCTCTTTATGCATGACTGACCTTCTAGTGGGATCCTGCTGTGAGGTGTGAATGTGGCCATTGTGAATAGATTGCCAGCGTAACTCTAAGCAAAGGATGTAGTAGCCAAGCTTTCGCAATTAGGAGTAGCAATGTTGAATTATGTAGTCCCTTTTAAAATTACCCACACTGTTTCAAAAAAACCCACATGACTGATTGCCTGATTTCCTAACTAACTTCTGTTATTGTAGACATCAAATAGCTGTCATTAGCCAAATCTATTTATGGAAAGGGTTTTTATACATTTCAGACAAAATCCGTATCTAACTAATGACTTTCTTCGAGTTTTTTTTTCTGTGAAACGTGTAGATGAGAATGAGAATACTGTATTACACACACATTTCCTTGGAGCGTATCATATGAAATATGTACACCTGGTCAGTTCTTTCTGCTTGAGATAGTGATAAAAATCTTCTGCTTGATAATTTTTATTCCAGCTAACTCTCAAAAAATAGCCACACAATTTGAATAAGAATTAATACTCCTTAATGCATTCCTTTAGTGATACCTCCTTTGTTATAGTCCCTAGATACCATGGGGGTTTTTTTCTGGAAGACCTGAATGTCGCTGGTTATACAGAATGCAGGAATATCCTGCAGCTCCATCCTTGGCAGAGTGAATGATGGTCACATTTTATACTTGTGGAGTGTTGTTGCATGGAAAATTATATTTGCAATTATATGTATCTGAACTTTTCATTCCTGTTGCAAAATGCAGGTAGCTTCAGGAGAATTACTGAATCTGGCAAATTATGCATGTTTTGCAAAATTATAAAGTACAATTATGTTTGTGACAAAAAAGAACTTTCATTTGCTTGGGGTTCTTATTCATCCACATATCTTTTTTCTTCTGTTTACAGCAGAAAAATACATCTTAAAGATGTATAATTCCTTAGCTAAAATGAGAAATAGAATCCTTCTGTAGAAATGACAGAAGACTGAAAAACAAGTTGTAAAGGATATGAAGTGCAATCGTAACTTTATGAAATAATGAACATATCTCTGCTTGTATGATTAGTACGTACCCCTCATGAATGCAAAGTGTTAACTGATTTCCAGGAAAGGAATGCACATGATGAGCAACATAACTGCTTAAGGGGTGAATCCACAGATCTAAATCTGCTTTTAACACTTCTAAGTAAAAGACATAAAATCAGATTAATGAGGCTCAGAGTTTGTTGGACATAGAAATTCTGAAATGACTAACAAAACTTCCTGTGAATGCAGGAGTTGTGTTAAGGATCCGACTGAAATAAAAGCTGTAGTGACAGTCTTTCACACCAAACCCTGGTGCTGAAGAATGGAGTCAGAAAGCCTAGGTGAACTATAATAGGAGAGAAGATATTGGAGAAACTATGTAAAAAATCAGTAACATATATTTTGATACCATCCCATACTGTTAGTATACTGATAGTGTGAGAGATAGTGAGATAGTGTGAGAGAGAGTGTTTCTTTGAAGACAGTGTAAAAACTATTATTACTGTACTTGTATGCTCAGTTTTTAGTACAGGACTTTCTGCAGCTCCAAAAGATACAATTTTATAAGGTGGCACCTTTATATACTTAACATGGGGAACTGGTGGATGTAGTATTCCTGGCCTGCTGGTAGAGGTATATAACCCAATATAGTCCAACGTCCTTTCCTTTGTCTTCTACTTAAAATACAAGGATCACAGTTTTTTGGTCCTGGGTTCAGCCTTAACTGCTCCCTTCTGTAAGGCGGTCAGAAATGCTGTGGTCAGTTTTATTTCACATTTGAACGCTGTGAAGCTTGTGAATCCACCAATGAGTATGCCAACCTTTAGGAGAAGTTGGAGAAAGTTGAACAAATTTGTGTCACTCGGCAGATTGATATCTATACGAATTTTTTTTGTCCCAAGGAAACTACCAAGTATTATGGTTTACCTGGAGATTTTGACTTGACCTTTTGGTCTTTGGCATGCCCACAAGTTTTTCCAGAAGAGCACCAGAGAATTTTTATTCCTTGTTGACACTGAACTTTTTGTCTAAGAAGAGGAACTAGAGACTTTTGCACCTGCTTTGCTCCAACCGTAAACTTTACTATCAAAATCATTGAAATAGACCAAAACTATATAATAGTCAGAATCGCTGCAGTCGACACACTGGAGGGAAGGGATGCCATCCAGAGGGACATGGACAGGCTTGAGAGATGGGCCTGTGCAAACTTCATGAAGTTCAACAAGTCCAAGTACAAGCTCCTGCACATGGGTCAGGGCAATCCCAAGCACAAATACAGGCTGGGTAGAAAACGAATCGAGAGCAGCCCTGAGGCTTGAGGGTGTTGGTGGATGAGAAGCTCAACAGGAGCCAGCAATGTGCACTTGCAGCCCAGAAAGCCAACTGCATCCTGGGCTGCATCAAAAGAAGCGTGGCCAGCAGGTCGAGGGAGGTGATTCTGTCCCTCTACTCATCTCTTGTGAGACCCCACCTGGAATACTGTGTCTAGCTCTGGAGCCCCCAACATAAGAAGGACATAGACACGATGGAGCGAGTCCAGAGGAGGGCCAATGAAGATGATCAGAGGGCTGGAGCACCTCTGCTATGAAGACAAGCTGAGAGAGTTGGGGTTGTTCTACCTGGAGAAGACAAGGCTTCAGGGACAGCGTATAGCAGCCTTCCAGTACCATAAGGGGGCCTCCAAGAAATCTGGAGAGGGACTTTTTAGAAGGGCATGGAGTGATAGGACAAGGGGTAGTGGCTTTAAACTGAAAGAGGATAGATTCAGATTCAATATTAGGAAGAAATTCTTTCCTGTGAGGATGGTGAGACACTGGACCAGGTTGCCCAGAGACGTTGTGGAGGGTTCCTCCCTGGAAGTGTTTAAGGCCAGGTTGGATGGGGCTTTGGGTAATCTGGTCTAGTGGGAGGTGTCCCTGGCCACGGTAGGGGTGGTTGGAACTAGATGATCTTTAAGGTCCCTTCCAACACAACCCATTCTATGATTCTATGATTCTAAAATCAAAACTGATTGTACTGGGAACTTTGAATAGATAAACTTGTTCCTGTAACATATCTCTGAAACCCCTCCATTTGTGGGAGGTAACTTTGACGTACAGAGTGAAGATTTAAATGTAAATCATGACATGGCTATTTAGCTGACCTCTCTCATCTCATTTAATTATGGATCTTTTTTCATGACCTTTCCAGTTTTAAATCATGTGCGTGTTCTCTTTATTTTTTTATCTTTCTCTGATTTTTAAAATATGTCAAAATTCAGGTTAATCCTTATCTGAGTTATCTTATGCTTTATCAATAAGTCACCACTGAAATCTTATTGCTACCCTCTATTTGTCTCTGCTTCAGATCCTTTTTGCATGAAAATCTTTATGCTGATAACATGACTGTGCTTATTTCTCATGCACATGATATCTACATCTCTGAGAAGTATTAAAGGGCCTTCTTGCTTCTCAGTTTTTCTGTGAGTTGTAGAATGGAATTGAAATGGTTCTCGAGTGTTGCAAGTTTTGCTGTAACTGCATGGAGCTTAAGGTCAGAATTAAAAAGGAATTGTATAAGAGCTGGAGGGAAGATCTAACCTCCTTTATCATTGTCATGGTTTGGGTATTTGTCAGGTATAATGAAATTTTGTTCATTTAATCAATTTTAACTATCTCACATAGATTTCTGCACTCATCACCTTCTATAGTCAGTTGTGAATCTCTGTTCACATTCTGTTTACATTCAGTTCACATTCTGTTCCTACTTTCTAGGAACATTGTGGTGAATTTGGACACTTGGTTTCTGAAATAAGTTATCCCTGATTTAAATAATATCGAAGACAAAAAGTATATAAAACTTTGGTGATTTTATTTATATGAACAGGTTTTATGGGTATTTTTCATGGCTTAACTCTTGCTTTATTCTTTCTGATTCAGAGTTGCATATCGTGCTCTTACCAGGTGTCAGGATTCATTCTGAAGACAGCAGTTGGTGGTAGCAAAATTTGTATGTGTAACATAATTTGATTGTTAATAGACTGTGAGATCATTAACTAAGTTATTTGCAGGATTATTGAATAAAATGTGTTTATGTTTCCCTCTTTTCTGGCCTATTTAAATAAGGAAAGTAATCATCATTTTCAGAAAGTAATGTCTGAGAGTACAAGGGACTAACAAGTGTCCTTGATATATTTTGATAGTTTGCCTTACATTTCCAAATGTTGTGTATTCTGTATATTGTTGCCTTGTGAATCTTAAACACCAAAACTTCATATTTTGTCATTAATTCTCCTGAGTCAGGTTAAACTACTTCATATTGTAAATCATCAGGGTGGTACTCACACCTTTGATTTTCAGTGCCCATTTACTCCGGTTAAATTAATAGAAGAGGTATGGTCCTTCCAGCTCCCATGGTAGAGTTCTGAGCTTTGATAATGAGAATCAGTATAATGACATCTTTTAAAGTGCAAAATTACAGCTAAGTAATTTTCTCTTTCATGGATATTATTGAAATCTCTTGAGTTTGGGTAACACTGTCATTAAATATGCAGATATGTTACTATGGTGCCACCTTTTTCTTCAAATTAAGTTTCAGGGGTAACTGAAAAACTTTTAAAGCTTCAATACTGTGTCGTTCAGTTTCAGAAATGAAAATTTCAGAATTGAAAAATGACTGTCAAAATCTTCTGGATCTAAATAGAAGAGTTTTAATTTTGTCAAAGTACATTGAATTCAAGAATCTTTTTTTTTTTACATAAAATCTATTTTCTTCCTTTAATTCATAGTTTATCACTGTCATTCTTTACATATATATATATATACACCTATGTTGGGAGTTCCTTCCTTTAATTAATTCAGTGCATCTATCTTTAGTTATTTCTTTTATGAAGCCAAGGACTGTGTTAATGACTCTTCTAGAGCAATGTGTCAGTTTTTAAAGTCCATTAACTTTCTATGACTTTCTGCATACTAACACTAATTATTACATTATTTCCCCTGATCTTGAAATCCAATTTAAATTCAAACCATGAAATTTCAGTGAGGGAACATATTTTTTAATTGCTCTATCTTTCCATGCTCGGTACAGCACTGAGATAAGAAGTTGCAAGTTCTACTTTTAAGGTCTCTTTCACACATTTTCAATGACAAATGATCAACGTGAGACAAATTTGGTAGTTATGAGACTCAAAGCTTTCAGCAAATAAAGGTTCTTATAGAATTTGTTATTATTTCAGATATATTGCTACTGACACCTTCTTACAATTATTTCTTTAACATCTTTCCCAGTTCCAAAGGCTATGGGTTAGAATCCCAACAGATCTTCCAAAATTATTCCCTGATGTCATATTTTGTCTTTGGTCCACAGAGAATAAATGTCATCTTCCTTTGCAAGCTTTCTTGAAAAATTATGTATTTATTCTTGTCACGTCAGGACTGCATGTGCCTATCACAAGATTTATCATGCAAAGGGCAAGAAGGAAAATCTAAATTAGCTTTAGATCCTTATTTCACGGTCTAACTGATGATGGTTTTGATAAGCTTCAGTCTCTATATGAGGACCTGATCTGGCCACAGAACAGCTCTATTCTAGATTTTGACTAGAAAGAAAACCAAAAACTGTCATCCAGATATGAGCTGAAGTGTGACAGTGTGTCCTCCAGTCTGTTTTAACTGATGACCAGAATGCCAGGGTACACACAACATGTACTTGCAGGTGAGTTTAGATGCAACTGACGAAGTGCATTAATTGGCACTTAAATTCCACATAAGTTCTTCTAGTCTTTAACAGACAAATATAAAAATTCCATAGAAAATTTAAGTAAAACACTGAAAAAACCCCACGTAAAATAGCCTGCAGGAAATACCCAGGGCATGGGGAAGTCTTAGTCCCAGTGGTTTTAATTATAGAAGGACTGTATGGGGTATTCTTAGAGTTTTGAGCTACAAATTTGCTATTTATCTTCATTTCCTGATGAACAGTCACTGCAATTTAACAAAATTTCAAAGCTTAGCAGCAATTGCTTCATTTCAACCTGAGTGATTGTTGAACTGAAACCATTTCTATACTGAAACCATATTCTAATATGAAGAAGTAGTTTGAGGACATCTGGTGTTGGTTTTTTTTTTCCTTTGTTTTTAGTAAAAAGCAATGCATTTTCAGTTACGTTAAAAATAAAGCTTAATTGAAGTGGATGGGCATCTAGCTGTAGGGAGATACCTCTAGTCTGTTGTTTTCATTATGTTCAGGACCTTTATTTTATTTTTTCAAAAGGTGAACCTTAGCTAATGATAGATATAACTTTGACATTAATGGACGGGGCCGAAGCTCCCCTTTGAGTTACACTACATCAGGTTTTCCCTTTGGGTCACATAATGGTGACAGTTTATTCCTTTCTGCTCTTCTTTAAATCATGTGACTGTCACTATGAAGGGATGTCATATACCTCAGTGTACCAGTACGAAGTGCTATATCTTTTCCTGGCATGGAAGGAATTAGGTAGAATCTGCACTGTTGTACCACATCAAGGAAAGTGCTAGTGTCATAGAAAGAGAGTTAAAATCATAAGATAATGGAAATGGGTAAGTTCCCAACATTTCACTAGTAAAATTGTTTTTGTTATGTTTACTTTCAAGCCATCTGTAAATCAAATGCAGAGCTACTGTCCAAGTTGTCTCCAGTTTCATTAAGATCTTGTTTTATTACACTGATGTGCCAGGAGCAATAGTATCTGCCAAAATAGTGCTCTTAGTTAAATCTATGCTTGAACTACAATTGCCCTGAAATTAAAACTGGAAAACAAAAACAACCCTGTAATTAATATGTCAGATCTTATTAGATCTTGAAAACTGGCTGTACTTCATTTCAAGGCTGGCAAAAATGACGAGCATTATCTATATGCAGTTAAATACCCATGACACTTTTGTTTCTCATATGGTTTCAGTATAATGATACATTTCACTTTTTGGCAGGGATATAAGCAGGGCAACTAATCAGATTTGGCATCAGTATTTAACTGGTCTTGTATGCACATTTTTTTTTAAATAAACCCCTTCATTCCATTTAAATCATTGCAGCTTATACTGTTTTTCTGTATTTAGAAGGCATAAATTTACATTTTGCTTTGGTTGTACACTAAATCTACAGCTTCTATAATAAAAGTAAAAGAAGCAATGCAAACTGCTTGGTCCAAGTCGTAGTACTAACCTTTGATTTACTACTACTTGAATGGCTAGAAATTATCAGCTGCCTTTATTTGCTGTCAAATGGACCATTGTATTATTTTCAGGATACCAGTTTAGTGTGTTGGTTCTACTTCCTCCTTAAAAACATGCCATCACTTGTTTTATAAATTGCAATAGGTTCACCTTTCATGGTGCATTAATTATAAAAACATCCTCATCAGAGCCTGAAGAGGGCCTCTGCACTCATATTGCTGCTCCCTGTTGGGTCCGTGAAGGACATTAGCAGAGCATCTCCAAGTGCCCTGTCACTATCTCTGAATAAAACCGTTCATCTGGTCTTCAACTCAGGGATCCTGAATGAGGTAGGTGCCCTGGTGACAGAGGGTACAGAGAAGGTGGAGTTACAGAATGCCTTCTTTGCCTCAGTCTTTACTGCTAAGGCCAGCCCTCAGGAACCCCAGACCCTGGAGGTAAGAGACAGAGCCTGGAGAAAGGAAAACTCTCCTTTGATCGAAGAGGATTGGGTTAGAGATCATTTAGACAAACTTGACACACAAAAATCCATGAGCCCTAATGAGATGCACCCACTAGTGTTGAGGGAGCTGGCAGATGTTATTGAGAAGCCACTCTCCAGCATCTTTGAGAGGTCATGGAGAACAGCAGAAGTGTATGAGCACTGGAGCTAATGTGATACCAGTCTTCAAATAGGGCAAGAAGGAGGACCCAGGAAAGCGCAGCTTCACAATAACATCTGTCAGCTCCCTCAATACTCGTGGGTGCATCCCATCACTTATATACTAAAATATTTCCTTAATAAGTTTGCTGCAAACCCCCAGCATCCGTAACTGTACGTGTCAAAAATTTAAACTTGGATTTAGAACAATCTTGAGAAAAGTAATTTGTTTTACAAACTTAAAATTGGTACACATTAACTTATGAAATTTTGTATTAAAATTTTATAAACTGAAAGAACAAATATTTTCTGATCTTGTATTTTATTTGATCCAGCCTGATATTAAAAATTATAATTCTGAAACATTTATTACTGCCATTTAACTAGAAATGGACATTACTTCTCTTCCTTAAAAGAATTATTTATGCTTGTTGAATAATGAAAAACAAAAATGTTAATGGAGTTGTGGCTATGTTTAAAGATCAGTCAAGATTTCTACTATACCTATCAACCATGCTTTGCCTTTATGTAAGCATAAGAGCACATATAAATTAAACTCAAACATTAAAATCAAGCAAACACCACCCCACGCTCCCCAAGACTAACAGAATTGTAAAGACCACTTCTTCTATATCATATCGATTTTCTACTATGATGCCCCAGGAAAGATTCCCACTAATGAGGAAGACTACTGCTCAAAGTAACTCTCTTCTGAAAAGCTTCCATCCACACCAAATCCTGCATTTACTAGTTCAGGTAAATCAAAGATAAAAAGATGTTTCTAACTGTAGTCTGATATTCAAGACAGTTTTATTTCTACAGGATCACAGCGATACAGTGCATTGCTAGTTTTTCAGATTATGTTTTCAGTGGCTATCATGATCCCCTGGCTTATCAGAGACATATATGGAAATTTTTTCTTCCTCTTCACCCATAGCATAATTCCTCAAAAACATACCAATAGTGCTAATAAAAATTAAGTAACCTTTAAGCCACTTGCTTTTCTGTTTTGAGGGCACTTTTTGAGGAATCTTCCAAGAAACACCCCACTCTACAGGTACATTGATACTCCCATGTCTGAGAGACTAGCGGTGCTTCCAGGACACGAAGCTCAATATTTTAGCATGAGAGTTCAAGTCTGAAGGAGGCACTCAGAAGACCTATCGACCATTACTTTATTTTATTCTAATGAAGCATTTGGATCCCACAGTATTAATGCAATCCATTGCTGTAACTATACCTAGCTACCTTTCTGCTAGACAGATAAAAACATCACAAAACCATTTATTCATCTACAGCTAACTGGGATGCTGTTCACTGTTTTATTAAATCTGGGCAATCAGTACCACAATGGCTTCCAAGCAAAACTATTCCAATAGGGTGCAATCAGGTAAGAAGACTGCCATGTCACTAACACTCCCCTTCACCCAGAACTCAGCAGCCTGCTTCCTTAACCAGAGCACAACTGATATAAATCAATTGAAAAAGTTTCAAATCTGCCAAAATTTTTGTCTTATGTTTGAGTGCTGTTTTATACGACCCCTCAGGACTACCTAGTCTCTAACTAGACTGTGCCCTAGATATTTCACGTGATAAATTAGAAGATCTGGATGATGTTTGAAATTCATTAGCTAGCATCTTCCACAAGCTTACAAATAATCAGACTGTTTACGTTATTTTATGAAAATGAAAATTTACTTTCTGATATGACTCACAAACAGCAAACAGGCAATTTCTTCTCACCTACTTTGGGAAATCCATCTAGAGTCTGGAAGGTCAGACAAGAACCAAGCCTATTTTTTTCCATTAATCGTAAACTTATCTATCTTAGCTATTTGAAATCACCCTTCAGAATGAAAGCTCTTGTCACTTACATAATATCAAGACAACTGGACCATTATGAAATTACTTTCGTCTTGGACAATTTCTATCAGGAAGTTCTATATCTTGTTAAAATCTACGGTCTCATAAACCAGGTACTAGAGTTTCTGTCAAGTTATACTTTTCCTTAACAGGAGGTTAGTTTCCAAAAACAGATGTGTTACTTGAGACGTGTAACTTGCAGATCAGTGAAGTGAAAGGCTCACCTCAGCTGGAAATGATATTTCACTCCCAAAAAGTCATTATGGGATACGATGTGACAAGGCATGCCCTTCACTTCACTGACATGCATAGCATATGGCACAAAATGCCACAACCTGTTCAAGTTTAGAATATACAACTCATGCAGCCACATAGCCGTATTTTTTTTTTCCACATAACATTAATGCGAAACTGTTAAGCAGGAGGGAACTATTAGGAAAGTTTTTCAAGAGCACTTGCATTCTCTCATGACTGATTCCAACATAATTAAGAGACCGAACCTAAAATACTTATACTTGTCCCTCTCCAACAGCCTGCAATGGTGTGAATGGAAAGATGAACTGCACTAGAGAGGAAAATATCTATATGCACTTTTCCTGAGGTAGAAATGAATTTGAATTAGGTAAAAACTATTTCAGGCATCTTACTGCTGCCTGCAGGTCAGAGATGGTGCACATTGCTAAGAGCAGAATTACTGTCTCTGAGCATAGGCAAGAACATTCACCTATAATCCTGTGAAAGAGGACCACAGCTGTACTATAACGCAGAAGCTCTGCTAGGGTCAAAGTTGTAATGTCTCTGGATTTTTCAGAGATCATAACTCTGAGATCTCCTGCATTCCCAGTGAAGGTTTATCAGAGCAATTGGCCTTAGAATAAACACAGAAAGCACTAATTACACTTCTGTTTTTCACTTGGACATCAGCTTTCTTGTACCAAATCTTTTCAGAAGAAAGGGAGTATGTTTTAAAGACGTTCACACTTCTTTACAGCAGTCTCATTAAAAAAGAAGAAAAAAGAGTTGGTTTCAGTAATGGTACTTAAGTCTAGGGTAAAACTATCAATTATTGAAATTCATTAATTAAGCAAAATATTTGCTGAAAGTTGCTGCACACCTCTCAGTTTGAAGATTTTTCTATCAAAACACAGTCTCATTAAAATTTTACATGCTAATCAGTATGTTTACAATTTCATTTTATGACACTATAATTTTGCACTGAGGTTTTGAATTCTTTTCATTATAATTTTATGCCAATTAACTCAGAAGGGAAAAATGTAATTTACAGGTTTGCATAATTGCCCAGATGTTAAGATGTAGCACAAGTTGAGAACAGAAACAAAGACTTTTTAAACTTATGATTTAAAAAAAGAAAATAGCTCACTTTAGTTTCTTCTTGGCTGCTAATTTTGAAAATCGATTTTTGGAGGTAACATACAATATTCTGACTTTGATTAAAATCTGGAAATTGCTTTAATGTTTTAGTTTTCAGTATAACAGCTTTAAAAGGAAGACTTGATACAAGGACAGAAATCTGGGTTTTTAAAAACACACATCAAATATTGACCTTTCTACCAAACATAGGTAAACACAATTATGTTCAGTGGGGAATCTTGAAGGATAAGAAATTTCTCCATTCACAAACTTTTGGTTACTTCTGTATCCTATATAATTAACTATGCCAATTAAAATGCCCTTTTGGATCTCTTTATGATGTAATTTTTCATCTCCTTTTCTAACACCTTCTCTTTTCTGACAAAAAGTTTTTAGAAAAATTCTGGTTCACTATATTCACTATGCATCATAATTGCTTTCTGGGCTTCACAGAAAAAAGCAGTGGTGACGGAAGATAACTCATATTGTGCACAAGGGTGACTCATGAATACCTGTGAATATTTTACCTTAAAGCAACAGATATATGCAATCTGAAGAAGCACAGAATTCCATGTAGTTAGCACAGAAGCTGATCCATATTGGTAAAGGCACCTATTTAGATCAACCATCATGTAAGAAATTTCCAAACAATATCAGCTTTGTATAGTATTTCTCCATCTGTCTCATAAAAAATAAATACAGGAGAAATTTAAAGTAGAATTATATGGATTTTTATCCTCTCAGATAGCTGGACAGTACAAGTTATTATTATTATGTGTTATGCAGGTAAAGTATTGTGTGCTGTAGCGTATTTATGCAATCAATACAAAAATGAATTGTAGAATGGTTAAAAATCTCATGTTTCAGGTTTTAAAATTTTTTTTGCGAGGAATCTGCGAAGAACTAGGACTTCTTCTAGGGCATGTTTTGGGGAAGAGGCATCAGATCATTTAAAACCTTATATGTTTTTATTAAATATCATGCAGTCACCATTCTTGAAGACAATATATTGGAACACATGGACCACCATCATGAAGGCTGTCTAGTAAGTGGCAGAAGACTGAGAAAAATTACCTTAGAGTACAGATAAGATTGGAGGAAAGAGAATGACAAAAATATTTTCCAAAAAGAAGCCAACAGCACCTTACATGCAACTGGTATCAAAGGGAAGTCGTGACTTATACCAGAAGAAACTTAGAGTTAAGGGAAAAGAGTCTTTTAAAATCAATCCCCAAACTAGCGCATTTTCTTCTAAAAGATACATTTTTCTCTTACCTGGCCTAATACAGGATACCAAAACCTTTGTAAGAGGAGACAGGAAATTTTCCATTTTTTTAATTTCCTCTGCATCACTCACATAAGAAAAAAAAAAATCTATGTTTTTCAGCTTTCTGTTTTCATTCATCTGGCAGCGCCCTGCTGGAGTTTATTTCTTTGGTTCCTGTCATGCAGTCAAATCTCTTCTCCCCCTCTGTTTATGTAATTCTTTCACACACAAAAAGGAAAAACTGAAGAAGGAACATTTTAAGCTAAATCAGTAGTCCCCACTTTTTATAATTTCAGAGGAAAGCATTCAGGTTGCTTGATTCACTAGGATACATATATAATCACATACACTATTGTCCTTGGATCCCTATGTATGCAGTAAGAGATAGCTGGGGGAGTGATGAACAGAAGTAATGAACTGATGCAAAGGACCAGCAGGAATAGGAAGAGGACTTCAGGAAAACAATGGAGAATGTAGCAGTGAGGCAGAAACGGTGGAAGCAATGAGCTGGGACAAGAAAAGAAAGATCCAGTGGGTAAAGAGTAAGGAAGAAAATATGAGTCGGAGATGGCAGAAAAAGGAACCCAGCTGAACTTAGCTGAGTTGGAATTGTAGACTCAGCCAGCAAGGCAGCAGGGAAAAGGAGGGTTTGTGAAAAATGATGGTGAATGCAAAGTATTCACCCATACCAGAAATGGAGGAACTAAGTAAGCCTAGTAGAACAAGTGATGGGCAGAGTGTTTCAGACAATGACATAATGTGGAAAGGAAATAGCTCTGCACGTGCTTAAGTCTATCTACATTCATGGCAGTCCTTAAACATGTTGGTATTTCTCTGAAGGGGGCTTAGGACTCCTGTAAACACTGATTAGACAGAGAATCCAATCGGGTAGTATATGTCCAAACTAATTCCTCACATATATATGAGTTGAGATGAGAGGATGCATTTTTCCTATGCAGAGTGGGAAACCCCTCTAGGAAAGTCGTAACTATAATGTAATGGAGCATTCTCTTTTGAGACAAGCATAAGGTGGAAAAGATTTTGTGAATGGAGTTGAGAGGGGGAAAAAAAGTAGATGAATTAGACTGGCTGCCATTCTTCCAAATTAAAAAAGTTGAAAATCCAACCACAAACATCTTTGATCTGGGGTGTCCCAGCATCAGCTCTGACTTTTTCCAGTGATTCATCGTAGCATGGATATTTGGTCCATGGTGATATGTCTAGAATCTGCAATGCAACCAAACTCCAGCAGATGCAGATTTGATTCCCTCTACACACACTTTTTTTTTTGTTTTTCCACAAAATGGTAGATTATGAAAACTTTTTCTTTCCATGAAGAAACTTTTAAGGTGATTGTCACTGTGTTTTTCATTTTCAGTGGTTCATAAGCCAAAATGGACTATCTCTACAAATATACCTAAGGTTGGATATGTCATAAACATACAAGTAAGGTTTCTGCTTCCCAGTCTTACTGCTATCTCACAAATAAAGCTCACTAAGGAACTCTTTGGATTTGTGATTTTGACATGAAAAAAGGAAATGAGATAGAAAACATTAATGAAACAATAGTTCTAGAAGACTGATCCAATGATGAAGTGTCAACATGGACAGCTCCCACTCTGGAAGTCTATATGAGAGTTTAAGTATGATAAAACATACGGTAAAGAGGGAAAGCAATCAAAGGAGGTAATTTCATCCAAAAATACAATTTTAATCTTCCTGATGTCATCCAAATATAAACAATATAGGGATTTTATTGTCCTTCATGGTAGCAATGTCGGTATCCAATTTAACTCAATGAGTTTCCCCATCTTTCAGAAAACCTGTCTTTCCTGCCGTTTTCCTCCTTCCAAGTTAGCATTTTTTTCCTAATGTCTTAGAGAAAAGTTGCATTGGAGACCTTATCACAGATTCTGAGAAAATTCAGGCTATTTTAGATTGAAAAGTTATTCAGGTAGAAGTAATCTGCCACAGAGGTGGAGGTAGCATTTCAGGATGGGTACTGGGAAGTTCAAAATAAACTCTTCAGGCCTGTAATTCTACTTGTTCTACCTGATCTCTAGGTTACTCTCCTCCTACTGTAACAACAGTACATTTTGAGAGCCTTCTTGCAGAAATGTTAAAGTGACTAAGGTTTTGCTGTTCAGAAGAGCATATCTAAAGTTATACATTAATTTTTAACTTTTTCCATACAATTTTTTTCCAAATAAAAAAAAAAAGATTAAAACTCCATTCTGAAAGATTTTTTGGTTCCACTAAAAATAATTGTAGTTCATTGTATTTTAAAAACCACTTTGTTTCTTAATATTGGGTCACTTTCTAAAAGTCATTCCCCAAATACATGTACAAGCAAAATTTTAAAAAGTACCTTTAGATGGATTTCTGCAACTAGCTGTGTAGAAATCACACGTCTCCCTCCCTAAGAAAATATGTGGGACGTAGGCAATATACAATAGTGGCTGGACAAATAAAATGCAATTTAGGCCATCAGTTTTGTAGCTAGATTCTTATATTTTCTTAGATTTTGCTAAGATTGGATTCCACTGACTTCAGTGACCACTGAACAAGATGTTTTCCTACAGATAAAATGAACATCTTCCTAAAATAATTGTTTCAAGAATTGTCCCCTTTTCAATGGGAGAATACTACTTAACATCAATAAATTTATTATATAAAAATAGAAATATGCTGCACATAACTAACGTATCTGTTTCTGCACTAATAATTTTCAGATGTCACTCATTTTCTAATTGAAACATTTACATGTTGGTAATTAAAAATTCCTTGTAATTTTTACTTCTGAAGTTGTCGTGTCTACAGACATGCGGCAGTAAACAGTAGATGTTCTTACTGTTGCTGAAGTGACAGAGTTATGTTTTGGGTTTTTTTTTGCTTCAGAAGGTAACCAAGTGGAGTGGCACAAAATAAGTCAGAACATATCAACTTAGTTGACATCAGCTGCAAGGTATAAACAAATTGATTGAATCTCTGATATTTTAGATTTCAAATTCTGTTGAAGAAGATTAAATTAGGCTATTATTCAGATAAATCTCCTGTTTGACCTCTGACTTAGAATCAAGCACAATCATTGAATAGCTCTGCAGTGGAGGAGAACCATGGAGTTTTATTAGCAAAATTTGTACTTCCAGGTCATTTTTACTTCACGATTATTCTGAAACAAGAGACACACATCCTTTCTGTCTAACATTCCTGTCTGATGAAAGACTTATTTGATTGGGATTTTTTTTTGGACTTACAGGACACAACCTGATCTTTACTGTGCATAAGTCATTGCATAAATCACTTTTAAGTGCACCAAAATATATAAGGAATATTTATTCTTCTATTATTACATGAAGTGTCAAATTTACTAGCAATTGCAGAAGTATAATCATCACAGAGCTAAACAGACACAGTGAGATCCACCTGATTTGCTTTTATGATAAACATTTCCTTGATGAAGATTTCACTAAACTTTTTCATAGAAGTATTGAACTCTAACCTCCAATGCTTTATTTATCAGTTGTGTAACTACTGTAAAACTAAAACAACAGAAGTGATTTCTTCTGAAGTATGAATATTTTTGTTAGGTCTATCCAACTATTTGAAAACATTTGCTTTAACAAAAAAGCAGATGTGTCTGCGTACAGATGGGTCAGACAAACACATCTAAATTGCTGTCTGGATCCATTTTAACAGTCAGAACCCAACAACAACTAAAGAACACTGTTTGATGTCTTGTTTGAAAAAAAAGTTGGTGATTTCAGCTTAATTTTAGTAAATGGCAGACTGCATCATAATATTACTAATAAAGCAAGGACTCTCAGTCAAACCTATGAAACAACAGGAGCAGAAACAGGTGTCTGTTTCAGCCCTGGAAATGATCCTTCTAATAGACATAGAGTGGTTGTACTCTTCTTATCTCTTTGAGCCTGATTTGTCACCAAGAGTGCATTTTATCCTAAGCCTCTCAATAGTGAATGTTAGGCACCATATACCAATCATAACCCTTTTTCCAATTTATCTTCCTGAAGATTTTGACTCCCTTTTAATCTTGTTTTACCTTTGTACTTTTATCTCTCTTCATATTAACAGAAGATACCATTTCTTGGTCTGAAACAGAGAACTAAGATGAGTCTGTAAGAACCTTTATCTAGAAAATGTGCCCTGGTTTATCCTAACTCTGTATCAGAATAAGAACAGGGCACAGGACACACACCAAACTCTATCCTCTTTGGAAAGAAAACTTGAGTGCACAGCCTAGACAGGCATCAGGGCATGCTCCATTAAAGTCCTTAGTTTCTTGATTGCAAATGTATGATATCATGGTACTTTACAGTATGGACCTGTTATTTACATATCTGATATTGTTCTTAACTGTAATTATGTAACCAGGAAGCAGGGTATTGAGAATATTTATCTCAATAATAACATTCTATTGAAACATTTTAAAAATTGTAAAAAGAGTGTACTATATGGTGATGTAGATTTTTTCCTTCAAAAAGCTATTAAATACAGTATTTTTCTCATACAGCTAGTCATTTTAAATACAAATATATTTTCTGTATTTCAATTAGTTATTCAAGAATATCAGGGTCTCACAATAAAGAAGTTGACCTACATAATATACTGATGTATTCAATGGCAAGGATAGTTTAATTCTAGATCCTTACAATTAGTTCACTTCTCTAACCTGTTTGAATGTGCATCTACAATAAATGACTAACATCAGACAGCTGACAAAAATTTACCTCTTGGCAAGTATTAAGTCTGCCTTCTGATACATATTTTCCAGCTGAGGAAAATTTCTTTGTTCCAAGAAATTGAGCAGTAATACCATATATAAATGATTTAAAGATTATAAGTACACCAGGTTATTTTAGATCATTTTAATAAAAGATGTAAATAGACCACTGTATATGGAATATATCAAATTAATGAAAGACTTCTCTTCAATGAACTGTGTGATATTCTACTGACATGCAACTGGAAAAAAAAAAAAATTTAAAATGCTTGCAAGCCTCCATGCCTTGTTTTAAGGCAAGGATCCATGGAATTACGGCCTTAACCACCTTACTTAAATTTTTAGCAGAACAATGGAAAAATAAGCAAACTTGTAAGTGCATGTATGGTAATAAACTGGGCAGTTATCAGCATCTCAGAAGCATCAAAGTGTCAAACTAACCTCATTTATGACAGTAAAACAACAAACTTAGGACTGGAAGAAGGAGTTGAGACTGTAGATATTGACTAAGAGACAATTAAAATGAGCTTTTTATGAGGTTGTTGTGTGATGCACAAAAACATGGTCATAGTATTGTAAGACAATATTGACAAATCATGTGCAAAGAATTGTTATCATTTAATACATTGCAAGCTGGGAAGAATGCATCAAATGAGGTTTGGAAGATTTTCATTAATATGTTCAGCAATGAAATGCTTACTGAAAAATTGCTCAAAAAGGAATTATTTGCTATGTTCAAATAGGTTAGACCACAAGGAAAGGACTAAATAGAAGGAAGAAGAAAGACTTTGACTAGATAATGGGAAAAAAGAAGAATAGCAACTGTAAAGATGATTCATTGTGAGACTAAATTGGAAGAGGATGTAGTACATGTAGCAACAAAGAAACAATTGCCAGTAGTGGTGAAGGTATATTTTCTTGTATTAGGCAGAGAAAATAGAGTAGATGACCTGCTAAGGATTCCTTTAATCCATTATTCTATTAAAAGATTCCAGACTAAATCTCGGAAAATAATTAGTAATGTTCATATTTTTATGCACAAAGGTAGTGTTAGTAAATCTAGTTAGAATGACTTCTGCACAGTAAAGATTAGTTTGTATCCTGTATGTCCAAAAAAAATCCAAATAAGATAAAAGTCTTTCATCAGACAGGACTGAACCTTTTGTCCAGAAATGTGTATAATCTCTTTTTGAGCCTGCTAACATTTTCTGTCTCCATGTGTGGCAGCACATTTCAGAATCACTACCTGCTGTGAAGTACATCACTGAGCCTATATCTCCTGTGAGTTTCATTGCATGCCTCTACTTCTGGTATTGTAGTATTTAGTGAACCTTTAGTGATCATTCCTTTAGTGAAGTATCTGTCTTAAGCTGATCCTCTACCTGCATGATTTTGCAAACCTGAGTCATATCCTGTCAGTCTTTTCCTTACCAAATGGAAGAGTCTCGATCTCCTTAACCTCACTTCATCAGGCAGCTGCTCCATCACCTCAACCACTTGAGCTGCCCATCTCTGCAGCTTCTTTCACTCCCCTGCACACTTCTGGGATGTGGAGACCATGACTGCAGACATTACTCAGCAGGTGGTGCACCATGGTTACACACAGTCACAAAATGATGCCCTCTGTCTTGCTCTCAGTATCTTTTCTGGTGATGTCCAGGATTTCGTTGGCTTTCTGGGCTTCTCTGACACATCAAGCCACTGATTTCAGAGAGCTGTGAAAGAGGATTTCAAGATCTCCTTCCTGATTGTACCTGCCAGTTCCAGTTCAGCGTGGTTGGTGCGGAGGTTGTTTGTCCCTGGAGATTCCCTTATGTTTGCCTTTATGAAGATCATCTGCCACCTTTCTACCTGCTCTTTCAGCTTTGTGGGGCTCTTCTGCAGTTCTTTGACATTGACACAACATTTGAAAACCTAAAAGAGCCTTGTGGCATCTGTGACTGTTCTCCAGGTTACTGGTGAAGTCATTGAACAAAGTGCGTACTCACAGTCATCATTAAGAAACCATCCTGAAGAGAGACCATTATATCCTAACCCTTTGTGTCCTGTCCTTTAAGCAACTTGAATCCATTGAAGGGTCTTTCTCCAATCCCTTGGCAGATTTGTCTCTTTTGTAACTTTTACTATGGAATCTTCTCAAATGCTTCTGAAAATCCAAACACTTTATGCCCACTGAATCCCCTTCATAAACTTTTCACTGACACTTCCTGTTGGCACCACACAATCTAGCAGAAGGCATACTGATTGTAAAGCTTTTGTTTATTATAGATTCTTCATCATAGCAGTGACAAAAATCCATCACCAGTCTCTATTTTCCAGAATCCCGTCCTTGTCAGTTTTGTAGAGTTGACATTGTCAATCTCAAAGTGCTCTGGTGGTGGCTGTTCGCAATGTTAGGTCATACACTTCAGCTAGCAGACCAGCAGCTTCATATTTGAGACATTTTAGGACTCTCGACTGAATGCCATCTGGCTGTGACGATTTCCTGACAGCTGACTCACGTAGGTGACATAATAGTTCCTGTGTATTTACTTCAGTCTGATCTAGCTTCTCGGACCTCTCTGCTACAGAGAAAGAATAGGTTGGTTGTTGGTCCCTGCCCCACACCTTCAACCAGGATCAAGTTTGAAACAAAGAATTTATTGATATTTTTAGATACGGCCTGATCACCTGGCATAAGCTCTTAACCCCAAGCATTCCCACCAATTCCCTAGCTGGCTTCCTGCTTTTGATGTGTTTAAAGTACTGTCTTACTGTTACTTTGAGCAAGCTTTGCAAGGTTTTAGGTCTGACCTTTCTGGTTTAGGTGTCTCAATTTCTTCTTTACACTTCACCTGACATTTTTAACCGTATTCCTTTTCTGCTTATTTCAGCAAGCTTTCCATTTTTGAGAGGACAAACTATTAGCTGCAACAGTCTCCTTAACTTTCCCAGGAAGACGTGCAAGGGACTTTTGGACCACTTTGGTTTCTTTTTGAGTTATGGCACACATTCTAACTGGGCTTCTAATACAGCACTTATAGCAGCCTTCATGCTGGATGCAGGCTTTTTGAACAACTCCATTTTGTCTTTGAAA
This sequence comes from Burhinus oedicnemus, assembly GCA_008921705.1. NCBI lineage: Eukaryota > Metazoa > Chordata > Aves > Charadriiformes > Burhinidae > Burhinus > Burhinus oedicnemus. The sequence continues at coordinate 2,382,003 of VFFE01008529.1, read as the reverse complement.
ATTTCTCTTTCTTTACAGTTCTCTTTCTTGAAATCAAGTATCAATTTGCTTGATTTATTTGTCTTGCTCTCTCCCACTGCACTCTTAAAAATTGCACTGTGGTTTCTATTACAGTGCAGCTCTCCCACTGATCCTTCTTGGCCTAGGTCCTGTGCATCTCTCAGGTCAAAAATTCCAAACAGTCTCTGTTTCTAAGAGGTCTAAGACACGTTATTGCAGAAAACGGTCATTTATTGAGTCTGAATTTTTATGTCTGCATCATACCCTCGTAAGGCATTGATTGAGTCTACTGAAATAGCTGAAATCTCACACTATCACTCTTTCTCTAATACTTGTAGCTTGTCCAATCTCATTTCACATTTTCTGATCATTATTTTCGTCCTGATAGGAAGCACATAGTGCAACCCTCAGACAGATTTTACTATTAGGAACTGGGGTGTCCACTCAAAAGGTCACCTGAGTTCTTCTCCTTTCTTCCAACACCATCCCACAGCTTGTATAATCCTTGGCTGACAGTGCCACTCTTGCACCAGTATGTCCCACTTGATTCTTAAAAAGTTGGTACTATGGTACCATTGTACCTGACTGACTGTTCTTCCACCAGGTCTCTCAATTGTTTGTTATTATTGGGTTGTCTTTTGGTGCCTGGATTGGGTGTAGGTGGCAAGGTGTTTGCAGTGGGGGGGCATATGTTATGGGGGTGGAGGGAACATGCAGGAATTTGTGAGTGATACTGCACACTCCAAAACCGTTCTGGAAGGATAAACACTTAGATCAGAAAATTCACTTTCTTAAATTTTCTCAGAAAACCACAATAATTTCTTTCAAGTTTATTGCAATGTAGTGAAATACCCAAAATTTTCAGTGCAAAGTGAGAAAAGCTTTACCAGAGCTATAAATTAGGTAAACTCTTCAATGTAACCAGGTGTATATTTAAGGAAACATATATGCAGACCAATCCAGAACTGGATTACATCCAGAATTGTAAGATAATGTGTTATGATTTAAGAATAAATAGGTAGGGTAAGAATAGTGTTCAGAGACACATGCAGCTTGAGCATTTTCAAGCCTTCCTCTTCTAAGTGAGAAGTGAAGAAACATTTAGTTATAAAAAGTAATGATTTTAAGAAAGTAAAAACTAAGAAGATCATTTTTCAAGGTGTCTGAAAAAGTTTTTTTTTTGTCTAGATCAATAGTGTCCTTCTCTTGATGCCAACTTTATTACTTTTTTCACTTTATAACTTCTATTTATACTGAGTCCTTTGAGTCCTAAACTGCTTTTTCTGCATGTCTTGCTGCTTGTTATAAAACCTTTCTCTCTCAGTACTTTGACAGCACATCAACCAACAAATCTCACTTGTGACAAACTCTAATGATTGAAGCACATATCTTGATTCCTCTCAGTACCTCAATACATTTCTGATTCAATACGGACTTTACTGTTATTAGCTCATCTTGCCTTTTACTGTCTCTTTTCATCCATCAAGCGTAAAATACATGTCACTTCTACAATCATCAGATTTGAAAAGCTGGGAGGGGTGTGTGGGGGGGCAAGAACAGCAATATTAGCCTTAGTTTCTAGACAAGTTTTTCAATATGCTTGGAAAATACTAATTTGTTTCGAATTGGTCAGTCTTCCCCCAGAAGACATTAGTATCACTTGAAAAAACTGTGAGACGACAATTTGCTTATAAAATGACCCATCATTAGAGCTCTGCCTTATCCAAATATTGGAACAACTAGCATAACAATTCTGTATTTACAAATATACTTATACACCTATTGTGGTAGATTTTACAGCTCATTGCGGCCAACATTTCTTTGACAGTACAATTGCATCAAACATGACAGTTACCGCAACCTGAACTTAAAGAAGGTCATATTCAGAATGTTTTCAGTGCAAGTAATTACACTGGATGTTTACCCATTGTATTCTTGATTGGGTTTTTTGTGTTTTAATATTATATTGAAACCGAATTATACATACCCATGTAAGTTCTGTTCTCTACTGTCATATAACCACTGAACTAACATTGAAAAGGTTTTGGATGGACAGAATATTTCCACATGAATGTTTGATTTTTCAAGGGGTGAATAGATGCCGAAGGATGGTTGATGGTTTAAGCTTTTAATAGCTATTCTCAATGTCTGTTTCATTTGTATAGTTGAGCTGGACAAAAGGCAGTGGTAGTGAGTCTACCAGGAAAAACCTAGTAAACTATAAATATTTTTGACAGAAACCAAACATAAGAGAAAGGGCAAAAAGTCAGGAACACAGCATTCAGAGTTTTTGGCTTACAGATCAAGTGAGAACTGGACAGATGGATGAAAACCACGACCCACGTCACCAAATTATACAAAGAAATTAATGAACTTTGTACACTCACTCTCTGTAGATTAATTATTCACAGTAAATCGAAACTGAGAAATATTAATTTTATGTTTAGAGACAAAGAATTTAATTAAATTAGTTAAAAATTAACTTTGTCTTGTTCTGTTTTGTTTCAAGCCACAGTTAAAAAAGAAATAGATTTGTCATTCACACTTGTGGATTTTGTTAACTATAATGATGTTCTGTTAACAATGTCTGCTTGTGGCAAAGCAGGCCAACAACATCCTAGGCTGCATTAGGAAGACCATAGTCAGCAGGTCGAGGGAGGTGATCCTTCCATCTACTCAGTACTGGTGAGACATGTCTGGAGCACTGCGTCCTGGTCTGGGCTGCCCAGTACAAGAGAGACATGTACATACTGGAGTGAGTCCAGTGAAAGGTCACCTGACTGGAGCATCATCCATACAAGCAGAAGCTGAGAGATTTGGAACAGTTTCATCTGGAGAAGAGAATGTTCAGGGGCATCTTCTCAGTGCTCTCAGACAGAGCAACCTGCCCTACTTGATCCATCTTCAAGCAGGGAAGGTGATCACCAGGGGTCCCTCCCAAACTCAGCTATTCTGTGATTCTGTGTCCACGACATTCTGTATAGACATCATCTTCCAAATACAGTTGTGACTTAAAAATATATTTGTAATTGTATTATAATGTTGCCTTGAAACAAGTTTTTCTGTGTACAGTGAGATGCTAGTGGACATGAAAAAGTTTAGGTTTACCACAGAATTCTCTGAATATAATTACCTCCCAAAAGGTACCAATCGTATATATATTTATATATGTATATATGTATATATATTAATTGGATGAGTAGAAAAGAAAAAATTAGAAGTTTTAATCTATTTTTGTGACCCGACCTCCTGTGTACAAGACAAATGGGCAGTCAGATAATGTTAGTGCCAAAAAGCTTCATATTCAAAGGACAAGAAAATAGAATAACATACTTTGTAAGGTGGAGCAGGTCACTAAAACACCATAGATGAATTTTATCTTTTGCTTGCAAAGTTCAAGATCAACACCATCATTTATTTGTCTGACATCCTAATAGAGCTTTTGTTGGAGGAATTCTTCAAGATAATGAATCATGTGCACTCTAAAGGAGTAAGTCTGCAATACAGTTTTCCAAGATAAACCTCTGTATCCTGCAAAATAGTAGTGATCCATTAACATCAGTCATATGCTGCACAGATGCAGGGTTCTACACTGAAGAATATGATATTGGACTAGTGCCATGAGATTTCTTATTTTACAGTTTTTAGAGAAGACACTGTTTACACATTTTAAATGTGGCTTGTATTTAACCTGTTCTTCTGGAAAAATCCAATATTTAGGATTTTTGGCAAAACAAATGATCCAAATCTTACATGAAGACAAAAAGATATAGGGGAAATTTCTTGAAGGAAATACCACTCAACTTCTCTGATTGCAGAAAAATATGAAGAACCCCAAATGTGGAAGAACTTCAGACATCCTAAATATGGTAATTTTGTTAAAAGTGGACTAAACTTGTTATTTAGACTCTCTCCTTCTCTCCATGTATAAGCTAGTAACAGATTAATCCTGTTTTCTGCACGTACACAACAAGTTTATTTTTTTTCTTTTAGCTTCTTTTGTCATTGTGCCCCACGCTGGCCTGTTGAAACCTGCAAGCTGGGACTGGGACATGGTGGCGGTATGAAATCATGCACAGATTCTTCTTGAGATTTAGATACACATGATGAAGACCAAGTAGCTTAAACTGGAGGACAGTGACATTTTGAATACTAAAAAAACCCCGAACTTATGTATAGTCAGTGTATGGTTTGTATCTGCAACATCATAGCAACTAAGTTGCTAATAAATTGATGACTCTTAGATTTTTCTAGATAATATAAAGGTTGCAAACATGAATACTCAGGAACAATATTGCTAAGTCATGTTTTAGGCATTTAGCTTGGATGAATTTCAAAACCAATAATCACACAATTTCTAGTCAGTAAAAGCCCATCAGCCAAATTTCTAATACAGTTAGTACTGGTTGCCTGAGGTTCACCCTTTTGTCTCCACCTCATAGTTGTTACTGCAATTCGGCTTTCATGGGGGTCTAGCTGTAAAGAGAGCTGCATTTCAAAGCTAGCTTACACACTGGTATAGATAATTTGAAAAAATCTTTTTGGTCCCTTCAGGGTGAAAGCTGCAACATAATAAGTTTGGTTTGTTTTTTGATATTTACAACAGCAGCACTGTGGGCTTTGTAATTTAATACTCATTTTAACAAAGTGTGTTGATACATATTTCCCTAAGAGACTTGAATAACATTAAAAAAGTTGTTCCAACCTCTCAGGTATATTGTATGTGTCTTATAGGATTCCACTGAAGTTTTACGAATCATCCGTGAAAAGAGATTTGGAAGAATTATATTTAGGTATCAAGAAACTTCTGTCTTACATTGGAAAAATGAAGGATGGAGCTATGCTGCATATTTAACTTACGTTGTAGTATACTGCTTTTGTGCTTTTTTTAATGATTTAAACCATGGATCAAATATGTGAGTTTTAATGGCTTTTACTGGTTCATACCCAACCCCTTAAAGCTGTTTATGCATTTATAATACATATGCAGAAGATTAGAAAGAGTTTAGAGTTTAGGTTCATAAGCTTTGTAGTATTAAAGAAGGGAAATATTCTATCTATACCAGTATGACAGTCTACAACAGCATAATTTTTCCATTCTTCTTCAATGAACCAAAAGGTGTTGATCTACCTGGAAACAAACCACTGTCTTTCCAGCAGTTTCCCTCTGCCAGAACTGTCCAGCATTCAAATTGTCATGTATTTATTTTTTATCTGTTTATCAGGATCAGGTTGAAAATGCATACCAGAAAGCATCCTCTCATACATACTCTGGTTTGTATCTACACCACTGAATGATCTCTAGAACATACTTTAGGGTTAATGTTGGCTCAACATGTGAGTTACAGGCTGTCAAGAGCAAGCTCACAGCCCAGCAGATTGTAGAAGAAGGTGGACACATCGCTACCGTGAAGTTGTTCAGAATTTCCATCAACATCAGCAAAGTTTCAGGCTTATGACATGAAAGCAGTATGCCCCAAGAGAAAGTAATGGACAAATGCAAAAAACAGATGATGCTTACTCAGGAGGAGGCACACTGAGAAAGAAAGGCACGCTTCACCGTTTTCACTGAGTCATTGCAACACCAAAAGCCGTGCGCCAGAACGCATAGCCAAACATCATCTAGTCAGCAGCAGGCCAGGAAGAAGAATCTATTATTAGTTCCCAAACACAGCACAGATGATAATTAAACACTCCTGAAATCAACTGACTGTTCTAGTCCAAAAGGCAAAAGGACTTTCTATGAGGATTGCTAAAAAGAAGCGCAGACAGGTATAAAAATAAGATTCTGACCGACAGTAGTAGTTTCATGAAGGTTATCTCAAACTGTAACAGAAAGTGGGACTCTGCTCTTTTTTATCTGTTGCCCTGGATGCATTTGTCCCTGAGGTGAAACAGGAAGGCATTCATGCCAAATGCTGAAGCAAAGCATGCTCGTGCATAAAACATGAGCCAAACAATTCAACGAGAGGACAACCTTTTTGCCAGTTTTTTCAAGTCATGTTGGCAGGGTCAAGATCCGCAGAATGTAAGTTACTGCTTTTATTTTACTTTGAGTTATTAACCTGTGGGCGGCTCTAAAATATATTGAATACCTTCTCAAATGTTCCACAGCAACATTTTTATGTTAAAAAAAAGCAAGAGAGACTATTTGATTTGTGATATCAGCACTGTAATCTTCATCTTATTTTCCTCCCAATAGAAATAGGAGGTATAAAAAGAATTATTTTTATTTATTTATATATCTACTGATTCCATTCTAATGTGCTTATCTAAGCCTTTGGTCCAAAAGCTCTCAAATCACCACAGAAAGCAGATAGATGTATCATGTAAAGAAAGTTGCTCAAGAAGTTATTGCAGTAAGGGGTTGGGGAACAACAGAGGAAATTAATAATTTGATTTATTTTTATGCTATGAGATAATTTACTTTTTTTCTATCACAGGGAGATGCTGCTTCTCTGTTATTTCATATAAATACTGACATTTTAAAGAGTATCTGTACATCCAGAACCACCTTTTGTTATACATAGAAAATCAGATGGTTTTGTGTGTATTTATATATGGGTACATGGGAGAAAGACACCTCATACTTCTACTAAACTATATGTGATCAGCATGTCCCATACTAACACAGGAAACTTAATGATCTTGAAGTGTGCGCCTTTACTAGATAAGAGGAAAAAAAGATTGCATTGCTGCTGCTGTTTTTATGGCTGTTTCAATGGATGGCCTGGAACTCATTTGTTAATGACCATGCAAATATTCAGCACATTTGTAAAGATTAAATTATTTTTCCTCATGCATATTTATGTATGTATGTGTATTTTGGAACTCATTAAAGCAGTTCACAAAAGATTCTGTAACAAGCATCCCGCTTCCAGCATTGTCCTGGAAATATATTTAGTAACGGCAAAATTCAGGAAGTTACTTATACATCCCTAACTTCAAACATATAAACAATCACCTTTACTTCCCACCACACACCTGGTCTAACGTCCTCAAAATCAGACTTGGAGTTGAGTGCATTTCTGGATTCTTGCACAGTGAGGACTAAGTTCTACCACTTCATAAAACTGAAGCTTCATATTGCAAAAAAGTAGATAAACCCTTAGCTAAGCACCCACACCCCTGCTCACTCACCCAGTGCCACCCCAGTGGGATGGGGGATAGAACAAGAAGAGCAAACATGAGAAAAGTTAACATTGGAGATAAAGACAGTTTAATGAGTGAAGGAAAGAGTTAAAAACAAGTAATGCAAAGGCAATCACTCACCACCTTCCTCAAGCAGACTGATACCCAACCCGTCTCTGAACAAGGACCACCTTGGAAGTCAAAACCCCTCACCCCTTCTTCCCCTAGCCGTATTTATTGCTGAGCATGACATTATACGGTGTGGAATATTTCCTCATCCAGTTTGCGTCAGCTGTCCCAGCTGTGTGTGCTCCCAACTTCTTGCCTACCCCCAGTCTACTCACTGTGGGGGAAAGGGGGGGCAGAGTGGGAAAAATACACTGTTTTAGCCACAGATCCAAAGCACAGCACCATGTGGGCTGCTATGGACAAAGTTAACTCCATTCCAGCCAGACCCACTACACACGGTAGCAGTTTATATCTTATTTTTCTGGAAAGGTTCGCCTGCAAAAAATTATCGAGTGCATTTCTGTGTAAGAATTTCTCATAGAGGCATTGACAACCAACTTCTGTGGTGAAGTATTTTTTTAGCTACTTCCTCTGAAACCAAGATTTCCTGAAAATTCACTAACATGATCTGCTTACAGGAAAACCACCATTTTCTTGACTTATTTTGCTTAGAAATAAGATGAAGTGGGTGGGTTTTTTTACATTTTACTGTAAAACTTAGTCTGTAGTGAGGTTAAGCAGTGGCTGAAAAAGTGTTGTCAACTGGGAAACATAAGAATGTAGAAGAAATTATATTAAGAAATACTCATGATATCTAAGCTAAATGCATAGTTCTTCTATGTCAGTTATGTTTGGAGAGCCTCATGTCTTCCAGTTTTGTTTCCTCCAAAAGGAAGATTGTTTGCATGCACCAAATATTTGTGGTGGCCAAACCAGTATGTGGTAATTTGGAATGATCTGAGAGTCCACTCCAAGAGTGTGCTCATCTGTACAAACAAAACACAAATGTAGACACAACCCAGATTCTATGACTTTTGTAACACTGTCTTAGCTGGATAGTACTTAAATGTTGAGCAGAAGGCCAAAAAAAAGGGGAAAAATGCCACTCAACTACTCAGATCGAATCAGCAAACGATACACATGTACATCATTATTTTAGATTTGCATGACTTAATCATCAATTAATGAGATCAATGGATACGAAACTAGAGTTTTTTGGGCACCATTCTGCTTTTAAATCCTTCCTAAAAATAGGTAAAAAAAGATTCATGGGGGAGGAATACTCTGAAAACTTCCCCTTCATCACTGTGTTTTGTGTTAACATCACACAGTTTTGTGTTAACTTTTTGAATCAATATAGTTAAATATCTTTATCCATTATGCCAGTTCTGCAAATATATATTTAAGGCTCATTTCTGGTAGGTATAGCATTTCTGAATAGCAGTCTGTGTCTTTATAATAATACAATATAAAATGTAGCAGGAACTGTAACATCCCTTCGGATTTAGAAAAGAAATATGAGAATTTATTTCACTTTTATACATTTTTGTAATTGTAATCTTTTAAAGTTATTAAATGTAACATTAGTCAGGGTAGTTTAATCAAAACACATTAAGAAAACTGTGAAATGCAAGAATTAATTAAGATTAAAAGTATTTTGATATTTAGGCCTATATATTTATATATGTGAATACAGAAGATTGTTCTGGTCATAGGTGAAAATACCTCACTTAAGAATATGCAATACCTATCTTATTTTGGTATTAAAAAAATAAAAGAAAAAGAAGAAAAAAATGACAAAGTCTTCAGAGAAGCTGAAGAGAAAAGAAAGGAAAGAGAAATTATATAAATGAACTGTTGGGAGGACTAAGATACACATAAGAATTCACTCTGTAAGGAACAAGCCACTTAAAAGCAGAGGATGCCAGTGCAAACTGAGGAATGAAATGCGATACTAAATTTACATTGGATAATGTCTCAAACACTGAATAGTCCTATTGAAGACCACATGACTAACTCAAAAATAAAGTGCTATGCAGCGTGATCACAAGGTAGTGATAAATTACACATAAAAGACAGCACTGAAAAATTTAGTGCATTTCAAAGGTCATCTTTCAGCACTATTCTCTACAAAACTCCTGCTAAATTATAGAAGCATTTGCAGAGCAAGTTGTGATTCCCAGCAGCCCTAAGAATGAATGCATACTAAGCTTACCTTTTCTTCACAAAATATTTAGGCACCAAGGAATCTCTGCGTAGCATGGGTATGTAACATGGTGTCTCTCATACTCCACAGTAACACGATACTGCAGTTGAATCTCAAGTCCTTTTGCATTTTATGGAAATCATAAACTCTTAATAGTCTTACGAGTCTTTGAATAAATGATATGTAAATCCTTAGTAGATTTATCAAGTCTCATCTTTAAAAAAAAAGGGCAATCTTACCAGCAATTTTTGTAAAGATATTAACTCAAATAATCTTTCACAAATTATGAATTAGAATTCCATTACCCTCTTCAGTGATGGGTTATAATGGTGTCTCAGTCATCTGATGATCAAAACATTTTCTTTTGTGCTTTCCGAATGAGCACCTGATTATAGCAGACATTTAAATGATTTTTTTTCGAAATGTAATCCTTTATTTCTTTTACTAATACTATTTTATTAACTTCTTCCTATATAATATTCTTACAGTTCTCTGTGTTGCTAAAATGCCAGACAGTTTTGTATCATCAACAGATTTCATCATTACATTCCTGCTTTTTATACTAATGTGACAATACTGGAAAGATTTACATGGATTGTAACATGCTTTGCCTCATTCTCCAAAGATACAAAAATTATATGGTGAATGTGACACAATACTCTTTACTACTATTTTTTTCTCATTACCATTGTTCATTCACCATCCGCTTTGGCTTCTCTTGCTCAAAGACATACAACATCTTCTAAAAAAAGTCATAATTCAGTAAAGTAGATGTAGTTATGCCATGTTTGGTTAAATGGTGCTCAGTTGCTACCAGTTTAAATGATTTTTTTAAAAAAATAATTTTTTTTACATTGCTTTGTGGACTACCATGTAACACTTGCAAATTCATTTTGAAGGGTCAAGTAATATTTTGCATCATTGTAAAAATTGAATAAGAGTGATTACATGCTTCATATTCATCTTTAAATATTCTAAAATGTTCTTTTCTAATAAATTAATGTTAAAATATAAAATTAAGGAAAAATGTTAATGGAAATAGCTAGGCTCTCTTAAATTCCCAATAAATTCAAAAGGAGCAAAGAAATACTTCTAATTAATATTCAGCTACTATTTAAGCAGAAAGCTGAATTATGGTACAGCTAGTCTCAAAGGAACAGCATAGTTTACTCACACTATTGCAACTCTTTCAAAAAAACAAATGAAGTGGAGCAGCCTTTGTTGTTAACTTAGACAACTTCTTCCTCCAACCAATTTAAATACAAATAATATGCACAAAGAGAAAGATAACTAAGATAAAACACCCTAAAGATAACAACACCATCCGGCTGTTTAAAACTTTGGATTACCTTTGAAACAAACAATGTAATTGATCTGATCCTTTAAAATCTCTCTAATTAAAAGACTCTCACCAAATATATTGCATTTCCAATAATACATACTCGTAATAGCAAAGGGACCTGATAAATATGATCCACAGTTAATCATTAAGGTTGTATTTTTTTGGAACACCTTGTTATAATATATTTTTTCTTCTTGCTTTTCAATTCAGTTGGAAACATGATCCAAAAACTACTGCAAAATTGAAGTACTGAATTTTTCGTAACAACAGATACAGTAAAAGTGCCAAAATCCAAATTTTTCAGAAGTCTAACATTCAGTGACAGTGGCATTGACAGTGTTTTGTCTGACTGAAAGCAAGGCAGCTCAGATCTCAGGTAAGTTTCATGCTGCAAATATCCCATGCTGAGCACCAGTTTATTCTGTGCAAGCATGTTTTCCTTAGATCAATACTGCTGCTCTTGCCTACTTATTGTTTCAGTTTATGCCTGTTCTTTCTCTCCCTGCCACCATCCATGTGCCACCATGAAAAGCCTTGCTCTATCTTCTTGATAACTACCTGTGGGTTCTAGGGGGCTTCTGTTAGGTTCTCCTGAAGCCGTCTCTTCTCCAGGCTGGACAAACCCAGTTACCTCAGTCTCTCCTCACAAGGCACGTGCTCTGGTCCTCATCATCCTGGGCACCCTTCCCTAAATGTGCTGCAGTTTACAAGAATCTTTCCTCTGTTGGGGGACCTAAAAATGGATGCAGGACTCTAGATGGAGTTTCACAAGTGCTGAGGACAGGGGGACAATCATGCCCCTGGACCTCCTAGATGTGCTCCTGTTACTACACATCAGGAGGTTCTTGGCCTGCTTTGCTGCCAGGACACAATGTTGGTTTATGCCCAGCTTGCTATCTACCAGCAACCCCAGGTCCTTCTCAGCAGAGATGCTGCCCTGCTAGTCAGTTCCCAGCCTCTGTCATTATTCCAGAAATGTTTCAGTGCTGTGACCACATGCAGAGCTCTAGTTCCTCCTGTTTGTTTCCCAGGCTGCATGCATTTGTGTGCATACACTTGGGATGGGTGTCCTTTCACCCTGTTTTATCATTCTTGTGTTCTTATTCCCATCAATGTGCTTCCTTCATGGTCCAACCCGGCCTATCACTTTCTCACTTAACTGCTGGTTGCAGTATCTCTCCCTTGATGTTACTGGTTGAGAGCTCTCCTCAACAGGTTGGCCACCCTGCTGCTGGCAAAGATGCTTTGTCAGTTCGATCCCATTACTCCTCAGCAACCTTCAGTCCTCAGAGATCCTGTGGTCACAAAAAGCAAATCCCTGCCAATGACCTCAGTTGTGCAAGCAGGTGTTGATCTTCAAGGTATACTCACTCCTAGTCCAGCCTTTATCCTTCAGCAGCAGGATGAAGGAGACACCAAATAGGTTGCATGCCCTTCACCCTTATGCCCAAAGCTAAGTAGTCAGTCTTGATATGGCCAGTGTTTTCCTTGGCAGTGCTGTGTGGATGGACAGCAGAAGTTAACAGTCCAAAGACAAGGCAAGCTTTCGCAGTGTCCCTACAACTCCTTAGATCTGAGTGCTTGGCAAGTGGCAAACTTCCCTAGACAGTAAATTGGCTGATCCACTTCCCTGAGAAGGGAACTTCTCTCTGCTTTCACTTGCCATCTCTTCTCAGTGCTGATACAGTTCAGGCTCAGCTATGACGTCTCCCCGGACAGAATTTTCTCCCCATCATCTGCTACCAGGGCACCGAACCTGTTCTGCAGTGCAGATCTGCAGGGGAGAAGGAACCTGCCTCATGTTGCAAGAAGTCACAAGCCTCCAGCCTTCCCCAATCTGAGACTCTCCGTTTGCCATTGCATCAAGGACAGGCTCTGGCTGTTCGTCCATCTTCTTTTCAGGCTTTTGCCTCTGCAGGGTCTCTGTGAACATCCTGTTGTGTCTATGAACAACTTTTTTGCCATTGTCCCTGATGCTGTGCAGTCTGCTGACCTCCTCCCACAACTTCTACAAATCTGCCACCACTGCACATCTCCTGAAGGCAAGGAGCTCGTCACCCTTGATCCCAGCCCCAGCAGGAGACCCCAGGTGCTCTCTGCAGCTCCAGACCTGGAAAGCTTCCTTCTCCCCCTCAGCTCTGTCTGCAATGAGGCTTCTGCTGTACCAGGAATAGCTGGTCTGGTCAGTGCCAGAAACCCCACCCTGTGTCACGTCCCCACCACGGCTGAGCACTGGCACACTGCCTTGAGTAGGGTTTCCAGCCCCCTCCCATGCTCCTGTGCTCCAGGCCTGCACTTCTATAACTTACTCTCTACCACCAGTTGAATGGATGCTTGACACTCCCTTATCAGGTGTCAGCTGAAGGCAAAAGGTCAAAGCACGTTTTCTTCAGGAGTAGCTAAAAGAGGTCATTCAAAACTGCTGGAATTTTTGAGAAGTAAAAGCCTCTGCTAGCTCCTCCTCTGCAGCAGCAGCAGGCACCCCCTCCGAGCTTCCTAAAAGAGCAATTCCCTATCTGCCTTGCCATTGTTCACATTATCTTGCCCTGTGATTTTTTTTTTCAGGTGAAATTATTCTTTTGCCTAGGTTTTAGGGTCTAAACACAGATTCTCTGATCTTTGCCTCTCTCTACTTGAAACGAAACCTACTGAGTGACAAAACCACTATAAAATTTAAAGTACAGTCCATTTGTGATTAACATAGGCCCAGCAGGATTTTCACCACCAGATATTTATCCCACTGTGTATTCTTTTGATGTGGCTTTCACTGCAACATGATATTTCCTGGAAGAAGAAATGCGTTTTTTTAACTGAATTAAAAGGCACTAAAAGCATACATTAAAAAAGACAATTATGTCAATTCTGTAGAAAACTAAGTTAAAAGACAGTGAAAAATGTCATTAAATTTTTAACTTACACAGATGTACTACTGAAGGAAAAATAAAGTGACAGAGGTTCTAAGCAAAGCATTGCAACAGTACGGCACTTGGAGACTTTCACCAAAGAACCCCTAAAGCTGGCCATTTTCATCTTTGTTTCAGTGTTCCACTATCATGGCAAAACTCTGAAACAGACAGAAGGGATGTGGGGGAAGTAGGAAGGAGGCCTCAGAAATTTAGCCTAGATAGCAAATTCCTTTCTAATTACAAAGAGCTAATTTCATAAAATAAACATGTTTTTATGTACCATCAATGACATGAAATGCGAGGTAGTAGTTCTTTTCAGGAAACGTACGTCACAGAAATGAGTGCAAATACAGGTAACCAAAACAGCATCAACAACCAGGCAAACAAGCAAAAAAGTCTCAATGGAAAAATTGAACACTCCATCAGAATGGACTTAACCCGGTATGAAAGCACTGAAACCTACATATATAGGCCTATTAAAAGTCTGGAAAATAAATGTAAGTAAAAGAAGATACAATTTTCTACTATCTCATCAGGAAAAAAGGTAAAAATAAATGAGCCATTGTTAGCAGAAATAATGTCTGAAATACTTGAACAAGGGCAAAAACATTCTTTAAGATGGATGAACTGGAACAGGTTGCCCAGGGGAGTGTCTGAGTCACCATCCCTGGAGGTGTTTAAAAGATGTGTAGATGTGGTGCTTAGGGACATGGTTTAGCGGTGGACTTGGCAGTGCTGGGTTAACGGTTGTACCTGATGATCTTAAAGGTCTTTTTCAACCTAAACAATCCTATGATTCTATGATTCTATGAAGTTTAGACTTAGGTCTAGAAACCATGTTAGATGCATAAGGAAACTTTTGTGATGAGTTTTACCCAGATCCTGAGAAAGTAAGATGTTAAAGAAATATTTTATACTAAGTTGAAAAAACGTAAAGGAAAATACAGTAAGTCAATAAAATAATGATGAAGTCTGAAGTATGACATATTAAATATATTGTGTTCCATTAGGGTGCAGTAGTGAAACTGCAGCTGGGATGGGACTGTGATATGAAAGTGGCAATAAGATCTGAGAAAATTAAGACAATCAAATGTGTCATCACATACTTTTGCAACAATGATGTATAGGCCTGATTTAAAAAAAAAGAATGCATTAAATTTATCAGATAATATATCCCATATTTAAGGACAGCAATGAGCTCGGGATCCTAAAGATCCTAAAGATATTATTAGGATGAAAGTTAAATTAAAAGTCAAGAAGGAAATTTGTTTACAACTAATTTGAGACCATGACCTAAAGTGCTCTGCTGGGGATAAAAAGGTAAAGTTTCATTCAATAACAATCAGAAACTCATGAATACAGCAGTATAATATGGCATAATGGTCAATAATACATATTCTGGCACAAAAAGGGAACTTAAAAAGTAAAATAATATGTTAGAGTAATCTATTCTCTTTCAAGAGGATTGCTCACGAGGAGATCATGTTGCAAAAAGAGATGATAAAGTGCTTTTTAGAACAAACATTTACTTAAAATACAATGGAAAAAAATCCCTCTATACGCCACTGTTAGAAAGTTTTGAAGTTGTTGAGTACATACATGAAACACTTGAAAAATAACTTGATAAATATTTTCCTTCCAAAACCTGAATGGAACTCATTTTCAGCAGTAAATTTGCTAAAATTACCCGTTCCTTAAGTATTAAAGCAAACACTTATTTTCACCCATTCTGTGGTATTTTAGTGACAGAATCAGAAGTGTTTACTCATGAGTATCCAACATGATTTTTATATAATATTCCTTTTTTAATTTATGGCCATTTAATAATGACTCATGTAGAAAAGTACATGGTCCATTTTTTGTATTAAATATTACATTGCAGATGAAGAAGCATAAAAAGAAATGAACATACAATAAGAGCAACAAGTCAGAGAAGCTGGAACTGAAGTTTCGATTTTCAGTGTTCTCAGTACAAGTAAATGGGTTTTCAAAACAGTAGCTAAATCATTTAAAATGGCTTGGTTTTCCAGTGTCTTGAAGCAAGATTTGATGAGAAACCTGACTTTCTAACAACATATAACACTGAGACTATATTTATTTAAGTAGATTATGGAATCTTATAACATCAACTACCTTTTAAGAAGACTTTAATCTACTTTTCTTAATTCAAATCACTATTAGGTAATACAAGTCTTCTCAAAATTGTACTGAAATATGTTTGCAGCTGAGTTGAACTCAAAATGGTTCACAGAGATTCATAAGTTTATAAACCAAAATGTGTGAGAAACTGATGTTTAAATGGATTTGATTTTAATTCAGACTAATCTGAAAACTTACATGTAAGGTGAGAAGAAAATCAAAAATAGGAGGCACAAAGGGTAAGGTCTGGGGTAATTTATACTCACGATATCTCTTACAGTTAAAATCATTGAAACAAAATAAAAAGTACTTATGTCTTCAAAGACAGTATTTTTTTCTCATGAGGGACTCTCATTACAAGAGAATGGCTCAGTTTTTCACAAAGCTGCCCCTACACATTCAAACAGAAATCGTTCTAGGCCTAATGAGATTTAATCTAGACTAAAATTATTTTTCTTTTTTCAAAAGACGTACTTTCTAATGTCTCTAGAGAAAAAGCAAAAAAGATTTTCAAATTATAGAAATAAGGGAAAAGGTTCATATATTTAATCATCTAAATTCAGTATTTCTCTAATTTTGGTATTTTCCCCCACCATATTAAAATGCAAGACTAGAAACATTGGGGTAGAAGAGGAAAAATGACAATACCCTTTTCATTTTGAATTTGGGTTAGTCATGGTTGGGCTATATCAGAGATCTAATTCATTTATTTTTAATAGGCTTTTATCTCACTGTAGGAAAAAAGTTCCTGTAAAAGGACACACTAGCAAACATCATTTCTGTAACAACTCATTCCATTACTTGTCAGAGAATGAAAGTACACAAATTAAAAAGTTATGAAAATGATATTGCAAAAGTAGAAATTAGGTTCTCAAACTAGAAGAAATGTACCAAAAACAAATTCTGAAAATTACAGAGAAAAATAAGACAAGGTAAACAAATTGACTTGTCATTACTGTGAACCTAGCTGTACTTTCATCAGTGTGTCAGAATGGAATAATAAAGAAACATCAAGAAAAAACCACAACAAACAGTGCATAAACATGAGGTTTACATTATTGCTTCATGGTTACTAAAGAAAAACATTTTTTTAAACCTCCATGTTGGTAACAACTAGGAAATTCTCTTTGGACTGCTGCATATATTAATACACAGTATATGGAAGTACAACATGTCCCAACCAGAGACGTTCCACAATTTATATTCCATGCTGGAATTTGTTGACTCAGTTATGATTTACCACTCTATTTAATATTTATAGATTAGCACACATAAAATCTACTCTGTATTGCTACTCAGGTATTTCCATTATTGATATCTGATGGAAAGTGAGGTACAGTCATTTATCAACTGTATGATTTACTCTAAAACACAAAATGACACTGTCTTCTATGTGTTTTCTAAATAATAGCATGCATCACGACCCACCACTGGATCAATTTCTAAATCACAGAATGCGGCAATGGCCACAACCTTCCTAAACCTGCGGCTTTTAAGCTGTTTAATGAATTCAGAACATAGGGACATAAGGGTTCAGAAGGCACTTGGGCGACTTAAAAAACCACGTCATGTGTCAGCCTCTCCCCTAGACCCATTGCATCAGCTGATGATGAGGGTAGATG
Organism: Burhinus oedicnemus; assembly: GCA_008921705.1. Classification (NCBI taxonomy): domain Eukaryota; kingdom Metazoa; phylum Chordata; class Aves; order Charadriiformes; family Burhinidae; genus Burhinus; species Burhinus oedicnemus. The sequence continues at coordinate 2,364,648 of VFFE01008529.1, read as the reverse complement.
AAATAGAGACTCCTACCACAACATGCTTTTGTTTTGATTGGGTGAGGGCTAAAGTACTGCTACATAGAAACCATCTCCTGTCATATGTCTAATTGTGGTGTAAAGTGTTCAGTCACTGATACTTTCATCATTTCCTCTCTTGCATATTCTCATATGGCAGTTGCTATCTATAAATACAGACTATATACATCAGGCTGCACAGTGTATTTCCTAATAACTGGTTAGGAGGAACAAATAGATCTATGCTCTGTACTCTATCAATCCTATCTGGAATCTATCTGGATTGAATCAATCTTTCTCAATACTTCATAGTCACATTTTTTTCAATAGGGTTACCCGAGCAGTTCAGTGTTAATACTTGTGGAGTACCTGGCCTTTAGAAGCAGACCTGTTGTCAAATATATGAGACATTTATAAATATAGAAAGTATATTATAAATTATTTAATGTGCAGAAGTCCCTAATGTTTTCATATGGTGATTTTTACTGTTAGTATTTTCCAATAACCTTCAAGAATTTAGTTTTGTGTGAAAGCATCTTCATCCCTTTCAAAGATACGGGCATATATCTTTGCTCAGCATATTTGGCAACTACAGCAAGCATCCTTGTGCTGAAAAGCTGTGTGATATCTGGCAGCACAGAATGCGTAGATACGAGTTCCTTGTCTGGCACATAAACAGCAAAAGTTTCTTACTTTGTTAGGCGTCTCTACTGTAGTACTAACCTAATTAATGGACGTAAACAGCTGGATACACCTACATTTGAACAGGAAAAGTAGTCAATCTGTTATACATATCAAAGCATAAGATGCTTTCCTGTTTTCTTGAAACACAGAAGTGGAAAGATATAAAAAATATGTGATTACATACAATATTTTAGTTACAGTTATATATATATATATATAAAAAATATTGTTGTACTGCCTGTACATATTAACAACCAGAAAAATAAATCAAATAATTGCAATGTATGCACTATGTTTCTGCATCATAACTATCTAGTTATCTCCTTTTTAAAAAATCTGTAATTATAACTCATTATGCTGAAAAAATCCTAGTATCTTAAGATATATTTAGATATTTAAAAATGCCTAGAAAGAAGGATTTTTTATCTGTTCTGATAACTGCATACAATTTAAAATAAGAATTTTCCTTCTAATTTCACCCTCAAAGTTATAACTTCTAGTTCAGTTCAAATGTATCTTTCACAAAAACATCAAAAGGGACTTTTTGCATTCTCAGTCTCCGAAGTTAATGTAAGCTTTGGAAGCTGCCTCTAAGGAAAAAATATTCTTCTTTTTTTTTGGCATAATTTAACCCTATTAAATAAATCTTCTGATGCTGACTTACTTTTGTTCAGGCTAGAATAAATCTAGTGTCACTCCAATTAAATTGATCTAAATTAGGTTAAATTTGTGAAGGGATGAAAAATAGTCTCACACTTTTAATATAGGTTAGGTGGTCTTTGTCTCCTACCTATTAAAGGTTTTCAATGAAATTGGGTTTAAAACAGGGTTATCTACATCAGCTTTAGTGCAGTTGTCTGGAAAGAAGTGAACCAAATGGAATTCAGTGTGGGATTAAACATGAAGTTAAGATTAAGGATGTGAATATGAGCCTTGTAGGATGAAATTCGAATGGGGAATGATTAAGTTCCCACATGGTTGAACATTTATTACTTAAAAATGAGTAGGAAGAGGAAGTGCCAATAACCCCATCCATGCAGAATTATCTAACCAAACGTGAAGCTTTCATTTCTGACCTTACAGTAAAGTCACTTTTCATTTGACAAAAATACACAGGGCCAAAGCCATTTTTTTCATCTTTATACTTTAACATACATGACCTTTTCACAAGACTGTACAGAGGCATCACTATAATCCCAAAGATGAATTTACCCAACAGTTTTTATGACTGCTTAGAGCACAAGAGTGACTGGTAGGTCCTAAAATCTATATTTATAAATCTATATTTAAAAAAATCTATATTATCATTAAAAATATATTTAACCCCCGAATCATTAAGAAAACAAATTTATTTTTGCGGAAGAAATGGATTACATGAGTAATGTCATTTTTCATACTGCAGATCGCTAAGAAAGAATTTTAAACAATGGACAACAGATATACTGTACATTGCTCTTTCTTTGCAACAAGACAGAAGAACCTCAGAAATAAGATTCCTGAAAGGTAGCACAGAGCTTTGTCATTTTATCCATCAGAGGAGAATTAATTCCCCAGAGGAGTCTGCCAAGCTTCTTACCAAAAACATCCACACAATTTATGCTTCAATCATGGCCAAATTCTTTCAATTACATGAGAACTAAGTGGAACCTCAGCAACCTCTCTAGTGGACTATTCCAATTTCATCCCTTTTATGCCAGTATATGACAGGTTGTTGTTGAAATTGATCTCTTTTATGAGGTTTGTAACATACTCTTCAAATTACTGTGCAACTTCAGATTTTCTTCTACTCTCAAAGGTCTTAAGAAAGGTTAATAATATCAACAATGTAGTCTTGGTTAAAGTAGTACTGCTTAAATGGATAGCTTTCACTAAATTTGGGTTGGGTCTTAAATTAGCAACTGGGAAGGTCAGGTTCTGTCAGCCTGACTTTTCTGCATATTTTCTTACATGGGCAGTGATTCCAATGATTTTTTAGAAACACCTCAAGAAACAAGATGCTTCTTCACTGTAAATAAGCCTGGCAGAATTTGACCTCCAAAACTCTGAACAACTGCATTTCTAAATGATCAGAACCTCTCAAGATCTATCCATAAAAAAAGAACGAGTATATTCTGCCCTACTGTGCCAATTAAATGGCAGTTCAGATTCAGTTTTTCAATGAATTTTTTTTCCAGACAGGTTACCCTTTCATTCATTTAGACATTTTGAATAAAGACTTTGCACTAGCGTTGTTTTCATTAGAGGCTTCTCTTGTCATCATCTGTAGTAATTTATTTGGTAAATTATCTGTTGCTATCACTTGGACTGCTGCTGGTCCTTCAGGTAGTATACTTTTGTTTGGATTTTTCTACACTATAGCTGCAGTCACTACAGATGTACTTCATGCACTTTAAAATTCTTTTTAAATATATAGACACATACATATGCTCACATTTTCAAATAAAACATGTTGGTTTATAAAACCTTGCTTAATATCTTCACAGGTAGAATGAATGCAATTTTTTAAACTGAAATAAAGTTTCTGAAAAGTAGAATCCTCATCAATTGGAATAATTGGAAGCATGCTAGAAGTAAAATTTATTTAGAACTCTCTTTTAAGCTGTTTCAAACATTGCCAACCTTTAACACTTGTGTTAGATTTTTTCATGACTGGTGTTGGCCTAGGCTGTGTGTTTTGGGAAAGCTTCAGTGAAAATTGTTCAACTATCTTTGACATGTGAGTCATGGAAAAATGCATCATTTGGCCAATGTAATAAAGTTGGCAACCTTTTCTCTGTGTAACTGCAGTGCCTTCAAGCTTTGGAAAAGAAAGTTGACATTTAGCACGGTAGCTTCTGTATTAGATATCTTCATTCTTTCATCTTCATGAACTTGACCAAAATATAACCAAATTATAAGAACTCAAAATACTGAAGATTGCACATAGTCATGAGTTATTTCATTGATTTTATCTATTAATGTGCCTACAAAATCATTTAGCATGTCCAAGCTTCTCACAGATCATGACACTTAACTAAAATGTCATTTACTAAACTGTACCTCCATTTTCTTCAAAAAGAAATTGAGTATGCTCCAGCCCTAAGCTACAAGTGCTAAGAATTTGATTTGTATTTAAGAGGTATTTAAGTGCTCTGGGTTGGAAAAGGACACAAGGGCAGAGTCTGTGAGACTTAATTAGCCTCTCTTCTTAATGAGGCAAAGGCAACTTCATAGTGATACAGAGGAACCAAACAGACAAGTAGAAAACAAAATTTTCGGACATCAATCAGGTAGGAGAGAATGTGAGAATGACAAACTATCTATTAAAGCAAGAAGACAGGATTAGGAAAAAAGGAGGGACATGCTGGACAAGGAAACTGAAACATGAGCTACTGGGAGAAAGAGCATAAACTAGGAAAAACACGAAGTCCAGACATAGATCAGCGCAGGACATATTCTAAGAATGCCTGGATGAGGGGAAAGGAACTACGAATACAGGCATGCACTCATGACATCACCTAAACTTTTAACTAAGACGTAGAAAGTGACATTGTGTTAGTTCATAGAAACAGTAGGGATCTGGACACCTGCCTTTAAAGTAATGGATTGCAATTTATCATTCTATTGCCTCTTCAATGATTTTTTTTTAATTCTTTGAGAAACAGGAGTGGCCCTTTACCAGCAGGTTATCAGATACATTAATGGCTTCAAATCATACCAGCTTAGAAGAAGTTAATATAGAATGGCTTCTCTCATGGCTGGATCCTCTACTTTCCAGATCATGAAGATATCCTTTAGCTACTAAAAGAATCTCTATGATGATTTGTACTTTCCTGTATTTGCTACCCAACAGATGTCCAGTTCATTGTAATCCCCCCTGAGCAAATTATCTTGTTGTCCTGAGATCTTTAATACTTGGCCCAGTATTTTTTTGAGTTTGTTTTCCTTTCGCTCTCTTCAGTCCTCAGGGTCTGTAGCAGATGTTTATTATAGTTTCTTTTTTGTCTTCACTATTATTCTGTCTGTATGTGGAATATTTTGCTGACATTTCACACTTCTGGAACTTTTGAAGAATGGTGGCTGAAAAACATTAGGACAAAAGATCTGGGAAAAAGCAGCCATTAGCATCTGCACAGTTAGTGGAGACTAGAAAAAACACCACCTTACCCGAAGAGAAAGAAAATACTATTTCTTTCAGCTTAGAAGGCATCACTGGCATACTTTCCTCACTAGTCATTTTCTCTTTACTGCTCAAAAATAGACTATCATTTATATTATATTTTAAACCTGACTCTTCTGCATTTGTTTTTATCAGCTGCTAACCAATAGTAGCATTCCCATAGCAACTATTAAGCTATTGGAATGGTATCTGTGAAACTGCATACCTGCTGCTCAATAAATGAAAATGTCTTACAGGCAATTCTCATGAATATACCAAAACTCACCTGCAGTTTGAATAACTATAATGGTAAGACAAGACTTTCCCTCTTGGGTCATCTTCAGTCCTTTGACACCAGCTTTCCTTAATCTAGACCCCTAAAAAAATCTAATTGTATTATAACAATTTTATTGACAAACTTAACCAAGTAATATGATGCTTCCTTCTCTTACTGCTTAATATAACAGATCTCCTAGGAGACACCTCAGTCTGCAATGGATCTTGATATAAAAAGGAACTGAGCACAACAGTATCCTCCATTGAAACACTTGTTCTAGCAACAAGAACACCTTTCATCCCCTTTTTTCTGGGCACCTATTATCCGAAGCTCATACAGTCTTACTGAAGTCTCTTAGGTTTTGACTAAGGAAGCACAGTTCAACCTTCAGGTGGTCCTCATAACAGAGATTATGAATACAACATTGTTGTGTGGGTCTTCTGGAATGCTTCAAAACAAAGCTCAACGATTTTCAAAAGAATGTAAAGTTGTTGAGCACATATGTTGAACTAAATACTTTTGTTCTTTTCTGAATCCATAGATCCCTTTTCATCAAAGGTGTGAAGACAATATTCTTAATCTTGCAATTAAGTGAGAATACAGATTGACAACATTTTAATTTTACTTCTTTTTGGTCCTAAATCAAGGAACCTGATTCATCATGCAAAAGTTTTCTTGTATTTGTGTGCTGGTTTTAGCTGGGGTAGAGTTAATTTTCTTCATAGTAGCTGATATGGGGCTCTGTTTTGGATTTGTGCTGAAAACTGTGTTGATAGTACAGGGATGTTTTTGTTATTGCTGAGCAGCGCTTACACAGAGTCAAGAACTCTTCTCCTCCTCACACTGCCCCACCAATGAGTAGGCTGGGGGTGTAACAAAAAGTTAGGAGGGGACACAGCCATACAGCTGACCTCAACTGACCAAAGGGATATTCTGTACTATACAACATCATACTCAGCATATAAATCCGAGGGAAGAAGAAGGAAGGGGGGGACGTTCAGAGTTACGGCATTTTGTCTTCCCAAGTAACGATTATGCGTGAAGACCTGTTTTCCTGGAGGTGGCTGAACACCTGCTTGCTGATGGGAAGTAGTAAATGAATTCCTTGTTTTGCTTTGCTTGTGTGCACAAATTTTACTTAACCTATTAACCTGTTTTTATCTCAACCCATGGGCTTTCTTGCTTTTATCCTTCCAATTCTCTCCCTCATCCCACTGCAGGGGGGAGTGAGTGAGCAGCTGGGGGGTACTTAGCTGTTGGCCAGGGTTAAACTGCAACAATTACAAATACAAAATTTGCTGCACCCAGTCCATCAGTGTAGATATACTGTATAAAATGATCCAAATTCAAACTGTGATCCTCATTTCAGAATTATACATCTAGACTTCAGAATGCCTTAGATATTTCATAGCATGCGAAGAAGAGTACAATATATTCTTTACACATCTGGGTAGCTATGCTGGTCAGAAAACATGTAGTCATGTTCTTGGTTAATCTCTACTTTTTCTTAACCTCTCAAAACTGCTGTACTTCTTCAAAGGGGGAAAAGAAACATGCCTGCTAAAATCATTGTTTATTATTCTGCCTTATCTTCAGAGGGGACATAGGGCCAGTAGTGAAAACATAATCTTTAGTCCATCATGTTGATGTCAGGCTATTTACACCATGACTAGCTCTTCAGCATTTTGTTTGTATTTTTGTAACTTTTTAAAAGAAACCTAAATTGCACCTTCAAGAATGATGTAAGCATTTCAGCCGTACCTCCATGGCGCCACAGAGTAAGGTCCAGAGGTTCCCAAAAAAGCATACACCTGAATTGGTAAGATCTCCCAGCAGTTTATGACCTTATTACCTTGACAGTATAACCAAGTTTGTGCAAAATTCCCTGTGTGGTAATAAACTTTACCAGCTCATACGGAGAAATACCAGTTGATCCTGCACCCACAGTTTATGTAGGCTTTTAAAAACCACAGGACATTCAGTGACATCTAGGCTTTTTAATACAGAGCATATCTATGAGAACATGGCTTTGGTTTCTGAATCACTCATGGGTGATTTATCTCATGTAACTTTAGCTATTTAAAAGTTAGGCCTTTCACTTAGAGATACTTAAAATCAGCAGAAGAAGGAAGATAGGCACCTCACAAGGGAAATTAATCTCATTAATCAATCTTTTTCAGGATGGGTGATTACGAAGCTGCCTATTTTTCTTGACTTGTCACTAGACGACAATTAACTCTCGTCACCTACCTTCTAAATGGCTGGTTAGGTTAAATGCATCATCCCACCCATAAACCCTACTGAAAACCTGAGGTGTAGCACAAAGCCTCTGTACATACTGAGAAATGGTTAAGCATGGCGATTTCTATACTTACTTTTTTTTATAAACCAATCTTTTTAAATGGTACCTCTCTTTACTCTCCTAGGAAAATCTATGCAAAGAAACTACAGTAAATACTGGTTTTGATGAACAAGCTTTTCCACTACAAAGACAAAAAAAAGTAGGAGCATATTTCACTCCTTGAAAAGGTTAGCAAACTGTTTTGTAAAGTGGTTTCCTTGGGGCTCTCCAAAACAACTGGGCAAGTTCTATGCAGAAACAATGCACAGAAGATATAAGGGGACTGGAGTCTTTTGAACCAGCAGCTGTGCTACCTGCGGCTCTCCATAACAAGCAGACCAATTCCATGTGGAAACAGAATGAGCACAAGATATAAAAAGATCAAAATTGTTTGAACCAGCAGCTGTGCTACCTGCAGCAGTTAATCTTTCCTGGCAATCTGTTAGAGACACACATTCCTCAGGCTAAGAGGACTAAGAGGCTTTTGCTGACTGCTGTTCCTCTGAGAGACGCCAAGTCCAATTCTCCCTTCATATTACTGGAACACTTAAACTGTGGACTCATATATATTGGGGGAAAAAAGTCACTTTAATTTGCTTTGTTGGAAAGGACATTTCTGATAAGACGCTTTGAATAAGAGCATGTTGGCAGTTTATTTCTTAACCCAATTTTAGTTTAACTAAATGCTAAAGTCTTTTACTATGAAGAAGCTGACATCACATAAGCCAAAATGTATTTAATAATAGTAATGTCAGGCATGGGCAAAAAAGTATATTCTTATATGGACCCAATGTCTGCAGTGAAGACAAAACAGATTTTTGTACTATTATCACTTAAAACTGAAGTGTATTTTCTCTTTAAAATATTGCTATTTTTTATCTTTAAAGAACTGATTCTCTGTTACTCTCATTGGACAAGTATTTTAATAAAACAGTACTTTGTTTCTTCAATACCTGCCTTCTTCCTTTCTAAGACTTGTATTTTTAAATACGTTCTCTCTGACACCATAAATGGCATCTTTTACATTATGGATAATGATCTAATAGGTCTCAGAATAATTTCCATTTACAGCTTTGCTTTTTCACAGTTGCACTATTTTATCAAATACTCTGTTAGTTAAGAAAGGAATATTTTGTATTTGATTTACATTCCAGAAGTTATTTGTTCAGTGGAAGTACAAAGTATCTGTTTGACCATACTTCTTTCAACAACTTTTGAGAAATATAATAAGGAAAAAGAGACCATTTCCCGCTATGTCAAAAAAACCCTAAACAATTTTGCATATGTAATTATCCAAACACACACACAAAACCCTATGTCTTTGGGACCAAACACAGAGTTACTTAATCTTCTGATCTATAGCCAGGCTTTCAACTTCCAGTCAGCCCTCAGATGCGCTGGGAAGCTCTGCTGCTGCTTGCCTTTGATGTTCCTCCTGACAGAGGTGGGGTAAATGAGGCAGGAAATGGTGTAACAGTGAGAAACACACTGTTGTGTTTCAGTGAAACATCCCGTCCATCTGTGTCTCATACCTACCTTCACGCCTGATTCTGAACAAGTGTAAGAGTGTACGGATGTCTGCAAGCACCAGGGAGATCATGTATACTGTAAGATGTATGTTGGACTGCCTGAGCAGGTTTTCTGCAGTGTGTGCAGGCAAGAAGGTAAAAAGAAAGGTAATTTTTGGTTTTCATAATAAAATATGTGAAAGCTGTTCTGGAAAAGTTATGCTTAGAAAGACAGAAGGAAGAGCACATGCTATTCTAATGATGCTGTATTAATTTTCTTTCAAGTTCAAAAACAGTTTCTTAAGAAAAACCACCCTGAATTTTACACAAGGGTGCTGCCAACTGAAGTTTGAAGACATATTGGCTCCTTTTGTAGTTCCTAAACAATGATTTTGAGTAGTCTATCAAGTTAAATGGAAGTCTACTAAGAAAAATTCTTTATTTCTGATTACCTCTGTATCCCATATATTGCTTTCCTCACATACCAACCTCAGAGGTTTTCCCAGTGCTACAAAACCAAATAATTTTACTGATGTAACACTAAAAAAACCCCTTATTCTAGGTTTTCATAACTTTGTAAATGCATATCTTCCATAATTTTTTAATCTTCAAAGAGTACACACTTGTAGTAGCTAATATCTCTGACCAAAAGCTGTTAGAAAATTAATTTAAGAATTATATGTATATAATAAGGACTAACAGGAAATATATCTGTCTTTTTCTGATTATAGATGAAGAAAACTCAGAAGTTATAAGCTAAAAGCCCGTCTAAGCTTTGTTCAAAGAAGGAACTTCATTAATGAAGAGGTGGTTTTCAACCCTTTCAACCTGATGAAATCTGTGTTCGTTTTGGTCTTAACAGTGTTCTAAATTATTCTAGTCTAAATTAAGACTATTACACAGCCTGTATTTTCTGGAGCATGAGGTTCAGACATGCTCTATATACTGGAAAAAGCCAGAAGAAATGCTAAAGGTCTACGCCATATGGAAGTATACCAAAGGCTGTTTCAGGACATTTTTATCTCTTGTGTTGAAAATAGAGATCTAGGTTTGGTATTTAGAAGTTAAGTTCTATATGGATAATAACTTTATCATTGAAGGACTTTTGGGATATTGTCATTGAGGTGGATTAAGAATAAAAATGGAAGAAAGTTATTCATAGGATTTGAACAAAAACCATATATTTTCAGAACACAATCTAATTCTCAAGAATTCTTCTAATTAATTTTACTGAATATCTCAGATTCTTCAACTTCTTTCAGAAGATTGCGTCTCCCATTTCTCAGTGTACACTAATATTCCTTGCAAATACACTGAGTCCACAATAATTACTTATTAGGGAAACTGAATCCTTCTCAAAACTGATTAATGAACTGGAAAATCTGTCATATGAGGAGAGGCTGAGAGAGCTGGGACTGCTTAGCCTGCAGAAGAGAAAGCTCAGGGCAATCTTACTAATGTGTGTTAACACCCTATGGGAGGGAGCAAAGAAGATGGACTCAGACTCTTCTCGGTGGTCCCTCCTAAGAGAACAAGAGAAAATGAGCAAAAATTGAAACACGGGAAATTGCATCTGAACATAGGAGAGCACTGTTTTTACTGTGAGCGTTGTCAAACTTTGGAACAGCTTGTTCAGAGAGGTTCTGGAGTCTCAACCCCTGCACATACTCAAAACCAAACCAGACGCAGTCCTGAGCAGCCTTTATTTGAGCAGTGGGGTTGGACTAAACGATCTCCAGAGGTGCCTTCCAATCTCAACCATCCTGTGAATCTAAGGTTACAATCTATAAGTGAAAGAAAATCAGTGCTTATGAAAATTCATTAAAACACACAGAGAAGATCCAAAGATCAAGAACAAAAGTATTAACAAACTCTTCATCAGCAGAGTAATTTCTGCTGTAAAGGTAGGACAGGTATCACCAGTTAGAAACTATTTCCATTCCAGAAATCATAAATCAGGCCATCTGAGACCAGGCAAATCTGGGAAGAAAGTAAACAACATGTGGGATCAACTGAGACAATTATGCTGAACTAATTTTTTTTTTCCTTAGGGAAAGGAAAATACACAAATTACACAAAACTCACTTATGCAAACCAAAGAATGGTGAGAGAGATAAGAAAAATATATAACTTATTTTTAAGAAAATAATTTATCTACAGCTTGTGAGTGTGTAAGCCTGTTATATCTTGTATTTATACAAATCCACAATGTTCTGATGATCTTAATGTTTGCAATCTTTTATGTAAGTCTGATTGTAATGATAATTAAAGATTCACAGATCTAATCAAGTCCCTCATTTCTGAGGCAGGATCAAACCTTAGTGCTGTCCACAGGCAGCAGAAGGACTGTACTTGCTCTGACAGCTTTTTCCAGTCATACATTTTTTCTGTTCCCCAAATGCCAAGAACGCTCAATATGCTCAGCACATGATATTTTGAGAATTTAAAAAGCTCTAATCTTTATGTTGTTGGATCAGACATCAAACGAGCATTTAGATGAAACATTAAACAAACATTTTCTTAAGAAAGCATAAGCATTTGTTGTGCGTACTCACTGTCCTGGGAATGGAGAGTGGTCTGTTTTGGAGTGAATTTGTGTTTTACATCTTCAATAAATAAACGTTATCAATGTAGCTTTGCAAGCTTACCATGCTAAAAGAAAAGTTGTGATTTCTTTACAACAAAGTGAGCACCAATACTCCAGAGAAAACCCAAACTCGGAGTGTTTACTGAATCATAGAATTGTTTAGGTTGGAAAAGACCTTTAAGATCACTGAGTCCAACCGTTAATGTAACACTGCCAAGTCCACCACTGAACCATGTCCCTCAGCACCACATCTACACATCATCTACACATCTACAGTAAGCTTTCCAGCCACTCTTCCCCAAGCCTGTAGTGCTCCATGGGGTTGTTGTGATCCAAGTGCAGGACCCAGCATTTGGCTTTGTTGAACCTCATACAGTTGGCCTTGGCCCATCGATCCAGCCTGTCCAGATCCCTCTGTAGAGGCTTTCTACCCCCAAGCAGATCAACACTCCCACCCAACATGGTGTCGACTGCAAACTTACTGAGGGTGAGCTCAGTGTTTTATTTTATTTAATTACAGAATCACAGAATCACAGAATTGTTGAGGTAGCCACCTCTGTGGGTCACCCTGTCCAACTGCCCTGCACAAGCAGGGCCACCTAGTGCTGGTTGCCCAAGACCACGTCCAGATGGCTTTTGAATATCTCCAAAAGTGAAGACTCCATAGCCTCCCTTGGCAACCTCTTTTGATGCTTGACCACTCTTGCAGTAAAAAGTTTTTTTCTTATGTTTAATTGGAATTTCCTGTAATTTATTGGAATTTCTTTACTGCCTCCTATCAGGTGTTTATACACTTTGATAAGATTGCCCTGAGCCTTCGCTGCTCCAAGCTAAACAAGCCTAGCTCGCTCAGCCTCTTTGCATATGTTAGATGCTTCAAGCCCTTAAACCGTCTTCATCTCCGGAAGTATGACAGGTTTGGTCTACATTTATACCTGCTGAGCTGAAGATGGAACAATTTTGCTCAGGTTTCCCACGTACTAAATAAAGCCATTAATGTAGGAAGTAAATAATATAGCAATGTTATCACTACCATCACTGTGACTGGACACATTATAAAGGCAGAGAGAGCTTTCTCATTTCTTTGAAATAAGGATAGAGCCATCTACTCTGAGAGGATCATTTCAGGCCATTTATCTCAGTCTCACCAACCAGATAATTCCACCTAGACAAGAATTAGGTATCTAAACTGTAACGGGGCTTGAAATTTCAGACAGATTTCTTTTTCAGGATTCCTGGTATTTATTTCTATACAGTTTTCTGCTCCACTTGCTAGAAGAGCTAAGTACTTGATCCTGTACTAACTCTCCTCACACACTGTGTGAGTTTATGCCATAAACATCTGAATCCTACTGTAGGGATGAGACATCCAGAAGCTAAATGCTACATTGGCAAACTAATAGATAATGAATTCATTGTGGTTGGGTCTATTAACACCCTTGGAGTCTAAAATATCTGAAGAAAAAACTGATGTGACCGTTTTATTGAAAAGATGAACAGTTCACTGATAGGTGAATTTGTGGACAGCAAACAAGTATATTTACAATATTGCATGTTAGAGGGGAAAAAAAAAAGAAACATAAAACAGTTAAATGACATGTTATCTCCTAAAAGTATTGACTAAGAAAATCAATTTCATTTTTACTTGGGATAAATAAGACTGAATTTTATTTACAGTTCATATTCAATATTTTCAGTGAAAAAATGCATTTTATTTCCAACTTGTTTATCAATCAATACTCCTATACATTAGAAATGTATTTTATTAATCTGTTTGCAAAAGGCAGTCATTTCAACAGGCAGAATGTATTAAGTTCAAAAGAATAAGTTTCTTTAGTACGAGAACAAAGCCTTCTTCCTGACAGAGATACTCACTGGAGATACGTGTATTTGTCTCAGCATTTTGTTTGACAAAAGTATGCTTCCTCCTTTGCTGGAGGTTTACTTAAAACTTTCAACACACAAAGCCCTTTATCTTTCAGCTACTTTTATGTTTTCATTAGCTTTATATGTTTTTTATTTATGGTGGAGAATGGGAAGTGGAACACAGTTATGGGATGAAACCCAACGATCAGCTAAACTGGGTCTTACATTCTTTCAGATAATCTCTTTATCTCTAGCATACAGCAGTTGCACTAGTCTCTGCTGCAGCTTTTACCTTGTGCTGAACAAGGCCCTTAAAGTTTTCAGACTCAATGGAACTTGGTGTGCAAGGAGGAGTGCCAGGTTTTCTACAGAAACTTTTCAAGGTATAAAATGAACAACTACTTTGAGGTGTAACTGAACCACCAGCATCTAGGAAAAGCTATTCAATATCTTTGCTTCAAAAAATGAATACTAACTTTATATTTTCCTTTTTGCTTACTTCTGCCTGGGATTAGAGGTGAGAAAGCAGAATTACAAACAAAGGGCAGGCCATATGATTTTTCCAATTTCTATAAAATAAAAATTCACTAAAAATATTACGGTATTAAACTTAACCTTGTATCTATCTAAGATTGAATTCTGGAGTAATGATATCTAAATATATTTTTTCAAAATCTGAAAGACAGTGTATCCAACAATGGCTATATCTATACTTCCTATCTGTATTGAAGATTATCTGTCATTGCTGTGACCGTGTATGGGTAAAAGGCAAAAAATTCCAAACAGGTGAATATATTTTTGGTTCTTCAAGGACATTAACTTACTAAAAATTATCAACTGACTGGGAGAGGAAAAAAAGTGCTAGAAAAGTCACAATGGATATTAGGATTTTTTTTTTTTTTTTTTTTTCAGGATTATTGGCTGCTGGAATAAACTACAAGGTTAGATGAACAGTGCAAGTCTTTCCAAAAGATTTGTCACAGCCAAAGTATAAGTTAATGAGTTCAGTAGGGGGAAATGCAAGCAAAATGTAATGATGTGATAAGTAAGGAAGTAAAAAAGGAGAATTTATAGGTTATTTCTGTATTTCAAGCCTGTTAAGTTATAAAGGTATTTTACTACAGGGTTGGAGAACAATATATTGAAAAAAAAGGAACACACCTAAAGGAAAAATTTCCAAAGGTATTCAAAGCCTAATTTCTACTGAGCTCAACACTGGGGTAAATAAAATCATAAGTGATAGATACTCCAAGGAAAACATTTTTGGATTCATGTCTGAAATTAATTTAGTCAAAAACTTACTTTAATGGCATAGGAATGAGTAGACAGACAGTCATTTATCACTAAGAAATAATAATTACACATTTAGTTTGAATAAATGTGTATGGTATTTTCTTAGTTGTAAAAACCTAAAGACCACCAGCACAATGGTTGATATTAGTTGATCTGTATCAACCACAGGTCATATGCATGGTGATAAGGTATTTTCTATTCATGGGAGTAGACCCTAGTAAGACCTCTCAGAAACAGTGTATGCAAAAAGCCTGACAATATTTGAATGGGATCTGAACAGAAAGACAGATTTCTATGATAGCAAAAGTCTCAGTCAGAAGGACTCAGTCAGGAGGCCTGCTAATTCTATGTTCTTATAAGGAATAAAATTAAGATCTACTTAATCTAGTATGCAAATACTACAAAAAAACGAAAAAGAAAAAAGGTATGACAAAATATTGTGTTCAAAGGGAGAAGTCGTTATGACAATTATGAAACACAACAATATATTGGCATATTGTCCTCTAGATAGTCCAAATCCACCAAAGCAAATAATATTCTATGATTCTATATGAATAATTAAAGCTCTTCAGTACCTCGGTTTATTTCTATCTTGCTCGCCCATACCCAATAGCAGATACTCTCTTGCATATGACGCTGTAGTATAAACATTTTGGAATAATGTTGACAATTTACTAGAGGAGAGGAATCAAACTGAATTTAACTTGAACTCAGACTCCATGGAGAAGAACAAGTCTGAGTGCAACAGATAATAAAAAGCTTACTTATTACATTGAGTAATTTAGTTTCTGAAGGGTACTGCTGTGTTTTAAGACTCCCTTAAAATCCTTTTTAAAAGGATTTAAGAATTCCTCTATCATTTACTTCGATTAACACTCATTACTTCTTTAATTACTACCATTGAATTGCTACCATTACTATTGAACTAAAGCCTGTATTAAGATACTGTACATTATTGTAATAAAATCATAACATACACTATTTCAAGAAATAGAGACATTTTAGTTCAGTCTCTTTAAAAATACTCATGTGGTTATGCTCATGATGATTAAAAAAATTGATGTATTTAATTTACAAATAATTTCACACAGACACAGAAAAAAGGAAAACAGAGTTACTTCAGAAGATCTTTTACCACAAATCTTTACTATTCCAGAGTTCTACAAGATGAAGTTTCACAATATGCCAGGCTCTTTCAAATTTTTATATATATATATATATATAATTTAAATTGGTGAAATCAGACATTTAAGTCTTTTTCAGTTTTGGAATTCATTATGCCTCATAATCTATTCCTCAGTTTTTACATCATTCTTATTGTAAGCAAATATTCCACAAAAATGGGTAATTTTCATTATGCAAGCTCTCAAACTTTGTCTACACTAGAACCTCAATAACTGTGTGTATGGCCTGTAGTTATAAGTTATAGCCTGCAGTTGTCAAGTTAGACAAAGCAGGGGTATTTATAGGGGGAAGGAGCTATTTTAACACAATAATTCAAAGTCACTTCTCTTGAATGAAAATATACTCTACTATTCTTTTATCAGTAAAACCATGCAGACATTGTAGGTTTTCTATTTAATATTCTATTTTAATTATAACTAAATTTTAACTTAACAGAGTTTTGAAATCATATCCGTGCCTGATATTATGTGCTACAAAATGTGTTATGTTAAATATTGTCATAATAATAATAATAATAATAATAATAATAATAATAATAATAATGCAAGTGATAAATAGATTGTAAATGTTTTTTGTATAATAATTGACTTCAAAATAAGGCATTAGCCATGCTTTACTTGGCATTAACCAAGTTTTGACTGAAACACTGAAAATCTAATGCAATACAAGCTCTAGGTAATAGTTTAAAATACATGTACAATAGATTAAGCAAATAACAAAAAATATGAAAAAAAATGTAAGATAATTCCTGTACATCTTAGATATAAGGCATTACTCCTCTGCTTTGAGATAGTTACCCATAAACAGATTTTAAGAAAAAGAAGCACGTGAGCCATAACTTTGGTTTCCTCTCTTCTAGGTGTAAAATGTACGTTCATTCATTTGCTCCTGTTTCGCCTCTCTTTTGCTGACAGCATGTATCAGTGGGACACATCTGCAGTGATAAAAGCCCATTAGCCACAAGAAGAGACAGATGGGAGAGATACAATTATAATTAATAATTAAATAAATGCCACCTAGCTTTTCTAAGCACTGTTCACTTTTTTTAATGAAAGTTTTAATTAATCTCCAGCTCATAAAAATATTGAATTTTACTCTGAGCTGCCAATACTTCCCTGACATTTTCAATTCATCATGCTAATATATGGTCTTCTCTAGATCTCTATGAAAAAAAAAGGGAAAAAAAAGAGATCTCAGGTTTCCAAAACCAGTTCAAAGTTATGTGGCTGATGCTAATATAGCAGTATTCCTTTGTACTTCTGGATTATTTTTGCTGGGCCATTTAATGTCAGCAAGAGGTTTCTTAGGGTAGAATAAAACAATTCTCATACTCATGCGAACAAATACACAAGTGCTGTCTCAGGTGTTATCCTTCCTTTTTCACAAGGTGAGACACATGGAGGAGTTGAGAGCATTATTAACCTTAGCAATGAGGCAAAGAATAAACCAGAGGACAACGTGGGAAAAATGTCCAAGGAAACAACAAAGGAAATTAAGACATCTGTGAAAAGAAAAGAACACATATCCTGTGAATAAGAAGTTTACTTTTGAAGGTAATTGTTTAACGTAGGGCACGTGGCAGGAGTTTAAAGCTGAGCAAGAGCATAAAGTATGGGTTATGAGATTGGCGCTACCCTTTATGTGGGATGACACAACACATATCGCATTCAATATATGTTAAAGAACTGTCTATATGGTCAAACAATGGTTTTAGATTAACACTAACTTAACACACTAATCCTAATGGCTCAAAGTATGAGACATCGCCTTTCTTCCCAGACAAAAATGTTAAAAAATTTTTCTTGTCATTTTTACCATCAATAATTTTCCTTATGACTGAGGATAATGTGTTCCATATGTCGTCTATCACATTTATTAGCCCAGAATACTCTGAAGATAGCAAAACAATGACCTTGATGCTATTGCAGATTATGACAGTGAACCCATAGGACTAACTCTGACTCGTATTGACACAGTATCTGTTAAACACTGAACTGCAGTAGAAACAGAGAACAATGCTCAAAGTTCAGAAAAACAGATGTGTATAAATTTTGCCATGCCCATAAGAAGTTTTAGAGATACAGCAAAAGGAATCCGTCATATGGCCAAATGAAGTGCTGTTCATATTACCCCTGGATCAACAACATTGGTGATGCCTTTTATTTTTGGAACAATTCCCACATTTATCTAAATCACTATCAGCCACTTTGCTGCAAGCACATTAGTAATAATAATAGCATCTAATCTGGTTCTCAGCACAATGATTTAGGCATGTTAACTTTCCTTTATTGTGCAAACTATTATCCTCCCAAATCATTTCTTGCAGCTGGCGATGACTGATTTGTAAGGTATTATTTAAACTGCAATAATATACTCTTGTCATGTTCTGAAATCTTTATTAATAAACTTATAAAAAATGCAGTAGCTTGGCATCAGTAGCTTTCTATTTTGAAAGAGACTATGTTGTTATATAAACCTAGAGGGGAGGATTTAATAGCAGGATCTGTTCGTAAATTGTGCATCTCAGTGTCCTAATCCTAAAACAAGATATAATCTCCAAATATCTACAAAACCAAAACAGATTCTTCAGATCTGATCCACCTGTTATGGAACAGCTACAGCGTCTTAAAAACTTAATGTGTAAATGGACATTCTACCTGAATCTTTTTATACATTAAGTGCTATGTACAAAAGAGTCTGCAGATTGTGGCTGCAGTGGTAAGAGGGTAATTTCAGTTTATCTATCCTTATGAAAAAAACAAGTTGAAATGGATGATAGCTATCTTACTGTTAAGCTGATTTTTCAGGCTGGCAGTCTTCCTGTCCTTTTAGCAAGGACAAATTTTACTGCGTCTGTTTTAGATTATACCTGACTGTGTTTAAACAATTATGATGACTTTTACTGTTTCCTGAATTTTTCTTAGGTTTTGAAATCTCTTTTAGGTTCTTTTATGTCACATACCTAAGTATTTACCTACATTTTTTTAACTGGTGAAATACCTAAATAATCCAAATATTGCAAGGCCCATTGTTGCAGCTGCTGCACAAAAGTAATAAAGCCAGCCTTTTTTCCAAATTCCTGACACAGGAGAAAGCCATTAGAAGAGTTGAACATGCATGTTAGGACAAAGAACAAGGAGACATGACAACAGACATAATGAGATAAACCAGAGTCAGAAATAAGTATAGGTTGTTTGCCAAACATTTTTACATTAAAACATGTTGATTCATTAAACCTGGAATTGTTATCAGAACAAGATGGTTTTAGATGAATACAGAAACTCAATAATTTGTAATTGAAAGAACTTAATTGAAAATATGATAATCAAACATTTTGATAAAATTTTGATATACAAGACATATGAAAAAAATTAAATTTTTTTTTTACCCAGCATTATTCAGTACCAATAACCACGACGCATTATGTGTTTGTGAGTTATAGGGTTGGATTTTCTGCACGTATTAAGGAAGATTCGTGTCTTGAAAAGGTACCTGAAGCAGAAGAAGGTTGTCACAAAAGGACAAGACATAAAAGTTAAAGAAACCTGGGACAGGATTAAGGTCAGCATCATTTGGCAGAGTGGCTCTCAGAAATGTCCTTTCAATATGATCAGATGGAAAGGGTACAGATCAAATGTGTATGCCTCCGAAAGTAAAAAGAAATAGCCGAGGAATAGATGTGCTTGATATCAAGTGTCTATTTGCCACTGTGTAAGTAGGCAGACAGTACAGTTCAATGTGGAAGATGATTCTAATAAAGTTATATTTTCAACACAATGCTTTTATACAATGTAGATAGTTTTATGTGAGACAAGAGGGCAAGAGGAAACGGCCTCAAGCTGCACCAGGAGAGGTTTAGATTGGATATTAGGAAAAATTTCTTCACCGTAAGGGCTGTCAAGCATTGGAACAGGCTGCCCAGGGAAGTGATTGAGTCACCATCCCTGGAGGTATTCAAAAGACGTGTAGATGTGGTGCTGAGGGGCATGGTTTAGTGGTGGACTTGGCAGTGTCAGGTTAACGGTTGGACTCAACGATCTTAAAGGTCCTTTCCAACCTAAATGATTCTATGATTCTATTCTATAATAATAAAAAGACTCCTGTCTGTTATTACTGTCATTGTGTTGCAAAGTCATTGCAGTAGACTCTAAAAACAGCTGAATATTAAAAAAATCAGAGACCAACTTGGTCAATTTTTACTTCCTTCCTTTTTTTTTAAATCTCATTAAGAGAGCACATGACTAAAAGTTGTGTAATACTTTGAAAGTTTTTACAGCTTTCGGAGGCGTTATGTGATTTAAATGATAATGGGATATATCCAGCTCTGCCTTAAAGTTTTGTATAAATTTCCAAAGAAAAATATTGAAAGGGAAAATGAGCTAAAAGACAAAAGAAAATATTAGCAAACCTGTTGTCTGTTACCCACAGAGGATGTTAGCATACAGCAGAGTATTTCTACCTATAAAGGCTGTTGCAAATGAATGTCACATATTTGTTGGGATAGTTATTGAAGATGACTTACACATCAAACCAATACTGAATTGTCTTGTGAAACTTAATGAATATGAATCAGACTTGATATTTAAGGACTAAAGTTTTAAAAGAAAGGATTGTTTATGTTAGAACTAATGACAATTAATTATGTGTATAATTAAAAGGTTTATTTGATTACTGTTACAATACAGACTTGAAGATCTGAGGAACAAAGTGTAAATATTGATACAGTGGAGCTGAAGAAGAAACGGACTTTTTCTGTAACGAGGTTTGTCCTCCTGAAAATATAAAATTACTACCTGAAGTCCATTTGCTGAATATTCAGAAATCCTCTAGCTTTCGTTGCTTTCTTTGATGGCATATTCTATATACAAGCAAAAAAAATGCAAGTGAGATGAAAAGCCAGATGCTCTTATTAGACAGATAAAGTGTTGCTGGTTTGCTTTTGGATTTTGTTTTTAATCTTAGGAAGTTTCATGGTTTCAAAACAAAACAAACAAACAAAACCCCACAATAAAAAATGATACTTAGAAAAGTCAGGGAGATTCAGGTTCTTCTTTTCCAGGGACTGAGACTCCACAACCTCTCTGGGCACATTGTTGGTTCATGTTCAACTTGGCATCTACCAGGACCTCAAGGACTGGTGTCTTGCAGCCAGGAAAAAGCTGCATTGTATTTGACTCAAAGTTGAAGATATTTCATTCCCTTTTTATGATGCTTTTCTTACATGATTGTCATGTATCCATACCCGATCTTGACAGCCACACATAGAAAAACTTCCAAAGAGAGAGTATCAGGAACAGCAAGCAAAAAGTTACTAAAAAAAACCCCAAAACAAAACTAAAAAAGCTACTAAACACAAATTGTGCATTACTTAAAAGTAGCTTGAATATCCCTGTCTGACTCCTTATTGGCTGCAATATAGACATATCACCCATGAAATCATAAAACTATGAAAACTTCTCAAAAAGCAGAGAACAAAATAGAAATTGTCTTAATTTCTTTCCATTTGCAAAGGATGGGTATATCTTCCAACTGCTAGATTCTCTGACCTAGCAAAACAGTATCAATTGAAATTAATTGGGCACGCCATCATCCAACACCTTTTCTGACACTTGAATAGTGAAAGTTCCAGAGGATCAAGAAAGAGATCATGATGCATATTTAGTCCTGGCAATTTATCACTATTTCCCTGCATTATAAAGGAAATCAAGGTTCACATTAAAGCTTATTGAAGGTGATATCAGGGAAGACATTGATTGCAAACATTTCAAGAACTTCGTAAAAATGAACTAAATGGAGTTGGAGTACTGATAGTGTCCAACTGGCAGAGGAGAGTCTGGCAGAGAGTTAGAGCCAGATTTGTTACACCATCTGTTGTCCCAATATAATGTCTTTTAACAATTCAGAATTTAACAGAGAATCTGTCTTATTCATATCTCCAAGATTATTATGCAAAGAAATAGAATATAATGAAAAAGTTCTACTACAATGTCAGTGTCCCAAACAAGCAATACATTAGTAGCTCTGTCAAAGAATTTCCAAAAGTCATCCTAGTCCAGAAACAGTAAGTTATTTCAGGTTATCATACATGGGATGTGATCATTCTTAGATCTCCAGCAGGTGAGGAAAATAACCCACTTGGAAACCTAAAGATTTTCTTGTAAATCAATGGCTCTAATGATCTTTAGCTGGGATCAACTTGGATTTGTACTGATCCACTTCTTGGTGCTTTTAGCCACCAAAACCAGCCCAACCTAAATCCAGGACTTGAGAGAAAGTCATAGAAATTTGTATGAACTTCTACTGTCTTCAACATTTAAGACTGAAAGAACATGGAGCAGGGCAACTGAAGGCAACGTCAATGTCTTGCTAGCAAAAATAATCACATAATAGAATTTGGTTTATACATTCATCAAGTTTCATACTAAGACAATTAAGGATCTTTTTTCCATACAGTGTGACTGTCCTAGAATCTGACACCTCTGATTTGAGATGAAATGCTTTACCTGAATTATAAGAAAACTTCTTTTAATTTGCAATCTCAGTATTCACAACCACCTTATATCCATTTCTTCATGTGTCAGCATTGCCCTTTGAGTCATCCATATTAATGAAAGCTGGAATGATATTGATACATGAATATTCTCTTTTTATTACTTCTGGGCATTTTGTACTAGATTTGATCTGACCTTATTCTGAATGCTAAAAAACCTCCTAAAACCTTGAATTCTGTGATCTGTCATACTACCAAACTAACCTGCCCTTACTAAAATCTTTTTTTTTCCTGACTGTATGATCAAAAGGCCTTGAGGTGTGCCTCGCATGCCACCTTTCTTTTAGAGACTTTCTCCTTAAATGAAATGTAGAGTTCTTAGTTTCATCTGTGGTTTAATTTTTTTGTAACATAAATTTATACTGGGGTGTTTTTGCAGTCGATCAATCATGAGCACAGTTGTAGCAAAATGTGTTTTAGCAAAGTTGCTTTGAAGTTCTGGTAAATTCACTTGTTTTATAAAGATAAATAATTAGTAGGATGAAGGAAAGAAATCTATGAAAGATTTTTTTTGCTCAATGCCCTCATAATAGATAGTATCAGATACTGACATTTATCCATCTGTGTTTCTATGTGCAGACAAAGGCACTTCTAAGGGAAATATAACATGTGAGGAAAATGACTGAAGAATCTTAAAAACCTTTTCTCCTCATTCATATGATTTAAAATATCCAATTTAAACTATCAAGTTAAAACTTCTTTAACGTAAAAGAGTAGTCGTAATCACACAAAATAGAACACTTGTAAATACATTTAAGTTAATGATACATATATTGGAGAATCAAAGTTCACCTAAAAGGGCATTAAAGTAAAAGAAAGTCTTCCATTGACATTTTTGCCTCAGCCCAATAAATTCTGTGGAACAGGTGAGAATCACTTAAGTTATTGACTTGTGAAATGAATTTCAGAGTTATTTAGAAAGAAAGAAATCATTCAGAAATCATACTTGCTTTAGAGTGGTTTGTTTTATATCAACTCTATTCTTTGATAGACTCATGAACTTAATATAAATTAATTTAATTTAAAACATAAAATACAAGCCTACCTGTTTTATTAATGACAACAGTTATTTACATAATACTATTTATATTACTAAAATGAAAAGGTACTGAAATTATTCCAAGTTAAGTTTATGGTAAAAATGCTTAATTTGCAAATCTCACCATTACTAGTATCATCTTTAGTGCTGTTTTTAACCTCAAACACAAAATTAACTTACTACTTACACATCTTATCAAAATCAAAGTGGAAAAGAATGAGATTTTTTAAAAAATGAAATTACGTTGATGAAGAATGCCATAATCATTAAAACTAAAATTATTTTCTAATAAATGCATCATTAACAAGTTAAATGTTTTCATAATATCAAAATCTCTTCTTTTGACAACAGAACATATGTAAAATTTATTTTTTATTTTAAAATAAATACCCTTTTGAAAATGTTTATCAAAACCATGCAAAAGTTTGGTAACTCTTCATGAATGCTTCTGATTGATGAAGGTTTTTTTAATATCATTTCACAGAAATAAATAAAACAATTTCACTTTTGAAGCACAAACAATGTGAAAACAGATTAACTTCCTGCAAAATGCAAATTTTGTTCCTAAAACTGATCTTTTAGCATAGGAGACTGTACTGGGGTTGGCTAGGATAGAGTTTTCTTCATGGCAGCTCATATGGTGCTGTGTTTTAGATTTTTGACCAAAACAGTACTGATAGCTTCTGTTTTAGCTGTAGCTGAAGAGCGTTTGCACAGCATCAAGGTCTTCTCTGTTTCTCACTGTGCCCCAACAGTGAATAGATTGGGCAGGGCACACAACAGGTTGGGAGGGAACACAACCAGACAGATGACTTAAACTAACCAAAGTGATATTCTATATCATAGAATGTCATGCTCAGCAATAAAAGGGAAAACAGGGGCTGTTAGGAAGGTTAGCCACCTTTTGCTCGGGAACAGGCTGGACATCAATCTAACCATGGGAGGTGGTGAGTGATTACTTGTGATCGCTGGTTTTGTTTTGTTTTCATCTCTCTTCCATTTATCCTTCAATGTTAAACAATTTCTTTATCTTCACTCCAAAGTTTTCTTGCTTTTATTCTTTCTTACCTCTTCCCCATCCCACTGGGAGGAAGGGGAGTTAGCAAGCGCTGTATGGTGCTTAGCTGCCCACTGGGGTTAACCCACAACAGAAACAAAAACTTATATGTTTAAGCTGTCTTAGAGGCAAAGGAAGAATATGTATTGAATATATATGGAATCCTAAATGTAGCATATTTTAAAATGTATGGTAATAGGCCATAAGAAAGTGATTTTGAGGTTGTTCTCACTTTTTGTGATTATTCTGGTAAAAATACAGATAATAAAAGTTGTATATCCTTTTGACTCAATTCTATAGCACTACTCTATTAAGAGTTAAATTCAATACAACAGCTTGTTGCAGAATTTCTCAGGATTAACTTCTCTATCTGCCTGTATATTTCACTTTTTTTCCCCATGCGCTTGCTGTCTCCTTTAGTTCACATCACTTCTTTTGACATTTAAAGCTTAAATGGTGAAAGTTAAAGAGCATAGAAACTAGAGAAACAGGTTTGAAACCTAAACCGTTGCTTCGTGCTTTCATAGATCCCCATAGGTACAAACCTAGAAACCCCCAATGGAGAAAATCTTAAAGAAAACACCCCCGCCTAGAATTTTTATACCAACAGAAATTATCTGAAATGCTATTATTCCTTTCTTAAAGTTACAGAGGAAAGTCAAACTACTTCAAAGGAAGGAAAGAGAGAAAGAAGCACTACACAGGCCATTGTTAAGGAAAATCATAGAATCCTAGAATGGTTTAGGTTGGAAGGGACCTTAAAGATCATCCAGTTCCAACCCCCTTGCCATGGGCAAGGACACCTCACACTACACCAGATTGCTCAAAGCCCCATCCAGCCTGGCCTTGAACAATTCCAGACATGGGACATCCACAGCTTCCCTGGGCAACCTGGTCCAGTGTCTCACCACCCTCACAGTGAAAAATTTCTTCCTAATATCTATTATAAATCTCCCTTCTTCCGGTCTGAAGCCATTACCCCTCATCCTGTCACTACATGCCCTTGTAAAAAGTCCCTCTCCAGGTTTCTTGTAGGCCCTTTTCAGATACTGGAAGGCTGCTGTAAGGTCTCCCTGGAGCCTGCTCTTCTCCAGGCTGAACAAACCCAGCTCTCTCAGCCTTTCTTTGTCAAAGAGGTGCTCTAACCCTCTGACCATATTTGTGGCCCTCCTCTGGACTCGTTCCAACAGGTCATATCTTCTTATATTGGGGATTCCAGAGCTGGAATAATTCCAGGTGGGGGTCTCACCTGGAATTAAATGTAATAAATTATAAATCAACAGTTGGCTTTTGTCTAATGAGGTGGTGTAAAAAGAAGATGTTTTTACAGACATGAATGTTCAGAAGAACTATGTCTTGGTATAAATTTTTCTTCTTTTGACGAAGATTAATCTTTAA
Source organism: Burhinus oedicnemus (assembly GCA_008921705.1). Taxonomy (NCBI): domain Eukaryota; kingdom Metazoa; phylum Chordata; class Aves; order Charadriiformes; family Burhinidae; genus Burhinus; species Burhinus oedicnemus. The sequence goes on along the minus strand of VFFE01008529.1, from coordinate 2,338,725 downwards.
AAAAGGCCATGCAACAAAAATTCACATTGAAACTTTCAGGGAAAATGTAAACCTAACTGAAAGCATTATTTTTCCAAGTGCAAGTAGATGAAAGTACAGCTGAAACATCAAGTGAACCTGTGATGGATGGAGAGCTGATTTGTAATTTTGTCTGTGAGATATTTGCTGTGCAAATATGTTGAGTTAGTCTGAATAAAAGCTGTAAGGAAGAATAGGCATGAAAAAAAGAGCAGTGTGAGATAAATGGCTTCTCAGAAAATGTTCAATGTTTGTTAAATGACCAATGGTCTTCTTGTTTGCATCATTAGAACTTCCTATGATGGACTAGATACACCATAGAGAAGGCACCTGTGCTAAGGTGTTATATATAGAAAAAAATAAAAAAGAAACCCACCATCTCAGTGATCTTGCAAACAAATTACAAATAACATGCAACAGAGTGATATATAATAGGAAAAAAGTAATTACATTGGTCAGAAAGACACAGACTAGCACAATATGTTAGTTGACATTTTCACCTTAGAACAGAGGACTGAACTAGATGACAACCTGAAGTCCCTTTCATTGCTATAAGATTGATCAAAGCCAGGAGATGCCTTCCTGATATGGAATGAGTTTCACTAGTTTGAGAAGCAATAAGGCCCTTAACAGCTTATGAATGTGAGGACAGGGTGGATGTTTTGGACATGGCACTATACAGAAGGTGTCTAAGACTTTTGATGGGGGGACAAGACCTTAACGATTATTGCAAATATAAAAAAAAATTTCATCCTAAAATATCTGGGGTTTAGTGTATACTAGCAGCTAACAAATCCTGGTAAGAGGAACCATAATATTTGAACTCAGTCAGACACAGTGAGCAAGTGTTGGAGAACCACAATTAAGCAAAATCACAAAGTCTAGCATCTAGGTGAGAATCACAGAATTTTCAGAGTTGGAAGGGACCTCTAGAGATCATCTAGTCCAACTCCCCTGCTGACGCAGGAATGCCTACAGCACATTACGCAGGACTGCATCCAGGCGGGGCTTGAAAATCTCCAGAGAAGGGCACTCCACAACCTCCCTGGGCAGCCTGTTCCAGTGCTCTGTCACCCTCACCGTAAAGAAGTTTTTTCTTAGGTTTGAATGGAACTTCCTGTGTTCCAACTTGTGCCCATTGCCCCTCGTCCTGTCACTGGGAACCACTGAAAAGAGTCTGCCTCCATTCTCCTTCAACCCACCCTTTAGATACTTAGAAGCAAGAATAAGGTCTCCCCTCAGCCTTCTCTTCTCCAGGCTAAAGAGTCCCAGCTCTCTCAGCCTTTTCTCATAGGGGAGGTGCTCCAATCCCCCAATCATCTTTGTTCCCCTACGCTGGACTCTCTCCAATAGTTCCCTGTCCCGCTTGAGCTGGGGAGCCCAGGACTGGACACAGTATTCCAGCTGTGGCCTCACCAGTGTCAAGTAGAGGGGGAGAATGACCTCCCTCGACCTGCTGGCCACACTCTTCCCTATGCAGCCCAGGATTCCATTGGCCTTCCTGGCGACAAGGGCACATTGCTGGCTCATGGATAATCTACTATCTACCAGGACCCCCAGATCCTTCTCCTCAGAACTGCTTTCCAGCAGGTCCACCCCTAACCTATATTGATGCGTTCTTCCTCCCCAGGTGCAGGACCCTACACTTGCTCTTGTTGAACACACAAGAGATTATGAAACATGCATTAGTACTGCAATACAACTGAAAAAATTAGGATTATACCACATAACATAGCTGGAGGTAGTTCCAAATGGCATAGAAAAGGAGCTCCATGATTGAGACAGGAGGATGACAGTTGTATAAGGGGAGAAATGTGAGGGACAACATGGGACAAAGAGAGGAAAAGGAGCTTGGACTTGACGTATTTGAAGATCCAGAAAAGTAATGATTCATAAGATTGAAAGGTAGAGGGGAATGTGGACAAAATACTTATGGTACATAAGATAATTGTAGAGGTTAGCTTTTATATTGTTTGGAGGAGAGACTAGGAATACTACTAGATAGCTGTGCAGGAGACCTGTGCTACACTCAGAACACAAGCAGGGCATGTTTGCTAAGCTGGGGAAAAAAAAATAAACTTCTGAAGTGCTTTAAAGGAATAATCAGCACAGTTGTGCTCTGTTGAAGATGTACAGCAAATACAAACTCAGAGGTAAAGAGAACCTGAAAAAAAGAGAATAAGAAAGAGGAAACTTAAATACATTAACTGGGATTGCAATAAAAAACTTGCATACAGGCTTACCATTGATTTATTGAATCACACTTTGCTTTCTCTCCGGTTCAGTGACTCCAGTGGCACATTTTCACCTATCTGAATAAGAGCTGAAATTCCCAAGGTGATTTCAAATGCCTCTTATTACAATAACATCATAAAATCAGAGTTTGTACCTTAAATTACCACTGCTTCAGGTTATGGTTTTAAGTTCTATTTGTCCTCTAAAGGAAAACAGTGACACCCATGCCTCATGCAAATTAGGAAATTAAATTCAGGATTTAAATTTTAACTTGAACAGGCAATCAAATCAGAGCTGATGTCCTACTGTAAGAAAGGAACGTAACTTCAGACTTTCTGCATTCTTCCACTCAACCTGAAAACACAGACACTTTACTCATCATTATGGGTTCTCTACCAAGTGACAGCTACCCAGATATTAGGCATGGCAGTGTCAAGTGTTAGGATGACATGGTGCCTCTGCAAATGTTATGCTGTGCCACAATGTGCGAATTAAAGGGAAGTGCTCATTTTCATATTGCTATACTCTTTGAATGGGAGAAGGAAAAGACAGAAAAAATGTCAGAGGAGGAAAAAGATAACAAAGAATAAAAAGAAATGTCAGAAGATCATCCTTATATGAGTTTTCATTTAATTATGCCTGTCTCAATTTTCTAAAAGAAAATCAAGAGGTAAAGGTACAGAAATAATAATAATAATAATAATAAATAATAGGAATGGGCTAAGCTCAAGGTAGAATGATATACTAAAAAAAAGGAGTATTTTTAAAACTCTGATTGATTCCATGGAATTCTGTAAAAGGAATCTGAATACGCAGTTTAATGAAATATTGTGAACCAATCTGGAAACACATGTCCAAAAGTTTTATTTTTACATGTCAAAGGAAATTTAAGTGAAATGTACTTGCAATTAACTTTACCTAAATGAAGGTGTGGGTGAGCCATTTTGACCTATATTGGATTTTGATGAATATTTTTAAATACATTTTCTAAAAGAACTGAGCTTGTTTTGCCTTACAAAATATGCACACATATAAATCCATACATATTTTGTGATAATATCCACATATTTCTTTGATCAACTATCCTAAAATTACAACTTTGTTCAACTTCTCTGGAAAGAAAACAAAAAAACCCACCTCCCACCCTAAACATACATAATGCATCTCATGTGCACACCTGATTGTTTTCTGTCAGAGGCCACACAGGGAGTCAATAAATATTCTCTATTATTTTGAATTATGAGGCCAACCTAAAGACCACTTCTCCACTGCTTGGAACACATCCAGGTCCGAGGCTTGGACCACTCTAAGGTCATCAGAAGGTTGTAGGCAACAGCATCCATGTAACAATTTAAGATTTTCGTTATGCCTTTTATCTTACTCATGCTAGCACTGGTCTTTTGAACCAAAGGTTTATTATTGCATATGTAGAAGAAGAAAGAGATTAAGGAGGTACCAAAGACACAGAGCTTTATATTCTATAGACCTTTCTGGTCTAAACATTTATTTCCTGGTTTTCTCACAATGTCTGAAAGGGAAATTGCTAAACCAGACGGTCCTTCCTGATTCTCTGTTCACAAGTGCTGCTTTCTATTTAGTAATGACTTGTGATCTCCTCTACAAGCCTTACCCTTGTAAGGGATTTTTGATGACCACAATATACCAAACCCCTCTCTTTTAAACTTTGTCCCATATATAGAATTAGGTATCCAAAATCATGCTCGGTCATTAACAAACTGTGAAGACATAGCGGCAAAAATTACTTCTGCAGACTGCATTTAGTGTTCCACACCCTTTACAGTAATGAGAAGTCCAAACTGTTGAATTACATTTCTTTATGGAAAATAGATAAACCAGGTTGGCTGAAATTCTGTGAAAAACAGTCCTCCTTAACACATGCCAGGTTTCAAGCTGGAACACAGTTTTACAGCTTGGTTATGAACCTCTATAAAGGAGGTATTTAAAACGGAAATCCTGGCAGACTTAAGGCTAGCACAGCTACTTGGACCTGTTATATGATGGTTTTAAATTAAAATGATGTTACTAGAGATGCATCAACCGGACACACATTAACACACAGGCATGTTTGGGGCAGTCAGAAACACAGAAGTTGTAAATTGATCACATTTATTGAGCTCTGAATTATGAGAAATAGGAATACTGCTGTTTCCTTGAAAGTCCGGTAGCAATTTATATAGTCATTATTAAGCAATTAATGTCACTTAATATGAAGTGCTACTACAGGGATCCTTTTTTCATGAATACATCTTACCGTGTGTTTTAAAAGTAACTCATGTGCTAAATTCTGGCTGCTAAATTAAGTAAATCAATTAAGAGATTATAAAATATGACCTCCTAAAACTTTTGAAAAAGAATTATTCAATTAGAAACCTTTAATACATAAAATAATTTTGAATTATTATTTCATTCTGATTTTTTTTAATTGCTAGAGCAATAATCTATTGCAAAGGCTAAATATTAACTGGAATGGCATTTTACGTTCATTGAAATGGATACAGTGAGGTGGATTTTAAAGGATTCACAGATCCAATTTGTAATATGCTTCAGCTTTGCCACAGCTGCAGTTCTCTCCTCATTTACAAATCTTAGGCCTTGTATCTTTTTAAGTCCCAACACCAGTTGCACGACTCTGGAACCCTAGGCCAGGCCTAAGAGCACAGTTGTCTTTGCATTCATTATGCTGATCCAGTAAAACTGACCGGCTCTGGAGGTTTTGGTATTTGGTGAGTCTGTGACCAGATGAAACACTCCTCTCAAAGTTATGTTTAGCAGTAAGAACAGTACACTTAAAGCTATGAGTTTTAAAACTATAAAGCAGTCCATATATCTCTATCTTACCTCAAGGCTTGCTACCTGCCGATACCGATGCAGAAACAGCAGGCATCTCAGTCTGTTTCTCTTCAACAATCTCTTTTCACTTTTGATACTCTTCTTTTGAAAGGTTCTTTTGCCTTTTATGTTCAAGGACCTTTTCCTATCCTTACTTACTTTTAATAAATCTCAAACACTTTCTGAAGGGTGATTTATCCTAAACCATTTTTTTCTGTCAGCTTCGTATTAAACTTAAGCAATTTATTCACACAGTACAACACCCCAGTCAGCAGACTAACAGTATTCATAAATTACAGAACAGTTGCAAATGTTTTACAGATTACTTGATATACCTGGCTTTTAAACATTTCAATTAAAATAAATAAAAAGTGTAATGTGTCAATTCTGCATTAGGCCTGAGAGTTTTGTACAGTCAATCGTACCATTTAAACAATAAATGCTCGATTTTCAAACAAGAAAGAACAAGGACACAGAACATCACTAAAACAGAGAAGATCTGGGTTTCTGGATGTTTAATCCTCTTTGTCCTATTGTTTGGCACCTTATTTGGATACAATCTTACCTAAGCCAGTACCTTTGAGGCTACAATAGCCTGTTCTCTTGATAAATTCTTGAACTAATCCCATTAGCTTTTTTTCCTTACCATTGTTTCTGGAATTATACTCCATCAGAGACCAAACTTTAATAGAAGACATTGGCTACTGCCTCACCAAACCAGTCCTCACTAAATCATACTTTAAAGCTGAGAGCATTTTACTATCTTCATATTCACTGATAAGTTCAGGACTTCAGGTTTGAACTCATGTTGGGAAAGGAGGGAACTGAAATTCAGCATAGGGAAAGGTTATATATTGTAGGCTATAGTATCAGAAATGTTGGAAGACAATATAAATTTTTAAGGAAAAATGGCCTTTACTGAATTTTTGTTAGACAGAAATCAGGTACTTCTTGACCAAGGAGGTTTCCAAATTATAAAAAGGAGAAGAAGAAGGTAGCAGTAGTTCATAGTACAGGGGAGAGGGGAATAATCACTTCCCTGGACCTCCTAGACATGCGCCTCTTTGTACAGCCCTGGTTGCTCTTTGCTGCCAGGGTTCATGCCCAGCTTGCCACCTACCAGCACCTCCCCAGGTCCTTCTCAACAGAGCTGCTCCCTGGGCAGTCAGGCCCCAGCCTGTATCATTGTAGGGGGCCGTTCCTCCCCAGGTGCAACATTTGGTATTTATCCTTGCTGAATTTCAGGAGGTTCCTGCTGGCCCGTTCACCCAGTCTCCTACACTCTTCTAAATGGCAGAGATTATCAAGTGGTCCTCTCACTTTGATGTCACCTGCAAACTTGATGAGGGTCCACTCCGTAACCTGCTCCAGCTCAGCATCCTGCAATCTGAGCTGAGGTGCTTTACTCCCTTTCCTGACCAAGCCATAGACACTTAGATGATATAACAAAGTTAGATATTTACAGTGAATAATCATTTGTTTATTTGTTGCTTACAGCAGCTTTTGGAAGATTCTGCCTTGTTTTTTCTTTTCTTTAAAAACAACAAAAAAAGCCCAATAAAAAATAAAATCTGAGAGTGACATTTCAATCAAGTATAAAAGCTCAGTTTCTTACTTCTCTTTTCCTAGTTTCTACTGGGAGCATCAATACTCCTACTGTCATTTTAAATACCAAAGAAGCCATCTGCTCTCCCAATACACACAAACAAAGTATCTGCTTTAAAAAAACCATATAAATGAATCAACAGAGATAATAATTGCTCTGCACATTTATAACAGTAATGAGCATAATCCATCAGATTTTAGGACACTTCTCTTACACAAGGCAGAAAAAAACATTATTATGGAGGGACTGTCCTTGTGTTACATTCCTGTTAATGTAAAATAACACCCTCATAGATTTTATTTTTCATTAAATTCAAATTTTCTGAAGTTTAAAATTATCCTGAAAACTCGTGGCATCCTGTTCCTGTTTAACCAAAGCAGATATTTTAAAATACACTAATATGCTGATATTCTAAAAAATATACTAAGGGGGATGATAGTTCGAGGGTGCTTTTAATAAACCTGTTTGGCAGTTTGTAGTCATGGTTGTGAATATGGCTCTGACTGATCTATTGAGGGCATGATAAACTCGTACGTTTCCATCCACAATCTGATATTAGTTAACCTATAATGATTGTAAATAAGTTCCAACGGCAGTAGCTACTGGTTGCATGACATGGAAGCAAGCACATGATTCTGAAGCTTTAATCCACATTTGACCAACCGTCTTAACTCTCCTCAATTGTAATGACACTGTCTTTGCCAATCATGCACCATAACTGACATAAAACCAGTGTCGTTGCACGAAGAATAAGCATTATCTTTCATTGACCTGATTTTTCTGTCCTTAAAAGCCATGGCAAAATTACAATTAACTTAAATGAGAGTGTAAGAGGTCTTTCAGTCCTTGGTTATACGAGTCTGAACACGATTCCAGTTTAACTCATCCCTTGAGGTGTAGGTCTACTATACCTAGCCCAGTTGCTTCATTGTTGCTTCATTGCCCAGCTTCATTGTTGCTTCATTGTCCAGCTATGAGAGTGAGTAAACGGACACAGTACCTCCAGAAGCACAGGCAAACAGAGCGCCTCTCTGCATCACCGTTACAAACCACCGCTATGGCCAGATAGTTTTGAACTGTGAGTCACATAAAACGAAGTGTGATAAGTTGCGGTCTGCCTAATAAATCCTGACTCGGCAGTCTTGGCTTGTGATTCTTACAGTTAGTATTCCTGAACTAGTCCTACCAGACTTTAAAAACAAACAAACAAAAAACACAAAAAAAACCCCCAACCAAACAGGCAAAACTTCTTGGAAACTTAGAAAAATTTACAAGATTTTCATTTCCACAGAGGGAACAATATCCATTACACAAAATGGATTCAGTGGAATTTATTTCATTTTCCAAAGTGGTTTTAGAATCTTTAGTCTCTAGTTTTGCTTGAATTCAGCTGTGTCCTGGATCTATTTTTAAGTGGTTGTGATTTTTCTGGGGTAGAGCTTGCTGTGTCAATTTACTGCAACAAATGGTCCTTCTGTTTCCCTGTGAGACTTCTATACCTCAAAGCAGTTGTCCCCTGACATATTTTCAACTCTCATATTTTTCTATGTTGTCACTGATTTGCGTTTCAAGTTTCATGAAGAACTATTTGCTTTTTCTTGTAGAAACTTAGTTCTTTGGAGTCCTTTTGTAGCTTTGCTCTCCTGCTGAGTATTTTTAAGTTTTTTTCTTCTTCTCAGAGAAGAGCAGAAAAAGTTTTTGTTTCCAGTTGATAAGCTTTGGTCCATTGTCATACAAGTTTTATAGTCTTGTTACCTTCTAGCTGTGTACTAGTGGCATCCTTTTAAGTCAGTATTTTACCTTATCACTTACACCTTCCTGAAATGCATTTGTTTCAGAACTTGAAACCATGCTGTCTCTTTTGCTTTACTCAAAGTGCTCATCAGATTCTTATTAGAACATGTTTTCAAATTTGTTTTGATGTTTTATACACCAAAAGTTGTGATGATAAGTACATTAATTGTTGGTGCACAAAGACCATGTCCTTAACAAACTCAAATATATTTCAGTTTCATAGTCTGAATTTTGCAGGGATTGTGATTTTCAGTAATGGATAACCATAAAAAAAAATAAATTGTTTGCTCTGCTTATCTAAGTATCTCAAAAAGGCATCTCAAATCAATTGAACAATGGGAAAAGTTTTCAGTTACTCCCACTGGATCAGCTGTATATTTTTCCTGACATTTTGTTTCCCTTAGTATAAAAGGCGTTTCATGCAACTTGTGAGCCACTCCTGTCTACACCTTTTTTTCACACACAACTCACCTGCTTTCTTTAGCTAAAGTCAGGAAGATGTTGTAATTCTGGCTTATGACAGTGAAAAGACAATTGCGATTAATGAACAGGCAACCAATCAACCTTTGAATCCCAGCCAGAAGGCAAGGAACTTAAGGAAGCAGACAAGCAGCTGTGAGAATGGGAACCGAAAAGGAGGGGATCCTGGGCTGCCTCACTCACCAACCAACAGAAAACCAAGGTTAGATCCTCATCCCAGGCGCAGCTTTCCCAGCTTGAAAACAGCATCCACCATGCCACCTGTTCCTTGCCACTTTCAGGTCCCATAAACCTAGTTTAGACAGAAAGAGATTGAAGATGGACACTGCTCTGATCCTATTGTCATGATAGTTTAACATTTACAGAAGGAAGGAGTCCGGAAAGCCAAAGTCTAGAGTCACAAAGAAGGCTATAGCATTCCAAGCCTGGAGGAAACAATGAATGACTTTCTAAAACTTACACCTTGCAACTGTAATATACCACACAGGTAAAGTCAGTGACAATAGCATCACAGTCCAGAGGAATTTTTAATGGGATAAAGCTGCAGAAGATGATGAATGAACTGTTGGCCTAAAAGCAAATGCTTAATTTTCAGCAACGTTGGTGCACAAACTGTAGTAACGCTGCATGTAGTAATATTACTACTGAACAATACAAAATAATACAAAGGCCAAAGTTTGGAATATAAACAAGTAAAACACAGATCTGATTCTAGTCAGGGAATGTACATTGGAAGACAGAGCATGTCTGGATTCATCTAAGCTAATGTTAGACACTCCACTGAGGCACTTAAGTTAGATATACAGCTGCCCAAAGCATTCTTTGTAGTTGCTGAGGAGATGCAAATGGTTTGAGAGGGCATTTACAAACTCCTGAGATCTGACTTTCCTTTCAGAATACCCAGTTCTTCGCAATGGAAATAGAAACAGCCTTGGGCAAGTTAGCTCCTAATTTCATCATCACAATTATCTGCCTAAAATACAGGGATCTAAAATCAGTCAAGGACTGTATTTGTTAAATGTTTGTTGATGTAACTTGGGAAAAAAAGCAGCTTATAACTGCATTGTGTTATGCACAGTCTTCTACCCCTGAGTGGTCTTTTGAGGAAAAAGGAATCAAAATAATTGAGGAAGGAAACAAAAATGTTTTCCAAGAGGTGGAGTATTTCTTACCAATATGTTAAGAACAGTTTCTACTGTGGTGAAAGTGTAAACTAAATAAATTTATATCAAGTTGAGAAAACAACAGGATGCATACATTAGTTGGTCCAAAATAGGAAAGAAAAGATAGATTTTCTATTTATATGTAAAGCCCCCCAAATTAGCCAACTATCTCAATAAAAAGAACTTTTGCTAAGTCTTAAAAGGATAACATTTTAAACAAGTGGTTGAAAGCAAAAATTTTTAAAAAAATCTAAGTTTGATAAGTTAGTAAAGATTATAATTGTTAGAAAAACAGAGCATATTTTGTGCACATTTCTAATATCAGACTGCTTATTGGGCTGTGTTCAGTAACCCAAATAAAAATGGAAGAATATAACTTTGTTTTGATGCTGTGAAGAAAAACTTCTAAAACTTCTCAAAAAGTTAATAGCTCAGTCCTCCAATTTCTTTGGCCATTAGACTAACCTTATGGAATTGGAGAGGTGGTAAATTTTACTCCCTATAATGGTTCCCCTCAACACAGTTTGAGAACAACAGGCAAAGACAGTGCTAAGATCTACAAAGAAGTGATTTTGCTCCATGGAGAAACAGCAGGACAGAATACATGCATTGAGACATTAACAGAATTGCACAGAATGATTGCAGTTGGAAGGCACCTCTGTAGGTCATCTGGTCCAAGATGTAGGTCACCTGACCTTTTCAGGATGTTGGTGCAGTAGTAGAACTATTCCCAAGCACTATTTCTGACTTAATAGAAATGTTGCTATCAAACCAAGTCTTGTTTAAATCAATGAGAGGGTGATAAAAACTTTCAGAAATATATTTCTAAAGTAATATTTAATTTATGGAATGAAAATAAAAAGAACAGGTCAGAGGTTTTAAATCCTCACCCAAAGCTAACAGCATCACTTTGGAAGCTGCAACATAGTTCATTACACATGTCAGAAATGCAGATCAAAACAAGCATGTAAAACACCTGCAGAAGAGAGAACATTGGACCTTAGACAATAGACCTTAGAGACAGAGAATTGTTCATCTTGGCTGGGAAAAAAGCAATTGATTAAGCCTAGACTAGAATTCTGACTTCCTTGAACTAGTCTTCTTATAAGATAGTAAGATTTACAGATAATCAGAGCTGTCAAATCCATTTTCACCAGGTATGGCATAACCATCATCATAACATTTGTCAATGGAATATAATTTCTTGAACATTAATCATAAGAGTTCTGTTTTAAACACAACACACTTAGTGACTGAAGACCAGTAACCTCCCAAACCAGTGTGTGGAGAAAAAACAAAGAGTGAAAGAGAGGAGCAGATGTGAAAAGGAGCAAAGCGTAACTCTGAGGCATATTTGACATTACGACAACATGTAAGAGCTCTGATGAAGAATGAGTTGCCACCTTCTGAAAAATGTATTCACTGTAAATTAAATAATACAAGCACTTTAGAAATGATGGACAGAGATATTGACCCCTGCTTCAGTGATTTGGTATGTGAAAATTACCACCAACTCCTGAAATGATGTAAATGTTTGCAATGGAAAGCCACAGATCCAAGCATATTAGAATCATAGAATGGTTTGGGTTGGAATGGACCTTTAAAGGTCATCTAGACGAATCCCCCAAAGAACATCTAGCCCAATCCCATCTGCCATGGGCAGAGACATCTTTCACTAGATCAGGTTGCTCAAAGCTCTAACTGTGCTAAACTTGAACACTTCTAGGGATGTGGCATCCACAATTTCTCTGGGCGACCTGTCCCAGTATCTCACCACCATCATCATAAAAAATTTCTTACTTATGTCCAATCTAAATCTATCCTCATTTAGTTTAAAACCATTACCTCTTGGCCTATCACTATAGGTCCTGGTAAAAAGTCTTGCTCCATCATTCCTATAAATCCCCATTAAGTACTGAAAAGCTGCAATAAGGTCTTGCCAAAGCCTTCTCTTCTCCAGGCTAAATAACCCCAACTCTCTCAGCCTTTCTTCATAAGAGAGGTGTTCCAGCCCTCTGACCATTTTCGTGACCTTTCTCTGGATGCACTCTAACAGATATATGTATTTCTTGTGCTGGGACCCCCAAGAGCTGGACGTAGTACTCCAGGTGGGATCTCATGAGAGGGAAGTAGAGGGGCAGAATCACCTGCTGGCCATGCTTCTTGTTATACAGCCCAGGATATGGTTGGCTTTTTTGGGCTGCACGCACACGTTGCCAGGTCATATCCAATTTTCATCTACCAATATCCCCAAGCCCTTCTCCACAGGGCTGCTCTCAATCCCTCCATCAACAACTCTGTACTGATACTGAGGATTGCCCCAATCCAGGTGCAGGACCTTGCACTTGGTCTTGTTGAACTTCATGAGGTTCACACTGGCCCACCTCTCAAGCCTGTCAAGCTCCCTCTGAATGGCATCCCTTCCCTCTAGTGTAACAACTGTATCACTCATCTGCAAACTTGCTGAGGGCACACCTCAATCCCACTGTCTATGTCACTGTCCTGGTTTCGGTTGTGGTAGAGTTAATTTTCTTCCTGTTAGCTGGTATAGTGTCGTGTTTTGGATTTAGTATGAGAATAATGTTGATAACACACTGAGGTTTTTAGTTGTTGCTAAGCAAAGGTTATACTATATCAAGGACTTTCGTGCTCTGCCACTGAGGAGGTGCACAAGAAGCTGGGAGGAAGCATAACCAGGAAAGCTGACCCAAACTGGCCAAAGGGATATTCCATACCATATAAAGTCATGCTCAGAATATAAACTGGTGGAGTTGGCTGGGGGGCAGTGATGGCTGCTCAGGAATGGGCTGGGCATCAGTCAGTAGGTGGTGAGCAACTGCATCGCTCATCAGTTGTTTTGTATATTCTTTTATCGTTATTATTGTTACTATTTTCTCTTCATTCACTATTTTTATCTCAACCAATGGATTTTACTTTTTTTTTTTTTTTTCTGATTCTCTCCCTCATCCCACTGTGGGGCAAGGGGGGAGTGAGCAAGCAGCTGCACCGTGTTTGGCTGCCTGCCAGGGTTAAACCATGACAGCCATTAATAAGGAGATTGAACACTACCAGTCTCTATATGGACTCCTGAGCGACACCACTCGTAACTGATTTCCATTTGGACATTAAGCCAATTACTGCAACATTTTGGATGAGGCCACCCAGCCAACTCCTTATGTATCAAATAGTCCATCCACCTCTCCAATTCAGCAGCAAGAATGTTGTGGAGGACCGTATCAAAGGCCTTACGGAAGTCCAGGTAGATGACATACGTACCTCTTCCCTTGTGCACTGATGCAGTCACTCCATCATAGAAGGTCACTAGATTAGCCAGGCATGATTTGCCATTGGTGAAACCACGTTGGTTGTCTCTAATATGGTTGTCCTCCATATGTTTCAACAGGAGGATTTGTTCTATAATCCAACCAAGCACTGAGGTCAGGCTGACTGCTCAGTAGTTCCCAGGATCCTCCTTTTTACCCTTTTTAAAAATGGGTGCAATATTTCCCTTTTTCCAGTCACTGACAACTTCACATGACTGCCATGACTTTTCAAATGTGATGGAGTTTATATTATGTTTTGTACTATGGAGTTTGTATTCTATTATTTGGAGTTTCAAATATGATGCAGTTTACAAAAGATCACTTTACTCTCACATATGACAGTACATATGTAAATACTTGAAAAAGACTATACAAGTTACTTATGTTGAAAAACAAAATAGAAATCTCAGTAAAATGTGAAGGAACTCCACTGACAGATTTATGTTTCATCTGTTTCTTTGTAATGTTAATTTGTAGTTTTACCTGGATTCTATATTCTGTGACAGCGCAGTCAGTTCCTATTTGTAGAAGATGAACGTCTTGTACTATCTAGGTGCAGAAGAAATTCTGAAAAAATTGCTACAGTGAAGTATAACTGTGGAATGGGTGATCTTTTTTGGTAGCTTCAGAAGTGCTCTAAAAGTTTATTTATTCCATACAATTGGGAGTCTTGACTGACAAGGCTTCTGTTTTTGTACTTTGTCAATGCTTGGCTGAACTTAGAAGTTTCAGGATGTTCAGTGCAACATTCAAAACTAGCTTTGATGCAGTTTTGGATCAGAAGCTTTGATGCTTGACTGTCAGCAGAAGATCCTTTCAAAGTTAGTCATTATAGTAAAACTTCACCAGAAAACCTTATATTAAAAAAATATTTTTAAAACCTTATATATATGAACCTTATATATATAAAAAACTTTATATATACATTTGTGTATACATTCTGGTGAATAAATGGTGTTTCTTGATACCAAGAAACTATATATACACAAATGAATATAAATATGAACATATATATACACATGCACACATATATGCATGCGTGAATCAGAATTTGGGGCCTGATAGGTCATTGTCATGGTAAAACAGAACCAATTTTCTTTTCAGTAATTTTACTTTTCAGTTAAGTCTCTTCTAACTAACTGCACTCTCTGAAATTAACAGCATATTTTTCAGATAGCATCTGCTTCTAACAGAAAAGGTCTAATGTTTATAGTTAATACCAAGGAATCGTATGCAGAGAGGCTCCTGCTTATACTTATAACAACCAAGGTCAACTAACTTTGTTACGTACCAACTTGGAGATCGGAAGCGGAAGAGTGTAGAGGGATTGCACCCGTGTGGAGGAGTGGATGGGACAGGTGACCCCAAACTGACCAGCAGGGTATTCCATCCCATCTGCCTCATGCTCAGTATAAAAGCTGAGGGATCAAAGGGTCAGCCCTCTTTCTTCAATGGCTGGCATCCAAGGAGGACTCTATCTGTTCATCTGCCTTTCATCCCAATCTGTGCATTCCTGAATCCAGATTTGGAATCTAGTTCCCTTCTGTCACTAAGTGCTGTCTGAGATTTTCCCAGTGCTGTCATCCTGAAAGCTCGAGACAGTTTTGTACATATTGTATGTATTTCATTATTTTCTTATTAATATTATTATCTCTTCTTATTATTATTTAATTATTACTATTTCATTGAAGTAGTTTAGTTTCTTTTTCAATTCATAAGTCTCTCTTTCTCATTCTTCTCTCCCTTCTGAAGGGAGAGAGGTCAAAGAGAGCATCTGTTGTTCATTCAGTGGTCAGTCCAGCCCAAACCATGACAGGCGTATGGATAATCTTTCACACACTGACTGCCAAGTAATATGAAAATGTTCATCAGCATTAATAAATGTAATACATTTTCTTACATGTACAACATAGATCTGAAAATTATCCATAAAATAAAAATCTTTGGTCTTAACCTTACCCTCCATTGAGAAAAAATGGTACACGCAACATTCACTGGGCATAGAAGTTTTTAAAGTAACACAATATTGATAAAATAAACAGATAAATGAGACTCTAATAATATTTTGGTTTTAATATTTTTTGACTATTTCATTCTGAAAATACCATTCCAAATAATGCAATGTCTATGTCATTGAGATTATTCTGGAATTCTTCTCTCTAATATAGTGATACTTGAATGACAGGACCAGGTAGCATTCCTGCCAAGATAAAAAGCCTATTTGTAGAATATACAGAGTTGGAAATTGTAGTCATACCCCAAAATATAGACCAAGAAACTGAACATGGATTTCCTGAATGAACTGTTACAGTTAATGGCTAGCATTGTCTCTAAGCAGCTTTTAATTTCCTAGCCAACATCCTCTTAGCAATCCTATTCCCATTAAATTCAATTATAATTTATTGAGCTCCAGTTAGTTTATGTCTGGACATTTTTAAAGTGGATCTGGGATGGGGCAGATGAAAGTACACATACAGCAGATGGTTTGGGGCAGAATCCATTAAAAAAATATGTATGCTTCAGACAGCTCTAATTAGTGTAACAGCATAGAGTATAGAATAAAGTATACTGTCGCAAAGGGAAATTATTCCTGGTAAAAAACATGCTATCAACCCTTACTTAATTCTGGTCAAGGTCTTATAAAAAGAATTGTTCAGATTAAAGCAATAGCAGAGAAGGAGGCAATGAAGGAATCATATTTTGGAATTAATACGGTATTTAAGCTGCAATTATCAAGTATGAAAAAAATGCATTTAATGAATCTGTTAGGCCATTTACTAAAACCACAAATGAACATTTGGTACAGATAGTGTATTGCAAATGTAATAAAAGAAATCAAGTCCCAACTATTGTAGTTGTTACAAAATTAGAGAATTTAAAAGGCGATTTACAGTTGCAGTTTAAAGAGAGTCACTAATGTTTGTAAACGCATTCCTCCACTACCCCTTGTACCATCAGAGTAACTCCATATCCAGCCATCATATGCCTCTTTTTCCCCAGTGCTCCTAAAAAACTTGTGCTAAAAAGCGCTTGTGCTAAAGCCAAGTTTTTGAAGTATTTCTTTAACTTCTAAAATGAGAGACTTTCTCTGCCAGTTGCTGGTTAATATTTCTTTGCTCTTCATCTGAGATAAGGTGGAAGAATTTCAAATCCAGCAAACTAAGGTTAAACTTCTGTGTAAGTAACTCACCTCTTGCTATTGCTGAAACATACATTGGTTTTATGCTGTGCTAGAATGGCAGTGGGAATTGTTTTTCTGAAAATTTCTAACAAAAGCCTGGCTTCACCGGAGCCAGAAAACCAAAAACATATTAAAAATCCTCAGATATGTCTATTTCTTTTAGGTAGTTATATAGATGTATTTTCTTTTTACTTTTCAATGAATATATTAACAGAAGAACAAATTGTACTTGGGTTTGAAGAAAAAATATGGCTGGGAAACACATTTCCACACCCCATCTTTGAGAGATATCATCTTATACCTCCAAACACATCTAATACTTCTGTGTGTGTGAGGCTTGTATGCAATTTCAGATACTGATTCTGTGTTATTATCCAACCTGCTAGATGACAGGAAGTAGATTATAGGTATCTTGGATTAAAGCCTAGAGTTTTTGAAGGACCAAGACTTTTATGTTGGTCTAAGACATACATGATAAAGCCTGCTATTATTTTGAGAAGTCTTTAGCTATTAGAATGTTCAAGTTATTTATATAGTGTCTAATGCAAACTTTATAACAATTAGTCTTTTCATAATGTGTTTATTGGTATTTACAGAGGACTGTTTTTAGATAATATTCATGTTTATAAAATTCTTAAGGACAGCTAAAATAATTTTACTATGGATATTATTCAAGTGTTAATTTTAAGTTTTCCTGGAAAATTGGTGTACCCCTTTTGCCCAAACACTATCTCCCTAAAATAATATACCAATTTATAAATGAGCATTAACAGTATTTTAATTTTCACATAACACACCAGAGTTTAATTTTTCCTTGGGGAAATTTGTTTACTAATTTGCTGAAGTGAACTATAGTAAGATTTATTCAAAGCATATATGAGTTTCGGTAAATGACAACCAAGACTACTTCAAAAACAATTCTGTGTGTATCAAAAGGCAACATTTTTTCCTGGTATTTGTAGAGAAAAGTATCCCTACCAAAATGTAAGTTTTTTATGAATGAACAGTGTGGGAGTCTGCCAAATACAAAACAACTTTAGCTCCCCCGGCTTTCAACAGAAGAAGCAAACTGACCTTTCTAACTCAAATAATAGATGTTGGAAGATACCAGAATTAGGACCATAGGATTGGAAGGAATTGACGTGACTACTTGTTCTAGTCCTTGATAATAACAAAGAAGTTTAGTTATAGGACAATTCCCAGCAACTTTAAACAAGCTTAAGACATAGTGTAAGTCCAAAAATCACAAGTAATAATGCCACTGAAAGAGATCGGGTAAGATCACGGATATCGGTTCTTCTAAATCCCTGCAATGCATCCTGCCAAGACTGCCTTTTCTGTAACATTCAGAGGAAGGTCCAGTGGTTCAGGGAAAAGCAAACAAACAAAATTTCTAGAAGCAGCAAGGAAGAAAAAAATATTTGTGACCCCTAAGCAACAGCAGAAGCCCTATCGCATGCTTGGCCAGTATTTATTTCTAATCCATTACATTAATTTAATTTAGCGTTATAAAGAAATGAGAAATCCAGAAGATTTAATAACAGAAAAAACAAAGGAAAGCTATCAGCTTAAGAGAAAAAACCAGCAGAGTTCTGTAATAAATGCAGAACCAATTTTACTTCACAGGAAAACAAAGATAAGATTTTTCAAGACAACTGAAACTGTAGATGTGGCCAAACACAACTTATATCTCCAGAGTGAGCAGTTTCCTAACTAGACTGGGTGGAAGTCTAAGTGTTCTATGTTGTTCCTGAGAGCACTATTGTCTCCATTGGCCAGAAATACTTTTCTTATTCAAAATCATAAGTGTTTATAAAGCAGCTGCAATGTGTGGGTTCCTCCAATTAGAGGAACCAATTAGAATACAGAAAAAGGGAGAAACTGCCTTTTGCAGACACACAGGCCTAAAAGATTCAGCGAAAACTCCATTCCCTGAGAAAACTGTTAGGCTTTTTTTTTTTTTTTTTT
>VFFE01008529.1:2259198-2320087 GCA_008921705.1 Burhinus oedicnemus | reverse complement strand
GGGGGGGATGGTCCTGGCTGGTTTGGGACAGTTGGGAGCTCTGAAATAACAAAGCAAACAAGTAGTAATATTAAAATGGAGCTGGGAACATAAAAAGGAACAGAAATAAATTTCCTTGAATGTATTGAACCACAATGAAAGAACTTGTTGAGACCCAATCCCATGTCTATTCTGGAAAACTCAACTACATCTTTAACTTGCATTACAAATCTAAGTCCCATTGCGTAGAACTGGAATTCTTTTGGACTTAAGGATATGCTCAAGTGTTTTGCTGAATTGAGGTCTAAGGAAGCAGAAAACTTTATTTTCTGTGTAACTCCGTATAACTAAAGGGAGATGACACCTGCTGGGTGGAATTAATAACAGTAAATCCAATCCCATTTTTCCTTTTATGTCCTTCGATGTCCTTGTGTCCACAGTTCATTGTTCTGGGCACAGATGTCCTCTCAGGAAGACTATTACATGCTTTAACAAACTCATCTTACAGTATTACAATCCTGTCTGTTCCACTTTCTGTCCCCGATCACTGCTTCCAGACAGTCATTCTTTCATGCTGCCAATAGTTCTAATCTGCTCAAGTCTACTACTGTCCCAGTAAATCAGTATCTTAGCCAATTTCTCACGACTGTGTGGCAATGAGAAGTAGCTTTTTGTTCTCATTCAATAACTGCTCTTCCTCCACTCATGCTTCCTACCTGTCACTGAATGGAGAGACTCTGGAGCCAGCGTGTGTTAAGACGTAGCAGGGGTGTGCCAAAAAAAGCATCATGCAGCAGACACAGGCTAGTTCTTTAATTCAATAACCATACCAGAAAGAGTATAATGAAAGCAACATCCTGGAATCAATAAAGAAGAACTGAAGTAACAGAGATACATGATGAGAAGAGTTGTTAGATGAGCCAAGAAGCAGCCTGGAATTAGTAGAAAAAATAAACTGTTATAGAGAGCATTAAATGGACTTTTCCAGCCACCTGAGTTTGAAGGACACAACAAATGGAGAAAGCACTCATGGAGTTAGAGAGGAAAAGCAAATGAAGACAGGAATCCAGGAAGGAAACTGCATTTTCAAAAGTTGTTAGGTTTTGGGTTTTTTCCTTTGAAGGATCATTGGGTGTTTTATATATGTACAAGTGAATTTTCAATTATTTTTCTATGACCTTTACTTTGATCCTGCTCAGAAATCATAAAAAAATATATAACCTAAAATCCATCAGGCTGTCCATGTGAACCCTTTGTAGCAAGAAGCACAGGAAAAGGTAACCTCCTTTGAATAGGCAGTGGCATGCAAGCCTCGTTAAAGTGTTCGAACTTATACCTCAACCAGAACCTCAGGAAGCCTCTTCTTGTGGATGAGAAAGTTCCCTCTTCTTTAGGGAAATTTAACTGCCCTCTCAGCAAAGATTAACATTTCCCAACTCCAGCCAGTTGCTGCTGTGTGGAATGTTTTACCTTCTGTAACATGTGCAGCTGTTGATCTGAAATGTCTTTTCAAAGCAAGGAAAGCAGTATGTTGGCACTGAGGAGGTGATTTTCTTGTAGAAGATAGATGCAAACAGATAGTCAAACGTTCTTAATCTAAACCTATAAAGTTAAATTTCAATTCCTTCCTTTTGCCATTTTACATGTAACAAATTTGGAAATAAATTTTGATATAAATTCATAGAATCATAGAATCATTTAGGTTGGAAAAGACCTTTAAGATCATCAAGTTCTACCATTAACATAGCACTGTCAAGTCCACCACTAACACATGTCCCTAAGCACCACATCTACATGTCTTTTAAATGCCTCCAGGGTAATTGCAAGACTATGTTGTCAGCATGCATCACTTCTATCTGCTGTTCACAGTGCAACTAAATGCTAGCAGACTACATATTTCTGCAGAGTTGTTGCAAATCCTAATCATATATTGGCCTTTTTTAAAAAAAAAAAATAAAAATTCATATGGTTTGAAAGGTTTCAAAACATAGTTCAACCATGAAAGTTACATTCTTCAATTTAAACTATTTTAGGACCTGATATTTTAAACTTTTAAAAAACAAACTGTTAAGCAGAACTTGAGCCAGAGAACAAATAGCATTAGTCAGATTTACTGTGGATGGTAATTAAAAGTGGCTATGCTGCATAATACCTAGTAAGTAAATTCTATGCCTTATACACCACTTAGGGATTTAATTTATCATGTTCCAAAGTAAAAAAAAGACAGAGAGAAACATACAAACCTAGAATAACTTACACACCATTTATCTGAAATATCATAGACAATAACTTCTGGGTTTATGTTTTCAATTAAACACATTAATCGCATGTAATTTGCATTTTTAACTCTTGTATGAATGTTGCAGAACAAGCACAAATATTTAACAAAAACCTCAGATTTTTCTGTGGCACTGTTGGAAAAACCTTGGCAATGGACTGTACCAATGCCTACAAGCAATTCAGGGGTGCTACCTGCTGGATCTTACCAGTGTTTTTGATGACTGTCATTGCAACGAATAATCACGGAACAGCCCAGCCACTAGAACAGTTAGCTGCTTCTTAGCTTCAGACAGTGTATGTTGACATTGTCATGTGAGCATTAGAAAGGAGAAAAAACTACCAAGAAAGTGTAAATTCTTATTTTTCAGTACCACACAGTTACTATGGTGCTGAACCTACTCCAAAACATAGAATATTAAAGACATATAATTACTAATAATAGTATCATGCCTTCCCTGATTAGAGTTCCTTCAAGGTTCTGAAGTTTTTGTGATTCAGTAGTTACATATTGAAGACAGAATGGTATGGGTCTTTAATTACTGCATTGCTTGTGGAAAGCCCAGATAATGGTATCCGAAATAGCTGAAAAACTTCTTATGCGTGTTCTCTCAAAATGTGGTAAAATTGTTAAGGGTTTTTTAGCTTATGAAATGTTTTGTAGCATATTTTTCTGCTACAGTCTAATAAGAATACTATAAACAGCACCAGTGTTCCATTTGCTAGATCAGCTTAATCCACTTGAATGTAAACAATTACATTCAGTTAAAACTCACATTCTTTTAAGAATTCCAAATATATTAACATGGAATAAGGAATTTCAGATATTAAATGACAATTTTGATCCATCTTGATGGCAAATTACTCTTAGTACCTTCCTGTTTGGAATCTGAGCTATTGCTTTTTATTTCCCAGGCTTCTGAGAAGAAGCCAGCACATTTACATAGTAAATCCATTGCAGTCTTGGACCTGCCAATATTGTGAGTATTCAAAGATTAATTAAGGTATGGTAGTGATTAGAAGCCTACATTGGAGATAAACAGACTTTGCTAGAGATACAATTATAAAAGAAAGAGTTCCCACTCCCCTACAGACTGACCTCAGATCAACATGTAGAAAAATAAAGTGGCTTTATATGGGAAAATGGCAATAATGTATACCTTACTGAAAATATCTCCCAATGGAAAATCCACTCTGGTAGGTTTATTTGTCCATCTCCCCCTCTGCATTTCCTAGCCATTAATGTCATAGTTACCTTACTGGTCCCAGGATCAGACCCGGTTCCTGCTGAAATCTGTCAATGAGGTACCCTCCTCCTTATCTAACTTTTTCTTTGCCTGAGAAACTATGTCAAAAATACTGCCTTGTAGCTGAAGGGAACTTAATCTAAATTGTGTTTCCTGAAGTAAGTCCAAGAAACAGCTTGACTGTGATAACACACTTTTGTCACTTTCTTCTTATGGAGTGTGTGTGACATTTAGATCCCCTTTGCTTTAGTAATATATTCTGAAGACTGTTAATTATTCAGGCTAAATTAATTACCCAAATACATAATATTTTCTACATCCAGCAATTTTATGCCTATCAGAGTCTTCCAAAACAAGCTAACACTAACAAAAAAATCTGAAATACTTTCTTAATGGTGTTCAATATCCTTTAAGGGGAGGCCACAATCTTTAAATACTAGATTCAGAGAACCAGCTCCAGGCTTTGGGTAATATTTGCAGCAGGGTCCATAGTAACAAAGAAGACTTGACCATTTGTATTTAATGCTATGAAAGCCAACATCTTTCTGGATTCAGTGTCTCATTATTACTGGATAAGCATTAAGGAACAATAATAAAACAATTTACTTTAGCTGTGTTTACCTGAACTAACATTAAAATTTTCAAAAGGGAGAAACTCCCCAAAAGAGAGAGATCCTGAAAAAATAAAATTGCACAAACTGGTGGGTAATATTTTCTCTGATAGTCAGAAAAATAATAGCAATTATGACCCTGACAAAAGATTTCAGATCAGAATGACGATCCATTTCTCACTGACTGATATCTAACCAAGCTGCAGCTTAACAGCACATACTGCTCAACTTTTCTTTTGAAGCTGCCTGAAACTCTGCTTTTGTGCATATATATGTAGAACCATTTCGTTACAGATAGAACAAAACACCACCATCCTGAAATTAAACAAACTTCCAGCTGAATCCTGAGGAAAGTAACCTAGCAAAGGCTCTCAAAGCATGCCTACCAGTCCAGGATATCTTGAAAATAAATTCCTGAAAAGTGATAGAAACTGTCATTTTCTCCAAAAGCAGCCTGGCAGTACGGTCTATGTCCCTTCTTCCATAGTCTTATGCTTTGTAGAATCATGTATGTTGAGGCAGACCCAGATCCAGTTGCTTTCACAAGGAAGATCAAATCCTAAACCCCACTTACATGCCTTAGCACCAAAGCAATAGGCTGCTTCTGGAAAGGAACTAAAAAATAATCTCAGTCCCTTCTACTGCACATAAAAGAGTGCAGAATTCATTGGCAGAGAAGAGACTGAGAAGAGGCATAACTGAATGTCTAGAGCAGTTTATTGGAAGATAAAGTAAACCAAACTACAAAAGACTTTTTTTTGAAATGCACAAACAGATTCTAGAAACCCAGTCCTGTTTCCTGCCAGATAAGTTATCCAAGCATTAACAATAAACTCAAAATAATTATTTCCTGCCTGGGTTTTGGAATTTTGTTTGTTTGCTTGGTGAAGAAAGGCCATGGAGTCAACCCTAACTCTACAAAATGTCTGAACTTTGGAGAAGACAGACCCAGTTGTATTCTGTTTTTTCTATTGTCCACCATTAGACAACCTACTTAGTTTTTTTCTTTCACCTTATGAAGACTGTCTGGTTTGATCCCAATCTTAGTCAGTTACCTCTCTATTCACACACTCTGTAGGAGGTTCAAAGTGCTTAATTTTTGAGATTTTATCTGAAATAGCATCATTGCAATTAGACCCCTCTATGAATCCAGTCACAAATATTCCATCAACTTTGCATTTGTCTTCCTTTCCTTATTTCTAAGCAAATTTCGAGATAGTGAGATAAAAGTATCCAGATGCACAGTGAGATATCCCAGGCTACATAGAAAGTTGGTGTAAAAAGACTTTACTACAAGTTCATTGCTTGTATTTAGGCCTGTGTACACACTTGCAGCCTATAAGTAAAAAAATACATAACTCATTTATTCTGCCCTTCCCGACCAGATTTAGCAGTATTTTACTCTGCTCAATAGCTCAGGTAGCCCTGCAGCATTCAGACTAACCTAATTCAGACTATCACTAGTTATAATGCGGAGCAATGCCTCTGCTGTACTTCAGCTGCAGACAGCAACCAAACAATTCCACAAATACAATTGTAAAAATATCTGACAAAAATGGTTTCATTTTTGTATTAGTGCCTTAGTGCCTTCAATATGTCACAGCAGACAGAACAGGAACAGAAACAAATGTAGGCTGAATTCCTACTCTGCCTTAAGAAGCAGAAAGTAATAATGAAAGTTCACTTAATAATCTCATAGTCAGCAGCTTTATAATGTGATCATGACAACAGAGGCATGAGAAAAGCCATGACATCCCTCCTTCCCTTTCCTCAAATCTACTCTCCTAATGCATCCTGTAGAGATAAAGGGTACTTGTCAGAATTCTTCTTTTGTGTCAGACTGCTGATACCACAAGACAAGCCTCTGCGCAGCAAGAGAAATATTCTTAGTTCACTTTTATAAATCCAATGTAACAATGATTTTAGAAATAAACAATGCTTAACAAGACTGTACTCTGCCTAGGTCAAGCTCTTTCCTGGTGTTATACCATGACCCATTACTGTCCTGTGTGTAGTATACTAACCTTCCTTCAGTGTATTACATAAAGGAACCTGCCTATCTCCTAGCCGCATTTCTCTACATTTCCCTAATACGTATGTTTCCTAAACTTCTCCTTCCTCTATTTTCCTTCATTTTTTGTAAGGCTTTTTGTCCTTTTATAAGCCAGCTTCCATCCTATACTGTTCTAAACAACCTCTAACCCTAAAATACATACAAGGATCCAAGAATTCTTGCCTGATATTTTGACGTTGGGGACCTGGCCACTGTTGAGTGTAAGTAATTTAGTTTCTCTGTGGATACTCTCTAGATGTATCATCCAGCTATTGCAAATCTTTGCAGGCATGAAATCTTAATGTGCCTGAAAGTGCCTGTCAAACTATCCCCCTACCCTTCATCCACCTGTTCTAATGCTCAATAAATGTCTTCCCTTATCACAGAAAAGATATTCAATGCCATTGCATGACCTTGCCACAGGCAGAATATCCTTGACTGCTTTCATGTTAAAAACAGCCTTGTAAGAGATACACAAACACATGGAAGCCTTCTTCCTAGCTAGTTGGGCACCTGTTTATAGTTGCTATCCAGTGTGCTCCCAAAATCACTGCTAGCAAAAGTGCATTGTAAAGACGTCATATGAAATCAAGCACCTTATTTTGGTCATGTCACAAATTGCTTGGAAGGGGAAAGGAAATAATTTTAAGGGTATATATTTCCTATAAGCAAGCCAGCAAATTCTATAAGAAAAACAGCAAAAAGCAAAACCTGCAAATGTCATACCTTCTTTTTCGAGCTATAAAACAGATAGAGCTTGTCCGTTTACAATTCAAATTCGTTCAATCTGGTGAACCCGTACTTCATCTTGAACATACATGTGGGACATAAACAGCCTAACCCTGCCTCTACACAACCACTTTTTTATCCTTTAATTGTGTTTGTCCCAGTAAGCAGTCTTTCTCATGTTGCTTTCACCAATAATGGCAACACTATTTCCTACCTAGTAGTTTCTAATGAAGTTGGAATAGCCAGGAGTCTCAGTCACGGATTCCTCAAGTCTCAAAAAATCCCTGTTAGATTACATAATTCCATGTGATTATGTAGTGAGATCCTCACTCTGGGACTGTGTTTACCAGCTAGGTTGCATCACCAAGCCAGTACCTGCACTATGTAATAGAGACACTCTCACTCTAATCTACTGCTGCAACTACAACCCACCACCTGCGCAGGCACCCTGCCTGTGGCCTTCTTTCTTGGCAGATACTGGAGATCTTTGGGACTGAAGAATGCACTTAACTGACAAATGTAACCTTCCAGCACTGCATATAGCTGAGCATCTTGGTCAGTTGCTGTCCTCATTTGTGTCAAGTTATTGTCCAAGACCAGGAAATCAAATATAAAGTTATTTGTGACTCAAGGGAATCCTCCCTTTGTTTTTTCTTGGGAAAAAGCCCAATTTGCTTAATGCATTAGAACTGCCACTTCCTTCTCTAGTTGGGGTTTTAATTTAATGTTGTATTAGATAAACTATATGATTTTGTACCTTTGGTGTTGCTGTCAGGGAGAGTTTTATTATTGCCTCCAAATGAGTCAGACTCCCTTTAAACTTTTCTCCCATACACATACCACTTATTTCTCTATATCTTACTTGCATGTTCTATTAATTTTTGTGCAGCCTAGGAATAGTTTATTACCAGGTATGATTCAAGTGCATCAACTACTCTCTGGATTTTTACAGTAACATGATCTTACATCCTATCTCTTTCTCTCTATACCACTACATGCTCTCACTTTTTAGTGAAGTTACTGGTTTTATCTAGATGAAGGTAGAAATTTTTTTGGCATCCCATTTAAATGGTGAAGTTACAGTTCAGAAGAGGTGCAAAATATAGCAAATGTTGCAGTAACCCTCATGGCTAAATCTGCATGTAAATGAGGCATTTGCAGAAATTTAACTAAAATTCAAGGAAGTGCTATTTGTTCTAACTTCCATGCTTAGGAACTGGCAAAAGATACAAGAGGTTACTGCTTTTAAGCCAGACCATTAAAGAGAGCCTAAGAGCTTCTTGCATCATTTCTGCATTTGACCTCAGTCTCCTGTTTCATAAGATCACTGCCAAAAATTCAAGCAATATGAGCAGAAACATTTGTTCACAGCAGGAAGTTGAATTTAGGTTTCTCTAGTTAAACAAAACATGATGAAAGAGCAAGGACTGAAAACTCATTGCTGTGGGACCCATTCACCATTCATCAGTGATATTTCTTTACAAACATTTACATTTGGGGGGAAAAAAAGACAAATATAAAAATGCCTGGAAATAAACAAATTATTGGCAAGGAACTAAACAGTACTGCCTCTGGGGATTTAAATGAGAGGCGATAAGGACATCAGCTGTTCCTATTCTGAGTTTCCCAAACATGGTTATGTTTACTTTTTTCAGTATTCCTAAAGCCTTTCAAGCACATAACACAGTGAGCTCCACTGAGCTGGAACCTACTGTTTCACCATGTTGTACTTCTTTTTTTCTTGTCTGCTACTGCAGGGCCAGTATTTTCTGGCTTTGACAAAATATACAGTGTCCACTCATTTTCTATGACAAAGGTAACATTTCCATTGCTTTGCTATTATGCCAAAAAGCCAGTGGTGACAAAGAAAGTAGTGTATGTACAGGTGCAGCATTAGAGAAAAAAAACCCACCTCAAGCAGTGTGCAGGTGTATTCTGAATGTTAATGAATGGATTTTTTTTTGTGTCAAGACTTCCATACAACTACTGCTGTTATGCAAATTGGCAACTACAGGAGAAAGAAAAGCCATTCCTGGCTTTGATTATGCAAATCTTCATGTGGGTCCACATGGAAGAAAAAGGTTGTTTTGCCTTCACACAAATATTTTCAAAGTTTAAAAGAAAGTTGAGTTAAAAAAAGTTAAAAAAATTGAACACGTATTCCAGATGTGTTCTACGCAGTTCTCAACAGCCTGTAGGTTGCTTCTGCAAGCTCTAAATGGAGACAGAGCAGAACACAAAACACATCTGATGTAGGTATGATGCTATTTGCTTCTACTTTTGGGTTTATGCAAGACTAATTTGGATTTGTTAACTCTCCTTTACTCCACGATAGGGTTCATATTATTTTCCTAGCTTACTGCTTTCTTCCATCTGTATGGTAAGAAATGGTGTGTTACCACTTCCTGCAAGGATGGTTTGGTGTAAGGAACATGGTCCTTATAAAGCATGACTGAGGTGGGATTGCAGCAAAGAAATACCAGGGGCAATATGCACTGTTGCAAAGGAGCAGCCTCAGGAGGTACTGAGAGTTTGGCTTCCCATAAACTATCATCAAAGTTTAGATACAGTACTTATTATAAGAATGTTTGAGTGTAAAAACAGTACCATTCAGAAAGACTTGAAAAAAATTGCTCAAGCCCATCTTAATTTTATATTATAATCATGAAATTTATCTCACATAATATTAGAGATCTGTATTCTAAGCTTATTATATTAGCCTTCCTTTAGTCAGTGATGAGAATAGACACATTTCAGACATAAAACACCTGTTTTAGTCAAATGAACTGTGCTTTAGAGTGTCTATAGAAGTCTCCAGTACAAACAGAATCTCAAAAACTAAATCAAATATAGACAATCTACATTTCATCAGAAGAAACCATCAAATCAGATTAAACTAAACACAGTACCAGAGGATGCAGATGTTGAAAAACAACCATCTGGAAAGGATCCTGTGCAGCCTTAGATTCTCTGGACTGCTCGTCTCAGTTACCGGTATTACAGCCTTACTCCAACCACGTAATTCCAGCTACCTCTACTTGCGGTGTGAACCCATTTCTAGGGGAAGGAGAAGGGGAGAAGGGAAAGGGGAAAGGGAAAGGGGAAAGGGAAAGGGAAAGGGGAAAGGGAAAGGGAAAGGGAAGAGGAAGGGGAAGAGGAAGGGGAAGGGAAGTTCCACGAGTAATCTGAAAGTTGATCTTCTAATTTTCAGGATCGGTCCTCTGCTACTTGTTTTCTTCATTTACCTCAGAATTTTTAACTCCACTATTTCTTGGTCACTGTAGCCAATGCTACCATTATTTATTCCATCCCTGATCAGTTCTTCCCTGGCTATGAACAGCAGATCCACTTGTGCATTACCCCTTAGCCTACCCAGTACCTGTGTCGAGAACTTATTCCTGACATCCTCCAGAAATCTGGGTTCCTTATGTCTTGCTGTGTTCCCTTCCAGAAGACACCAGGGAGGGTGCAGCACCCCCCCTAAGAGCCAGGGACTTCTGAGTTGTTTAAAGAAGACTACATCTGATTTTTCATCCTCATCAAGCGGTCTGAAACACACTTCCGTCACGGTGTCAACCTACACATCTCGACCCAAAAGTGAAGTAGATACTATTAGTAAAAGGAACAGCACTAACAATTCCAAACTAATGAGCTCAGCTTTGGGAAAAGGTTCACTGTGATTTAGTAGATGATATACAAGACTGCATAACAGGAAATCTGGACTCTGTGCCCAGTTCAGCAATTCACTTGTTGTTTGACCTTGAACGGTTATTTTGTGCACCTGTCTTTAACTTCATAATAAGAAAAAAATCTCCCCTCTTTGCTCTGAATTTAAAATAGCACTCAGTAAATCTGACTTATTCTACTTGTTTGAATATTATATTGGAGCAACAGCCTTATTGAAAATTTAAAGGAGCTGTGTTCAGTGAACATTATAAAAGCTTTATTTGTTAGAGTACATTTTGTTCCTTCTAAGCTAAGTGAGTACAAAACGTTTGCAAATTTGTGTTCCTGAAGTGTCTCTAGTAAATATGTTTGTATCTTTTCAGACCATAAAGCTCTTCCTGGCTGCTAAATTAGCAGGATCCTAGAACAGTACAAGAAAAATATTTTCTTTTAAAGAGTTTCTTGGAGACAATCAAATATAGGTTTTATTCCTCTGTAGGTGACAAATGTAACAAATGTCAGTTTATTAAAGGGTGGAATAATACGGAAAGCAGATGTTTCTTTGTGCTATTTTCTCATTAAAATCTGCATTAGAAAATGAATACGGTTATTTTCTATATATCATCTTGTATACACATATAGACATTTGGATTTTCATCATGAGTCCATGTAAACAACAAAGGCTATGGGATGCATTAATGAAAGAAGCTGCAGTCTCAGTTCAACAGTGTAGCAACAAGCACCAGTAAAATTCTACTTAGAACATGAAGAAAGACAAAAAATAAAGATTAGCCAGTTTATGGCAAATGGTTACAAGAAATTATAATGATTAAAATACAAAAGTAAACAATAAATTATTCTACATGCCATAGTATTGAAAAACAGTATCTAAAATAGTTCTACGTAACCAAATGTCAGTATATCAAGAAACTGACACTTCATTTTGCTTAATTTCTTCTGTGTACTTTGCAGCTTTTTCTTGCTTCTAATGGGTTTAAAGTGGATGCCTGATCAGAAACCAAATACTACAATCTCTGAATATTACTTTTCTTTCTCAGTCTAAAATTCTGTCTGGAATCACTGAAGTATACCTATAGTAGTGATGGATGAGGGATTGGTTTCTCAACAAACAAGTAAGGAATTTGTGGATGGAGTAGGCAAGCCAAGGGCCTGGGTGACGGGTACAGAAAGGACAGAGCAATCAACAAAATAGAGCTGAAGTGGAATCACCTGAAGTGTAGGCATGTAGAGATGGAAATGCATGTGAAACAGCCTTGTGGACAATGCTCTCAAGGCTGTACTGGGGAACCAGCATGCTTGTATGCCTCTCTGAAGGGCCTCTTCAGTAATGCACATAACATGGAGTTAGAAGAAAAACAGGAGTTAGAAGTCTGTGCAGTTACTGGGCTATGACCTCATTGGGATTAAGGAGTCATGGTAGGATAATTCACACAATTGGGGTGCTGTGATGGATGGATGGATGGATGGATGGACGGACGGACGACGGACACAGGCTTTTAGGAAGGACAAGCCAGGAAGGTCAGGAGGGAGTGCTGCACTTCCTGTGAGAATGCAGCTGGAGCACATGGAGCTCTACTTTGGAATGGGTCAGGAGCCATTGAAAGCTTATGAGGGCTGTTGTAGTGGGTGTCTGCTATAAATGTCTTGATCACGAAGGCAAAGTAGATGAGGTCTTGTTCAAACAGCTGGAAGAAGCCTCACAGTAACAGCCCTGGTCCTCATGGGGAATTTAACCACCCTGATATCTGCTGGAAGGACAATACAGCAGGGCTCATCCAATCTAGAAGATTTCTAGAAGGCATTGACAACTTCCTGACACAAGTCACTGAGTAGCCAACAAGGAATGGTGCTCTGCTGGACCTCATACAAGGAAGAACTGATCGTGGATATAAAAGTTGGAGGCAGTCTTGGCTGCAGTGGCCATGATATGAGGGAGTTCGGAATCCTAAGAGGGAGCAGGGCCTGCAACCATGGATTTCAAGAGAAGAGACTTCAAACTCTTCAGAGATCTGCTTGTAAGGATCCTAAGGGATATGGCCCTGGAGGTAAGAAGGCTGGAAAAGATATGGCCCTCCAACCTGAAGAAAGGTTCATCCCAACAAGTAGGAAATCAAGCAAAGGTATCAGGAGGCCTGCATGGATAGTAAGGATGTCCTACTCATCATATGTCACTCAGACATAAAAGTGTGCAAAGGTTGGAAGCAGGAGCAGGTAACCCACAAGGAGTATACAGCTGCTGCCCCATTGTGCAGGAATGAGGTTAGAAAAGCCAAGGTCGACCTGGAGTAGAACCTGGCAAAGGATATGAAGGGCAATTGGAAAGGATTCTGGAAGTACATAAACAGCAAAAGGGAGTCAAGGGAAAACATGGGCCTGCTGCTGAATGGACTAAGGGAACTGCTGGCAAATAAAACAGAAAATGACTTAGTTACCTCAGTCAGGGAGCACTTAAAAAAACTGGATGTACATAAATATGTTCACGAGGTCTGAAATGTTGCACCCATAAGTGCTGAGGGAGCTGGCTGATGAAATTGTGGGGTACTCTTGATTGTCTTTGAACAGTTATGGTGACTGGGAGAGGTTCCAGAAGACTGGAAGAGAGCAAATGTCCCTCCTATATCTTCAAGAATGAAGAACTGGAGAACCACAGACTGGTGAGCTTTACCTCAGTATCTGGGAAGGTGATGGAGATAATCCTCCTGAAAAGCATTTCCAAACATGTGAAGGACAAGGTGATCAGGAATAGTCTGCATAGAATTATGAAGGAGAAATCATGCTTGACCAACCTGTTAGCCTTCTACAACGAGATGACTAACTTGGTGAAAGGAGAGTAGTGGATGTTATTTGCTTTGACTTTAGTAAGCTTTAACACTGTCTCTCATTCTCTTAGAGCTAATGAAGTACAGGTTATGTGAGCACACAGTGGGGTGATTGAAAACAGGCTGAACGGCTGAGCCCAGAGGCTTTTAACCAGTGGCACAAAGCCCACTTGGAGGCAGACTGCTAGTGGTGTACCCCAGGGGTTGATACTGGGACCAGTACTGTTCAAATTCTTCATTAATGATGTGGACCATGGGACACTGTATTCTCAGAGTGTTTGCAGATGATATGAAATGGGAAAGAAATAGGTGATTGTGGTGGGTTAGCCTTGGCTAGTGGCCAAACGCTACCCTCCCCCTTTATTTCTCACTTCCTCCAGCCCTGGCAGCACAGGGAGAGAAAACAGAAAGGAGAGGAATGAGAAAGTTCATGGTTCAAGATAAAGATAAAGAGATTACTTCCCATTACCATCACTGGCAAAACAGATTTGACTTTGAGAAAATTAATTTAATTTATTGCCAATTAAAACAGATACTTAACTACTGATTCGGGCAGTGGAAAACAAAAAGGGAAACATTAAAACAGCACCTTTCCTCCCTCCTTTCCTAGGCTTAACTTCACCCTGGACTCCTTCCCCACCCAAGTGGCACAGGGGGGATGGAGGTGGGGGTATGAGGATCAGTACATACTGGTTTCTAACTGCCGACCAGCTGGAAAGGAGCTTTGCTGAGAAGGATCTGCTGATCCTGGTGGACAACAAACTGACCATGAGCCAGCAGTGTACCCTCTCAGTAAAGCAGGCCAGCTGCCTCCTGGGCTGCATTAGGCAGAGCATTGCCAGCAAGTCGAGGGAGGTGATCCTTCCCCTCTACTCAGCACTGGTGAGGCCACACCTGGAGTGCTGTGTCCAGTTCTGGGCTTGTAAGAGACAACTTGTAAATTCCCCAAAACAAATAGTGAGAGACGAAAGGGAGGAGGAGGAGGTCCTCCAACCTTTCTGAGGAATGTCTCAAACACTCACAAGTACCTTGAAATGAAGCGATAACAGCAGGATGGAAAATGTGGAGTCTGGAGAACACAGGCCTTCTGCTCAAAGAACTGATAAGGCTAACATTTGCTTATTTATTGTGTGACTCAGGTGGGAAGAAACTCATCTGAATAACACAGGATGCATCCGAGGGAGTAAGCCTTATGAAAATGAAACGGGTCTGCTGAACTTGTGAAGCTTGTTAGTTCTCTGTTTTCGGGGCCATCATGTCCGATGAATGACCTTTGCCTCATTATCCATAAAATGCATATTAAAGTTGACAGCCCTGCATATGCTAGTGAAGATTATCAAGATCATGCTAAACATATATGACTATATGCACTTGTATCTCCACACAAATCATGCTACATGTCACCTGGGGCAGGGGGAGAAACCTGAGATGAAACTGCCACCGCAGCAGTAGGGTGGGTCGTACTGATATGGCGAATATAAAAGGGGAAAATAAGTGCCCCTAGATAGACTTTTTTCCCTGGGGAGATTTTACACAGAGGAGCACTTCTGCAAACGAGAGACCCCCTGTTGGCTGGACCAACGCTGGAACCAGGACCGGTGATCTCTTTGTCTCTCTCTCTCACTCTCTCTCTCTCTTTTTATCCCTCTGTTTCTCTTTCTCTTCTCTTTTATTTTAAAGTTGTTAAGTAGGTAATGCAAGGCATACTTTACCACTCACCATAATTCATTGTATGTCTGTTGTTAAGTACCGCTTGCCATAATCTGTTGTATATCTGTTGCTAAGTAACGCAAGGTGTACCTTACCACTTGCCATAATTTGTTATATACCTGACCAATTATTGTGGACCTAGTTAAGACATATATTAATCACTGTGGGAATCTAATAAATGTTTGTATATGGACCTTGAGAGTTGTCTCACCTTAGTCCATGCTGCTGGGGATCTGGGAATCTGAGTCACACTTCCCCCCCACCCCCGTCTGTGAGGGTCTGTGTGGGGGGCGTGACAGGGCTCCCCAGTATGAGCGAGACATGGACGTACTGGAGAAAGTCCAGTGAAGGGCCACTAAAACGACTGAAGGACTGGAGCATCTCTCCTGTGAAGAAAGGCTGAGAGAGTTGGGACTGTTCAGCCTGGAGAAGAGAAGGCTCAGGGGGATCTTATTGATGTGTACAAATACCGGATGGGAGGGAATGAAGAAGACTGAGCCAGACTCTTCTCAGTAGTGCTCACTGACAGCACAAATTAAAAAATACCAAAATCAATCTGAACACAAGAAAACACTCTTTGACTGTGAGGATGGTCAAATGCTGGAACAGGTTGCCCAGAGAAGTTGTGAAGTTTCCATCTGTGAAGATATTCAAAAGCCATCTGGACATGTTTCTAGGCAACCTGCTGTAGCTTGACTAGGGGGTTTAGACTAAGTGATCTCCAGAGGTCCCTTCCAACCTCAACCATTCAGTGATTCTGTGAATAGCCCGTTTACAACATAGTATTTTTAAGGCAGTAAGTGTTATACCTGAGCCATTTGTAGTGTAAAGATGATAAATAACACATATCAGACCTTTTCGTGCTACTGCATAAGGATGGTTTTGTGCTCTTTTGTGCATCACCCATGAACACTTTGAAATTATATTTAAATACCAAAGCTCATGTTAAACAAGTCAGTTGCATGACAACAGAAATACCCAATACTGCATTTTCAGAGTTGCCAAATCAAAATAATTGCTATTACTGGTGTGTATTTTGAAGCAGGACCAAGTTGCCAAAATAAGGATCCATAAGCACAAACTCATTCTGGAGTTTATCTTCACAAAAAAATATTCATTTTTTTTAGAGGCCAGTTTATTCTATTCTACGTACATCCTTCCATTAGACGACTCACATAGTGTGAAGAGTCCTGAGCATAATAAGGCTGTTATTCCCTAAAACATTCTAAAACAGTGGTAGAATTAACATTATAAATGACGAGTTATAGATTCTCCTCCTTTTATAGATATACTGTACACTTATTGAGCTACATTTATAGAGTAAGGTTTCAGAGGTAGCATGTTTAACCTTCATCTCATTCATATAATATTGGGCATTATCAAAGATGTCATTTTCGAACTAGGTACCCCATTGGTCTTTTCTGCTATGGTAATAGTGCCTTTATGTTCTTATATACGAGAGAAATAAAAATGGTAATAGCATGGCAGCACTGGTAAACTCTTCCTTAGGTCTATAGTGATTTAATTCTGCATGGAAAGTTGTCTTCATCTGGATAAATTACAGAAAAATGCAACTTTAGTTTCCTAGGATATTGAGAATTTGTCTTTTCAGATTCCTTAACAGCATTATATTCTAGTTTCTTGGTGATCTGAATTTCATTAACCAGGTTTTTAATGTTGTATGAATTGTTCACTCTTGGTTTGTACTCAGCCTTAGTTAATTAAGTTTGTTTGTTCATGCTACAAGGACTTTGCACTGTTCTGAAGCAAGAATAGGTAAAATCAGGGGACACTCACTCAGCTGGTAAGCTGTCAGTCCATCATAACTTGAATATTGATTTTGGGGAGTTGGTGACATTCCCTAGATGTATGTGTCAAGTTTGTTGACAGAGAGCTCTATACTTAATTGAATGTGATGTCTGCATGTGAAGTGATGAAGAATGTCAGTGATGTATACGCTCTTCCTCCCCTCCAGCCCCTTCCAATATATTCAATGGAGTGTTATGAAATTCCACACTGTTCTGACAAAGCTTTCTCTAACTTCATAAATTGAAAAGCTTGGTCTGCTCTCACATAATTTCCTCACAGGTATGTCTTCACTGGATTGCGAGACAACAAACAGGTCCTGCCCTTTTAAACACTTGTTCAGTTCTCCTGAATGTTTATGTAAAGGATAAAGGTGAACTAATAGGTAGAAATTCACATTATAGCTTTAGGCAGTCTTAATAAAAGCTTTGCATGTTCTGCAGACCACTAAAATTGACCCACTGGCAAATTAATAGTATTATGCCATTCTTACTCTACTCATCAATATTACGCTAACTAAACAAAACATATTGGTTGAATCTCAGGTGGTATAAAGCTTTTAAAGAATACGTATATATATATTTCTTAGTGTTCCTAAATCACAGATAATCATTTTACTATCCATGCCATACCTTGCCCATTTATAGTATGAGAAAGAAATGAGAAGTCAGGGGGATTTCCTATCTTCAGTTATCATAATATTCAGTCCTGCAGAGCAACTCAGGGGGACCTTTGTACAGTACTTTTTTTGTCAATTGTCTTGGCCCCTGCTCATCTAAGTGGACTCTTGCTCACAGCCATGAAAAGCAAAAAGAAAACAGTATCTCATAAATCTGCTGGGATATTCCTGCCTTGTAACTAGTCCTCCTTGCCTCAAATAACATATAAACGCATACATTTATAAAATGTGGTTGTCAACTTTCACTTTGTCTTCCTGGTTATCAGAGTTGCCTCTCACAGATTTCAGAGATTAGATTTTTTGCAAAAGGAGCTCCTGATGTTAAATTTTTAAAAAACACAAATGTACATTTGCAGGCATATGCAAAGGCAAAATAGCGATGCTGTAATATCCCATTAAATAAGAGACTATATGTATCTGGAAAATACGTATCTGTCTGGAAATTCCAAGTAGGCTCAGCAGGCAGGTGCAAGGCACTGGTTAGGACAGCAATTCGCACTCTTTCACCAGCCAGGAAAATACATCCTTGTTCCAACAGAGAAGTGGCAGAACCAAGGACAAAGGGAACTGACTGACTAGCTGAGAGTAATGAAGGTAAGGAAAGCAAAAATATTCCCACCAGGCAGAGCAAGGCAATGATTGCAGTCTGCTTCCAACAGAACAGGTATCAGGACAAGCCAGAGGCACTGATGAACAGCTCAGTGAGTGGGGTTAAGAAATAGAAGAGAATAAGCTAACATCTCTAAATTAACAACAAAATTGTACAAGGTAATGGAGGCACCAGCCAAGCAACATGAATTTCCATTTTAAAAGTTCCTATAGTTGCAACAGCAAATCCACATGCCCATCAGAGTCTTTTTTGTGTTGTTGATATGTCCAAACAAGCAAGGAATTTTCCCCAAAACAGAAAGAAGTCACAATGCGGCTGTACCTAGCAAAAATATAGTACAAAAAGAAAAACAATAGTTCTTTAATGCTTTAATATGAATCTGATTTCTGAAACTATGTGTTTGAAACACTTCAAATGTAAATATAATCCCTTTGCTCAAAATCTCCATTAGAATTTAGTTTTTTCAGCAAAGGAAGTTAGTGTCAGACCGTTTATGTTAATGTGTTTTCCTTTCTCTGTCTCTATCTACACTAAAAAATCATTATCTACACTACCATGAGAATTTTTAACCACATTCTTCATAAACATGTGAACTTAACTTTCTGTGGAAAAAAAACTTAACTATTTAACATAGTGAAAAGAAAAAAGCGTCAATTCTTCATCTGATATGAGCTTGGAAAACCAAAACTTACCTTATTATACCCTTACTGGCTGAAATTCTGTGGGATTACTTCTGTCAGGCAATAGCATTGGCTCAGAATTTCTGTGGTGGAGGCTGCACCAACTCTGAAGAAAAAAAAAAACTTTTTTAAAAAAATAGATAGTGATTGTACTAAGTCTTGTATTAGGAAACCAAATAGGCTTTCAGAAATCTTTCTGCTTTAAAGACAGTTTGACCTTTAAAAATTCAAGTCCTTTACAAAGTCACATATTTTCAGGTGTGTTTAAGTGTTTTATGTGTTCAGTAAATGTCATAATGCCATTAATTCTCTTTGCAGAGACATAAAATTTTATCCTGTTATCAAGGGGGATTGCAGTGTAGTGCAACCAGTGGAGTGTTTTTCTGAACACCGGAAGTCTGGAGTGGATTTGTCTGTAAAAAGTTCAAAACTAACTACCTGTAATTTGGGGTTCATTGAATGTTTGCACCTCAAGTATCTGAACAAAGTAAAAACAAATCTAGTTTTCTTCTTACCTAGACGGTCATTTTGAAAAGTATATTCTGTAAGAGAAAAGTATCCCCCCTTCTTTTTTTTATAATTTTAATGTGAACTTTTTTTGGCATCCGAGTGCTTTCGTCACATGACTAAAGCACGGAGGTTGCTAAGCAACCTTCTGCAGCCGGGGAAAACACAGGCAGTCTTAACAGAAGATTTATGTTGGTGACTGTCATACTAAGAAAAAATTAACAGAACATCTAAAATCCTCCATTGTTTTTTAAAACCCTTTTAGCCAAACATCACTAATTTACTAAATCAAGTGTCATTTGAGAAACTGCTGCAGCCACGCAACTTTTTCACATAAACCTTCTGGGAAAATAACTGGGTAAATAGTACTTTCGTATTACACTATTGCAGCCTTGAAGCGTTTCTTTTCTGGGTTGTTATGCTATTTACAGAAGCTTTTGAACACGACGGTCGTCCTCGGTTAAATAAGGGAGTGGTTAGATGCTCCCTCTTGCAGTGCTAACTGAAAGCAGTGTGAACGTGCGAGGGGTCGGCCAGCGAGGGGTCGGCCAGCGAGGGGTCGGCCAGCGAGGGGTCGGCCAGCGCGGTCAGCCGGCACCAGGCACACAGCCCTGCTGCAGCACCCACCGCCTCCGCCCGCCTGGTGTCCACGGAGCTGCCCGGACAAGGAGGGGGTGTCTGCAGGCAGCACAGCTCTGACCACCTCCCGGAAAAGAGGGTAACCTGGCACAAGTCCTCTTCTGCTGACAAACGGCCTCCCCGCGCACACACAAATTCTGGCTGCGGCGCTAGCGTCCGAGCAACCGGATTTGAGACAGGAGGAGGTTAGTCTAAATCCCCATTTAAACAGCTGTCCGGGTCTGTTCCTAAGTCAAAATTCACCTGTCATCAACGCTGTTAATGCACCACCACACAGTCAAATGCGTGTCAGCCATGCTCTGGAGCATGCTGGCGGCGGGATCACTGGCTCATGGAGGCTGAATACCTTAAAAAAAAATACATGTGCCCGTATCCCATCTACCCCCTGACCTGGAGGCAGCTTTTACCCAGGTACTACCCTGTGCTTTGAATTAGAGCAACCTACAAGCCGTACATATGGAAAACACAGCTCGTGAGATCCAAATTCTTTCATATGCTCTTCGTATCGTAGCATGTGCTAGCAGGCCCCTGTGGGGATGACCAACCTAGATCCTGTGCAGACGCGAGTGGTGGGTTTCCTAGCACTCTAATAATGCCTTAATAGTTAGATATTAATAATAAGACCCTAGGTGGGCAATTAACTGGATTGCAGTTTTACAATAGTACGAAAGGTGAAAACCAGCAGAAACACAAAGAAACTGACATTCAGTGAATGGTAGAGACAAGCCAACCAAGCTTGTGAACCAGTGGCCTGACAAGATAAAAGACATTTGAAATTTTAAACAAAAAGATTTCTGCTGTTTGATTGCTGCTGTGTACAGAAAACCACAAATGTGTACACTTTCATTGTATATGTACAGGTTTGCATCATGAATTTATCCTCTTAAATGAAACAACTAACACACCATAAATTTTGGTAGTTGGCTCAAAAGTATAATTGCATCATGTAAATATTAGATCCCTAGCTAATTTTGAGATCCATTATTTATATATTTCCGTTATTTCCTTGAATTTTCATTACTTACTGTTTTGCTGATAATTTGCATTCCATTGGAAATATGCTGTTATTTTCCATTACAATTTCTAAAATACCTAAATAGCTGAAGATTTCTCATGTAAATCAGACCTTTATGTCTGATTTATGACTATTCTAAAAACAAAGCCCAGTTTTTCAAAAAGGTTTGGATACATGTCCTTCTACCCTAGTAGTAGCTTCATATTTACTGGGGCAGTTCATTTCCAGTTATAATTTGCGAAGGAACTTTAGCATGTTGTGGACCACTCTGTAAGAGAGTGATGATAAGAAATGAACACTTGTCGTGCTTCTCATTTTTAGTGCATCCTCCTTCATAGGCCAGATTTTCCCATGAACTACCTCTGCTCTGTGAAAGCAAAAGAGAAGTCTCCTACTTTCAATCTCTGTAGTAGATGAACGTCTCACAAAAGTTAATTAATTTGTCCTCAGAACACCACTGTTTAACAGAGGAATGCTCCTGGAAACTAAAATGCAAAGAGAATGTGTGACTTTCTCAAGGTTATCTGCAGAGTTAGTGACAAGGACGAGAACTGCTACCTCTACGTCTCCAAGAACTGTCACTTCTCCTCCTATATACTTCAGTGTTTCAGCCAGAACACGTTCTGTCACAGCTCTACCTGAGGTAACCTGAGAACCAGCAGTTCTTTTTATGAAGAAGCATTATTCCCTTTCTACACATTGGGGAAATTATTGAGGTGAACTAATTTGCCCAAGTACACAAAGGAGCTCAGTGACAGAAGAGGAAAAATAACCTTTTTCTCCCCTTCTGGGTCCAAATCCAATACCCCACTCTCTCAGCCACAAAGTATAACTTGTTATAATAGTATCAGCTCTGTTCAAGGAAAAATCACCTGCAGGCATACACAGAGGCTTGTTTATAATCATCGGGGACTAGGAGGCAGACACTAAACCAGCGCTGTACACAGAAACCTGAAAGATAAGAGAGAACACAGACAAACTTCGTATCGGTTCTCAGGGCCACTTGGCTCTTTAGAGGTTTAATTTTGCAGATTACCAAGAGGGCATCCTGCAAGCTGGGGTCACTTCAACTTAACTCCCAGCAGTGTGGCAAATCAGATCCTGTCCATGTAAGTGCAGTATAAGCTCTCGTTTGGAGGAAAAATCTACACTTAGGAATCTATTGTGGTGAAGAAAACACTGCAAAAGGAAACGCACACTGTGGTGCCTGTGAGAGCTGACAGTTCAGCCAGCAACAAAAGTAGATCTAGGAGTGAAGTACGCAAGTCCTCCATTCATCTCCCTGAGCGATAATTCTAAAACCTATTTTGCCACCAGTGAGTGTTATTTCACTGCTGAGCAGAGAACGAAAGAGAAAAGGATGATAACACTGTAATAATCAGCAACTTGTTTCTCCCCATAAGAGGCAGAGACTGAACTTCAAGCAGAGTTTTTAAAAATGCTTCTGTTCTGCTCAGTGAAATCCTGACTTCACTGAAATCAAGAGTATTTTTGCCACTGAATTCAGTGGGGTCAAGATTTCCTCCACGATTTACCCAGTTTAATCTGTACAACAAACACTAGTATGTGTCTTTTCAAGAACTCGGTTCTCAATACTGGCTCTCCTTAAAATATGGCACTTTATGTATGCTTAAGGAGAAATTAAGCTCTTTAGAAAACCTCGGTAAAATAGTCCACATAGGTCAATTTGATAAAAGTCTTTTGGCATTTAGATTTGTAATATGTTAGATTAGATTGCAAACTACTGGGATACAAAGCTAAAAATGTCAGGGTAAATTCAGTGACAAGTATCTTGCACCCAGGTTTTTGATACCTAAATATCTGTAAACAGTAATTAAGTATTACAGTATCTTACTTAACAGAGTTGTACATCTACAGGCCAGTGAATTCCCTGCTGGTCTACGAAATTATCTGAACTGAAGCTGATCTTCGCTGATCATCAAGTGAAGTGAATAAGCATTAGGATTTCTGGCATGCAAGGCAGGGGCTACAATTGAAAAAAGCAGCAGCATCAACAAATAATCATAAGTAATGTTCATAAACCTTTTAGGAAACTTCTGCTATGCAATGAATAACTGGTATTAGAAACAGACCCCTTATCTCTGGAAAACACATTTGTTAGGCTTATAAACAAGATATAAATTATGTATACCCTTGCTGCTGTGACAAAATACAACAAATACATTAAAAAAACATTTCATTAAATTTTAAATAAATTGCAGTTTTAACTCATGAGGAGATTGTTTATTTCAAGAGTTTATTTTTTCTAACTTTGTTTTATCCTTATACGGCAAAAGTTGTTGTCAACTCCTTCATAAAAAAAAAAAATTACCATTAATGCTGTGAAAAAGAAAAAATAATGACTCACATAGCCACTAGAAAAAAAATTTTTTTTTTCAGTGCACAAGATTAATGGCCCTGTCCCCTGGCCATTCTATGGTGTTAGAGCAGCAAATTACAATGGCAGTCACCAAAAATTTTGCCCACAAATTTGGAAAGAAAAAAAGTACTTCTCAGTAGTCCTCAAAGACATTTCAGTTTTCATGATTTCACCAGATGGTTGAAAGTTCTTTTCCCTCAAAATACTTGAGCTTTCCTCATTGCCGCTGTGGCCTCCGCTAGCATAAACAACTGTTTCTTTCTGTGTCATTTCAAGCTTCTATGACAGTGATATTCCGGTATCATAATGCTTTATGCTTGTTTTTTCTTTTGGTTGATCTTTCTGTGCTTCCCCTTTTCTCCTCATGTTCATCACTTCTTTTCCTCCTCCACATTCTTTACCACTCCCTCCACATCAGA
The DNA here is from genome assembly GCA_008921705.1 of Burhinus oedicnemus. Classification (NCBI taxonomy): domain Eukaryota; kingdom Metazoa; phylum Chordata; class Aves; order Charadriiformes; family Burhinidae; genus Burhinus; species Burhinus oedicnemus. The sequence continues at coordinate 2,296,240 of VFFE01008529.1, read as the reverse complement.
CAGAATTTTCCACTCTGCCCATACCCCATAGCCTCTGTCTTGAGGTAAACAAAGCCTTAAAGGGAGCATTACAAAAAGTGACAGTGACAGAATGTGCTCTCTAATGACATAGTTTTTGCAAAGAAACCTCAGACAGAATAGCTACCTATCGACAATATTACTATTAATATATCCTATCTAGAAAATCTGTTTAATTTAGGAGGAAAGCAGGCAGTAAGTGGGTTTTACGTGTTGCATCAGTTAACAAATCGTTCTACGGATCAACTACGTGTATTTGTGAAAGGTCAGAGTTTGCTGGGGGAGCAGCTGAGTGGATTATCAGTTTGTAGAAAAGTATGGTTGGCAGTATCAGCAAACTGAAGCCCTTTGAATCTTTTGTTCTGACAGATACTCAGAAAGAAATTCTATAGCAGCTGAAGCAAAGTAAGGTAACTGGTTTTGTTAGCAAAAGCATAGCTGATCTAAACTATGCTTTCAAATATAGAGGAGCTTTATCCATTTAATCTTATTCACTCCAAACCAGAACTTTTTAAAGCAGGAAACAAAAATGCAGAACCATTCAATGGAGTCAAACGCTTTCTCTACATCAAAGTATGATGATGTTTAATGCTTCTCATTGTTTCAGTGGTCATGTGTACAACTGAAGAAGGCTAAATACAGCTTTTAAAGCTGGTCCTTTGTCATAAAGCTGGATCAATCAGGTGGAATGAAGTTCCTTCAAAAGGGATTTTCAAAACCACTAAGCATTGGCCTAAAGGCAAAGATAGTTCAGGCTGATAGGCTGAAGAGAAGCCCATGGGAGAACGAAGCACTTAGATTTCAGAAAAGTAGGGGTTTTAATCTCAAGAGAAATATTGAAATAAGGTCCCAGCATATCTAAGCATTGTTGATATAGTTCAAAAGGAAAATGTCTTGACCTGGTCAGTGGGTATTACTACATGTGAATAAATGAGTTATGGGTAAAATCAGGTGTTCCCACATTAACTGCAGAAATCCCTGGTGATTAGTACAGGGTAGTGACTGAGAGCCATTTTCTAATGTAAGAGTATTGCCATGTCTCAGAATTCGGGAAAAAAGTGGGTCATTTTGATTTCCTGAGTTAAACTTTAATTTCAGGTTGAGGCAACTTGATACTTTATGCATTTGCTTGGGTTTCTTAAAAAAGATGGACTGCAATATGTCAATAGTTGAGTCTTTGACAGTTCAGTTCAATAGGTGTTTTATACTAATATTCTGAATACCTACTTTGAAATTTTACTGCCTAAGGTAAGGGAAAGTTTTCTGACAGTTTTCTTGAAAGTAGAATTAGATTTTAGATTAAAGGAAACTATGAGTTTGGAGGTTTTTAAGGAGGAGAGTTTTGAAGCACAACCTATCTTGTGGAATAATAAGTCCAACTTTCAGTTTGACCAGCGGTCTAAGAACCCTCATGCTTTGAGGGTTCATTTATTTTGCCTAGACTGAAAGAAAAGTCTTTATATATGAATGAGAGAGAATCTGTAATTAGTACCAATGTTGACTCCCTAATAAAGTGAAATCCTATAGAAGATTGGATGGTCCTTTTAATGTGAAACATATTGAAAATGTAGTTCTCCTGGCCAGAAAATATCTTACAGAACAATTCTAAATTTACAAAGCAGTTGAAATTTCTACCTGTGACAGTGTCCAGACTGACCTTCCATCCCTCCTACATCCTTCAGGCATTACCTCTTATAGGTCTAACTAGCAAATCTATTTTGAAGTGACATCATGCAGTTCTCTACACTCAAATGCAATAAACTGGTTTTCATCAGAGCTATCTTGACTTAGAGTCATAATGTGGAACAATGGATATTCCTTAAATTATTTATTTAGGACAAAACATAAAGAGAAAACAGACTTTATAGCAACAGAACAGAAAGAAGCAGTCGAACGAGTACACAACCAAATTCATAAAAAAAGCCTAATATGTCTAAAGTGGATAGATGTATCTCCTGCAAGACCTCATGTCATTTTCCTTGATTTAGAAACTATTTCAGCATCAGAGAGGCAGCAAGAGAGAGCTGTCTTAAGAAACTGCCTTTTTGCTCATCCAACTTCTTCAAGGATCACAGCACTTTTTAAACTTTTCCTGACATATCGGTACTCATTTGTTAGCAAAGATTTTAATACGATTGGAGACAACAAAACAACGAAAAATCAATGAGGTTTTCCATTGCAGGCTTATGGGTCCTCATCTGAACCATCATTATCTCTGTACTGTGGAAATTTAGTGGCATAGGTTTTTAACCAACATCTCGATTTATAAACTTGGATCAATATTTTTGCAATGTATTCATTATGTTTAAAAAAAATGTGGAATTTGCAAAATTCTAAGGCTACCACACAGTTAAATAGCAATTTTATATAATTCAAAAGGGTCAATACAATATTCATACAAATTTTATGCTGTTATGTGTCAATTGTATTACTAATACTGGCATGTTTTAATAAGACACATGCAGAAAAATTGTTGAGGTGGTTTATTGCTAACAGCAAAGCAGATAAGAGCAGAATGTTTACTTTTATTTGGGTTGGATTTTAAAGAGAGCATCAAGAGAGCAGCAGTGCTGCAATTGTCCAGCTATTTGTTCCATGTGCACCTCGTCTTCCCAATCAGAAAATCCATATTTGAGCATAATAAACAACAAAAGCACAGAGAATAGCACAGTCTTATCAAACTTATTTTCCACCCAATGAAAGAGAATATTGAAAATTTTCTAACCTAGTTAGTAATTTGACAATTGTTACAGTTTTAACTTTCAGCAATAGAGTAATTTTTTTTCTATTAATAGTGAGGAAAAAATGTTTCTAATGTGTGTTTACATGTGAGTTATTTTTTCACATTCTATAAAACCTGCTTTCATTCACATCAGGTTAGGTATAGATTTTATTTTTCATTAACAGGTAGCTTCTGGGACTGCTCAGATTGAAACTGTAGCATTTACTTATCCTAAAGGCTTCCCCCCCACCAGCCCGATAGTGATCTAGTTGCAGTGGTAAAATACTAAAAGCTTGCATCATTTTAGTTCTGATTTCTTCCACCATCCAAATAATCTGTAGGCATTCAGACAGAACATGTTTCTAGTTACCAATTTCAAGGGTTTGAAAGTTTATATCTTTTTTTTTTGTCTGATTGATATACTTCCCTGTATTTTAGACCTTACCCTGCAATCTAAGTAGGCAGGGAGCTAGCAGACAAATAGAAAAGCATTATTTATTATTTTGACATTAAACAGAAGATAACCAAAAGGTATATTTAAATGGGATAATCTACTTGCAATTTTGGTAAATTTTTAGCAGTAAGATTTTTTTTTTTCCTATTTCCAACAGCTTAATCAATTTAATGTCTTTCCTGAGACCTTCTGTGTGTGCGTGAAGCATAAACCAAGAAACCATGAAGTAATTAAAATCTTAAAATCTCATTGCCAAATTCTAATAAGAACAGTCCAAACCTCAGTAAATCAAGTTCATGTGAAATAGGAATCATATTTCTAGCTATCTGCTATTGTCTCTCTGATATTTGAAGTTTCCAAGGAGAATAAAACAATTTTTTGCTCATTTTACAGGGTGTTTCATTTCTTAGACCTAAGATAAGGAACACTGACTCATAGAGTGGTTTGTGTTGGAAAGGACCTTTAAAAACCATCTAGTTCCACCCCTCCTGCCATGGGCAGAGATACCTTCCACTAGATCAGGTTGCTCAAAGCCCCATCCTACCTGGCTTTGAACACTTCCAGGGAGGACACATCCACAATTTCTCTGGGCAACCTGGTCCAGTGGATCACCACTCTCACAGTAAAGAATCTTCCTAACATCTAATCTAAATCTACCCTCCTTCAGTTTGAAATTGTTACTCCTTGTCCCACTACACTCTCTGATAGAGTCCCTTCCCATCTTTCCTGTAGGCCCCCTTTAACTACTGGAAGGTCACTAGAAGGTGCCTCCGGAGCCTTCTCCAGACTGAACAACCCCAACTCTCTCAGCCTGTTTTCACAGGAGAGGTGCTCCAGCCCCCTGATCGTCTTCGTGGGCCTCCTCTGGACCTGCTTGAGCAGGTCCACGTCTTTCTTATGCTACGGCTCCAGAGATGATCACAGTACTGCAGGTGGGGTCTCATCAGAGCAGAGTGGAAGGGGAGAATCACCTCCCTCAGCCTGCTGGCCATGTTTCTTTTGATGCAGCCCAGAATGCAGCTGGTCTTCTGGGCTGTGAGCACATATTGCTGGCTCATATTCAGTTTTTCATCCACCAATACCCCCAAGTCCTTCTCTGCAGGGCTGCTCTCAATCCACTCATTGCCCAGCCTGTATCCATGTTTGGGATTGCCTCGGACCTTGCATGAGTTGAGCTGCATGAGGTTTACACAGGTCCACCTCTCAAGCCTGCTCAAGTCTCTCTGGATGGCATCTCTTCCCTCTAGAGTATCAACCACACCACTCAGCTTCGTGTCATCTGCAAAGTGCTGAGGGTGCACTCAATCCCACTGTCAATGTCACTGACAAAAATGCTAACAAATACTGGTCCCAGTATGGACCTCTGAGGGACACCACTCATCATGGGTCTCCACCCGGACATTGAGCCGTTGACTGCAACTCTTTGAGTGCAACCATCCAGCTGATTCCTTATCCACCAAGGGGACCATCCACCAAATCCGTGTCTCTCCATTTTAGAGACAAGGATGTTGGGCAGGGCATTATCAAATCCTCTGCACAAGTCCATTATCCACCAATGCTGTAACCCCATCATAGAAGGCCACCAAATTTGTCAGGCATGATTTGCCCTTAGTGAAGCCATGTTGGCTGTCACCAGTCACCTCTCTCTTTTCCATGTGCCTTAGTATAGTTTTCGGGAAGATCTGCTCCATGATCTTGCCAGGCACACAGGTGAGACTGATCGGCCTGTACTTTCCCTGTTGTTCCTTTTTTCCCTTTTCAAAAATGGATGTTAAGTTTCCCTTCTTTCAGTCACTGGGAACTCCACCAATCTGCCACGACTTTTCAAATATGATGGATAGTGGCTTAGCAACTGCCATAAAAACAACAATGACAGGTTGTCATTTGGAGTTCATGGCCTGGATGAATCAATCCACTCCTTTGGTTTCTATCCCGCCCTGTCACTACACAGGAATAACCATTGCAGCTCTTATTAACTTGTTCTGGCAGATGTCAAGACAAGTTCTTTAGAAAATAATATAAAAATCTATGATACACAATCTAATATACAAACATATCATGCAAGGAAATTTCAAGATAGAGGATTATTATTTTATAATTTATCCTAAATGATAGAATGGTTTAGGTTGGAAGGGACCTTAAAGATCATCCGGTTCCAACCTCCTTGCCATGGGCAAGGACACCTCACACTAGACCAAATTGCTCAAAGCCACATCCAACCTGGCCTTGAACACTTCCAGGCATGGGGCATCCACAGCTTCCCTGGGCAACCTGTGCCAGTGACTCACTGCCCTCAACGTGAAAAATTTCTTCCTAAAATCTAATCTAAATCTCCCCTCTTCCAGTTTGAAGCCATTACCCCTCATCCTATCATTACATGCCCTTCTAAAAAGTCCCTCTCCAGATTTCTTGTAGGCCCCTTTCAGATACTGGAAGGCTGCTATAAGGTCACCCTGAAGCCTTCTCTTCTCCAGGCTGAACAACCCCAACCCTCTGTCGTGGTTTGGCCTCAGCCGGCAACAGAGAACCACGCAGCTGCCTGCTCAGCCCCCGAGGGCGGTGGGGAAAATCGGAAGAAAAAGGCAAAACTCGTGGGCTGAGATAAAAGGCAGTTTAACAGCAAACGAAAGAGGAGAACAACAACAACAGTGACGGAGGGACGCACACACAGGGTTACTGTACCAGCGCTCACCGACCGGACCGAACAGCCCCAGCCCGCTCCCGAACCGCGCCTTCCTGCCCCTCCCGGCCAGCTCCCTTTTATGGACTGGGCATGGCGTCACGTGGTATGGAATACCTGTGTCCCGGGCCAGAGAATTAACCCTATCCCTGCCGGAACCAGGACACCCTCTCAGCCTGTTCTCACAGCAGAGGTGCTCCAGCCCTCTGATCATCTTCGTAGCCCTCCTCTGGACCTGCTCCAACAAGTCCATGTGCTTCTTATGTTGGGGGCTCCAGAGCTGGACGCAGTATTCCAGGTGGGGTTTCACGAGAGCAGAGTAGAGGGGCACAGTCACCTCCCTCAACCTGCTGGCCACGCTTCTTTTGATGCAGCCCAGGATGCAACTGGCCTTCTGGGCTGCCAGTGCACATTGCCGGCTCATGTTGAGCTTCTCATCCACCAACACCCCCGAGTCCCTCTCCTCAGGGCTGCTCTCAATCCATTCTCTGCCCAGCCTGTATTTGTGCATGGGATTGCCCCAACCTGCATGCAGGAGCTTGTACTTGGCCTTGTTGAACTTCATGAGGTTGGCACAGGCCCACCTCTCAAGCCTGTCCAATCTTACGTATCTTCTGGAAATTGAATAACCCCTGACAAACTTTCTGTTTTCCTCAAACTTGTATATGGCAAGCTAAGAGCAAGCCAATGATGCCCAATAATTTGCTCAATAAAAGAATTTTATATTAAAGTTCAGATTTGATTTTTTAAAAAAAGTAAGTTAACCTGTCTTTGTTAATTTTTCCCAAATATGTAGTGGGTTAAATCTACAGTGGGTTAAATCTACTTTTTTCTTCAGCCAAATAATATTGTGCAACAGAGTACAAATTATGAATTTCTATATTCTGCAGGAAAAAAATTTTATGTGTTATATTTTCTATTTTCTGGATATTGTACGACATACAACTAAAAGCTAAAACTACATCTTCTTGGCTGTATGTTGTCCATTACTCCACAAAGTTTCTTCTTATCTGAAAGGACCCACCAGTGTATATTACTCTCATCACTGGAGTACTTTGCTAATTTTGCAGCTGGAGACATTGTGACATACCAAAGACGAGAGAACTGGAACAGTTCTCAAGAAAGTTATGGCAGAGGACTTGGAATTCCCCAAATAGTAACTTCACTGTATAATAACTTTTCCTTCTTTAGATATTCTCTCACATTTTTATTTTGTTTCTCTTTTCCAAAACAAAATGACAAACCTAATTTAGAAACAGAGGTAACAATAAGCAAAATAGTGATACCATATTGTTTTTTTAAGATTTATAACTTCAGGAACATCTCTCTCATATGCTTTCAGGTTTGAGCAGTGGCACTACACTTCTGCTAAATCGCAACTAACTCAGAAATCATCACTTTTTCCTGGAGATAGGAGCTCCTTTTTTTTTTTTTTTTGAACAGTGCTTTATCATAATTGTGTTTGTGTCTTTTTCTTCTATCAGCAGTTACCAAATTATCTAGCTTTAATATTTCCTTCTAATATTTCCCCAAAAAACTCCCCAGTCACAGGCAAATTGTATAAATGATAATTTCAGTAAAAGTTATCAGTTCACATTCACCTCTCTTCTAGCCCATTGGTACTGATTTCTAATCACTGTATTATTTCAGGCTTTTTCTGTGATGAAAATTCATTCATATCTTCACAGTTTAGCTTCAGGGTTTTTTATTTTTTATATTCTTACCTCTTTGAACTCTCTCACCAGTAAATTAATCTTCTTTTGAAACACTACTAAACCAATATGCTGCTTGAAAAATATTTTTTTATTTATTACTTCTGTTGTTTACTGGTGGCCCCAGTGCATTTCCAAAGGGTGGATATTTGGTTTTTCTAAACAGAAGAAACTACATTGTATACACAAAAATATGTACATGGTCCTTTTGACACTTTACAAATACCTCTACATTTTTCAAAACATGCTAAAGACACAAAAAAAGATCAATGAAAACAAAACTAATGATGGATCTCCAACAAAACACTGAAGGCAATTTTTGAATTGAAAGAACACTGACTACACTCTAGTTATAGTTTAGAAATTCCACTTGGAGATACTCTACCCACAGCCTTCCTTTAAGTAACGTCACTGAAACTGACAAACCTTCAGAGTGAATGCGCTGGGAAAATGTGACGTTTGCATGGGTATGTCGCTTTGCAGGAATATTTCTGTGAAAAATAGCTCACAAAACAATGCACTGTATAAAAATGGTCAGTCAGCTTCATAACAGCTCATACTCTTTTGTAAAGTTCTACCTATTATTACTCATATTAAGAAGGTGGATTCATATTTGCAGAGATTATACAGTGCTCCAATCCCCTGGTGCTTCAAAAAATTAATCAAGAAAAAGAGAAAAAGAAAAAGAATGAAAAAAAAAAAAGAAAGATATGCTTTTGTTTTTAAAATCACATTTTGAATTGTATTGTTTAGGCTTCCATGACTTTAAAAAAAATGACATAGAATGTAAAGCAATAAGATGATGTACAAAGCTGGGATGCAGTTGAGGAGTAGGAAAAGGGAAAGGAAAAAGCGTTCTGTCAGACTTAGCAGTAAGTATGCAGCAAAAGAGATCTAAGAGCTCATAAACTATCCCCGCTGTGTTGTCCAGTTTAGTGCGCATGCTGGTGCTGAAAGGAACAGGACATGTATAAATGAATTGCCTATTCAGAGAGTTGATGTGTACAAGTTTCTGAGATATGTCCTTTAGCATTCTTATAGTATTTAACAGTTATTTCATAAAAATCAGTACTCTCTCCACATATAGTTTTAGTGCCTTTTTGATCTGATCAAAAGATAGCAGATAACTAGATGCAAAAGAGGTAAGGATATCATTTGCTTGAATCGTTCCTAGATGTCAAATTTGTTGAATATTTATAGCATTGGCTTATTGACCTTCTGAACAGGCATCTTTTTTCTACTTGCCATGAATTCTGGGCTCATTTGGAAAAGATTGTGTTATGTCTTGGTCAGGATTTTAAACAGAAAGCCCTAAATAAATTGAATGCCACTGACTATTCAGTTGTTTGCTGTATGTTCTTTAACGAATTTATGACATTTGAGTTCTATAACAGAACCCTGAAAATCAACCTTCCAATTTGCAGGAATATAAAAATCATTAACATTTTGACTTATCCTGAGGACGCAAACAGAAAACTTTAACTTGGAGAAAAATATGATCCTTGAACAAGGAAAATTTCCCAGAAGTCTGATTAAGGAGAAAATGTCAAAGTCATTGAGAAAGGTCAAAATAGGAAGTATATTTGACTTCTTCCACTGAAGTAACTTCACAGTATTCATTCTGCTGTTTCTTTTGTTTTCAGTCTTACAAGGGAATAACAACAAATGATTACTCATTCTGTTAAAAAATCCAGGCAAAAAGGAAGAGTATGTTTCTCCATTTTTACATAGTACTTTACATATTCAATGTTATTCCGTATATGGGCAACCTCACCGCTCTCAGTTTCCTCTGCTGTTTGTGTATGGCACACTCCCAACAGCAGCAGAAAAAAGTCCGGTAAAATTAGGGCATGTGTTTGCAATATTACAAAACTTAGCAAATATCATTATCATAAGGTGTAATATGTAAAAATCTCTTTCGTTTTAGCTTTGACTCTACTAGATTTGAAATTCAGCAGATCACCATCCTTGCAACTTCTACACAAAACACCTAGTAAACCCAGTTTTAAACTCCGTTCCAGTTTTCCATTCTTGTATATGTCTTTGGTGACATTAGCTAACAGCGAAGGTGGGGAAGAGAGAGAGCTTTCACCAGAGAAAGGGAGAAAAAAGAAAAGAAAGAAAAAAAATCTTTTTCCATAATCAGACACTCTTCTTCTCTGTAGGGATGTTCAAACAGTTAAGAGAGCACCTGCTGTTCGTGGGACGAGAAACATTTGTACTGCCAAAGAAAGTATTCGGTATAAAACTGCATGGATCAACAGTGACACCCAGTGGCCAATGCTTTCGCCAAAGCGATGCTTTTACTAAAGCTGCATTTCCCTGCTCTTTTGTCTAGTATGCTTTCTGCATGTAAGGAATAACTCTTAAGCAAATCTCGTTCAACAGGGTTACGCCAAATATTTTCTGGTGTTTTGTTTTTAATTTTACTAATATCTTTTAATATTATGAACAGTATGCAGTGCATGATGTTTGCAAATATCAGTTTTATATAGGTTTAAGACAGACCTACTAGTTAATGCTAAATGTAACATATGCAGCCAACGAGAAAGAAAAATGAAGACTATTAATAAAGACAAAATGGCATCTTGGTATAATACTGTGAAAGCCTTTGAGTTTAAGCAGTGCTTACGTATAATACAATATTATACTAACTTTAATTAATATTATATTAGTATTATAATATTAATATTTTAGTAAGATTCCATTATCTAAAAATAATCACACACATTACATTACTGCTAGTAAGCACTTATCTATACGGTAGCACTCACATTTCTTCTTCTTAAGCCCTGATTTTGCCAGTGAATCAACACAAAAGGACTGCAAATTCTTCCAGGCACAAGCTGCATCTTAAGGTTTGTAGGTGGGATTGACTGAAATAGAAGGAAAAGAAAAAGGATCTATATTTAAATTTTATACTTTTCTTTCAAAGTGCTAGGGTATGGCTAACTAATGTGTGTTCCCATATGGTATAAGAGGGAAGGAATAATATCTAAATTACTCTACCTGTAGTTTTCAGGCTAACCATTACTAGGATTTTTTCCTGCCTGATGTTGTGGATAGAAGTTTCACTTACTATATGACAACACAGTCTATTTATTTCATTGAAGATTAAGTTAATCACTTCTTCACCACAGGACTAGTGATATATATATATACAAATCACCAGGTAAGTATATGTATAAACATGTCTTACTCTCCTTGGATCATTTATTATCCAAAGAATATAAACACTATCCTGCCCAGGCTGATGAACAGTATTTGTTGAATCGCTGCCTTCATATGCAATGAGGTAGTGTAGCATCGATGGTAAAACATAAAAGTCGTAACTGAAAATCCAGAATGTTGAAAGCCAGGACCCAAACTTTGAACTGAAAGTGAAAAAAAACTGCAAGTCTACTACTGGAAGGATCAAAACTGCAGAGCAGGTGGCCTGATCCACAGATAAATTAGGTTTTCTAAAAAATACAGATGCATTTAAAAACTGAAAAAAGATTATCTTGTTTTCTTCTAACTGAAACTTTGTTAATAAGATGATGTTAGGGAAAGCTTTCCAATAGGTTTTCTAACATTTTCCTACAAATATTCTTTTCCAGTGGGATTTTCAAGTTCAGTCATGCAGTCTTGTTTTTTTAGAAAAGAGTATAGTATCCTAGTCTAAATGAAGTATTAACTACTTAAAAAAGACAGTTTTGAAATATGAAAAAAAATGCTGTCTGCCTTTTCCTCTCTACGTCAATCAGTTTTGGAGGTACCCTTGCTTTCTGTGAAGCAGAATCTATTGTTCTGTCTGAGATTCCTAAAAAGTAGGGTTGCCTGCATATTTTGTCTTCTTTCTTTTCAGAAGGCAAGGCAGGCTAAGAAAATATCCAGATTTTTCCGACCAAAAAATGACTTGCAAGAGCTCAGAATCTGTTACTGTTTGACAGATGGTAAGAAAGGAATTCTGTAGCATGGATATAAGATTCAATTCTATATGCATTCTTAATAAAAACCTCTAACAGTCTACAAATCTATTAAAAGATATGTATTCCAAAGTATTTTCTACAAAAAAGGCTAGTTGCTTTCATACTTTAAAACCAAAAGGTTTTATGATGTTACGTTCCAAGGAGACATCCTCCTCCAAGCATTCTCTCCACTGCCCTTCTACCTGCCAAGGATAGTCTGATTAACACTTCCCTCTGGGAAGCATTTCTGCTAGACCAACACTCTGCTTTATCAGCTCCTTTGTAGCTTAGTGAAACAGCATCCACAACCTTTCAAAACCTCCTTGACCTTATATTATAGTTTTCCATGGCTAAGAAATGTGATCACTTCTTCCAGAAGAATATTCGACAGCTATAGTTGGTCACTCCAGAAACACTGTTGTCCCAGTTATTACTGGCAAATAAAAATCTAGCAGCTAGCTGGTAGCATTTACCCATGGCAAATTCCCTTTGCAGACTACAAAGGAGTTTACATTTCAGTTCATAACCACTTACACAAGAAAAATTACACGTTATACAAATGGGGAACAATGACTGAGGCTCATTATTAGCTCTTAAAAGAAATATGTAAAAGTAATAAAACAACCACAATGGGATAGTTCAGGATGAGCGGACCTTAAATCTTGCTCGCCATGTTTCAGCAAATGAAGGCTATCAGCAATTGTTTGAGGATCAGTTCAGGATTTTTTGCATAAATTTATTAAGAAAATCTTTATTGAAAATAATACAAAAGCAGAGCCAGATCCTCAAAACAATGAACCTTTCATTACTGTACAATATTGTAATTACAATGAATTAATTTAAATTTAAAATGGAGATTAAACATTAAAAAAAACCAGAACAGGATAAATTCTTTTCTTCTCTTTTGCAGAGAGATTGCTTTATAACAAGAACATCAGTATTCTCATGTACATTGTTATTTGTGCTATAGCTATTACATATACAAAATCAGAAAGAGTCCATTTGTACATGTTATTCCTGTACTTCAGACAAGTTTTCCATTAACTGACAAAATTATTGCAATTAATACTTTTCCACATCAGATATATGGAAAGAATATACTGTCTGATTCACTGGACCAAGGAACTGCACTTCACATTATTTTACAACAAATATCATTTAATGCGGTCCTCAAGGGGGCATTCTTATATACTCAGATATGTTAAGGAGGTGATTGGTGGCAGCAAACATGGCTTCACTAAAGGCAAATCATGCCTGACAAACTTGGTGGCCTTCTATGATGAGGTTACAGCGTTGGTGGATAAAGGGAGAGCAACAGATGACATCTACCTGGACTTGTGCAAGGCATTTGAAACTGTCTCCCATGATATCCTGGTCTCTAAATTGGAGAGACATGGATTTGATGGATGGACCACTTGGTGGATAAGAAATTGGTTGGGTGGCCACACAGAGTTGCAGCTAACAGCTCAATATCCAAGTGGAGACCAGTGACAAGTGGTGACCAGTGACAAGTGGTGTTCCTCAAGGGTCGGTACTTGGACCAGTACTATTTAACATCTTTGTTGGCAACATGGATGTAGGGACTGAGTGCATCCTCAGCAAGTTTGCTGTGTGGAGTGGTCGACATGCTGGAGGGAAAGGATGTCATTCAGAGGGACCTGGACAGGCTTGAAAGGTGGGCCTGTGCCAACCTCATGAAGTTCAACAAGGCCAAGTGCAAGCTCCTGCATGCAGGTTGGGGCAATCCCATGCACAAATACAGGCTGGGCAGAGAATGGATTGAGAGCAGCCCTGAGGAGAGGGACTCGGGGGTGTTGGTGGATGAGAAGCTCAACAGGAGCCGGCAATGGGCACTGGCAGCCCAGAAGGCCAGTTGCATCCTGGGCTGCATCAAAAGAAGCGTGGCCAGCAGGTTGAGGGAGGTGACTGTGCCCCTCTACTCTGCTCTCGTGAAACCCCACCTGGAATACTGTGTCCAGCTCTGGAGCCCCCAACATAAGAAGCACATGGACTTGTTGGAGCAGGTCCAGAGGAGGGCTACAAAGATGATCAGAGGGCTGGAGCATCTCTGCTGTGAGAACAGGCTGAGAGGGTTGGGGTTGTTCAGCCTGGAGAAGAGAAGGCTTCAGGGTGACCTCATAGTAGCCTTCCAGTATCTGAAAGGGGCCTCCAAGAAATCTGGAGAGGGACATTTTAGAAGGGCACGTAGTGATAGGATGAGGGGCAACGGCTTCAAATTGGAAGAGGGGAGATTTAGATTAGATTTTAGGAAGAAATTTTTCACGTTGAGGGCAGTGAGTCACTGGCACAGGTTGCCCAGGGAAGCTGTGGATGCCCCATGCCTGGAAGTGTTCAAGACCAGGTTGGATGTGGCTTTGAGCAATCTGGTCTAGTGTGAGGTGTCCTTGCCCATGGCAAGGAGGTTGGAACCGGATGATCTTTAAGGTCCCTTCCAACCTAAACCATTCTATGATTCTATGAACTTGGTTTTGTCATCACCTGCTTGACGAGTCTTTTTACCCACAATGGAAGACATTTTATCACTGATATTTAGTATCATTTAACCATGCCATTTTGAGACAACAAAGCAAATTATATAGTAGAATTTGTCTCAGAGTGACATGCATTAAGTAAAAACATGCATTTTTTAATTGAAAAAAGTATTTTGTTTTCAGTAACTCAATACAAGTTACTTACATGATCTATAGTGAAGTGTTAGTTTCTGGGCATAAACACAAAACAACCCAAAATCTGTGTTATAATATTCCAACAAAATCTACACTTTAAAGCCATTTACTTACACCAGTGGGAAGAAAATGGATAGGCTTTTTGCTCAGGATAACTTTCTTCTTTCTCAGACACTACAGAAGACGTTTAGTCTGAGGAGGGAGGATCTCTGAGTGCGGAATAGGAAGTGTCTGCTCTTATTTCATAGCTCTTCCATGCTATCTCCTCCATCATCCTATGCAGGGAAAGTTTTAGAAAATGCTGTTGTAGTAATCATGGTCTTCATATTTCTTTCCAAGAGCTTCTAAATTCTGTTCCCAGATCTTTTCTCTCATCTTACTCTGTTGCATGGATCTCAACCTCAGGTCTTTCTCAAGTTTCAAATGATGTACACAGGTTCCTTGGCCACCACCTTTGCACATGGTAAAATAAGGAATTTATAGCCCTTACCAAGAAGTCACAGATGCAGCTGATTGTTTGCTAGATGACCGCATCTTTTATAAAACACTATAGGCTGTCTGTTCCTTTCAGGTGGCATCTCTGGGAGCAGACAGATTGGTGTTATCCAATGGTGCATACCTCTCACTGTGACCCCTTCTCCCTTTGCCTGTCAGCCATTCAGTGGAACCTACAGTTCTGGTACTTGCATCACTATGAAATATGGTGTTGTACACTAAACCCTCCTTCTGCAACAAGGGAAGCGAGCATCAAAAAGGTGGCTACAGAGAATATTTCACAACTTCAGTAATAACTGTGTACTCATTAGAACAAGTACTTCCTTTCCTGGCCACTTGGTGGCCTTTCTCCAGCCCTCCAGCCCAGTTAATCCATGTCCTGTGGATTAATTAGAAAAGTTCATGTTTTTAAGGAAGTGTTCAATGCTTGGAAGGCACTATAATCTTCACTAAATGATAGGCAAGATGGAAAAGTAAACACACAGAGAATAATTAATTGCTTCTCATATATAATAGTCCTTGTGTCCTGATCACAAGACAAACTCAGGAGATGGAGTGACCTCCTGTCAAATCAATGATAGTGCAAAGGAAGAACTCCAGGTGTTCACAGTTGCGTTTTTTTTAGTCTTATCCCAGAAAAACACTAGGGTCAATATTTTTCGGCTTTCATTAAATTTTACAATAAATTGGAAGAGGGAAATATGATATTCTCCATGGAACAATAACTTATTCAAGCATTCTATCATTTTGTTTCTATATAGGCCAAACTTTCTACAATGGTTTCAACTCTGAATTTATTTATATTTTTAATTTAGTTTTCTGTAGGCTGCTTTGCATTGTCACGTTGTGATTCAGCTGAGTTCAAGTTCACAGTGTTGAATAAGCCTCCCAAGCAAGCTAAAGAATTTTTATGTCTTAGATCCAGTTGAAAAGGTTGCTGCATTAAAACCATTGATGTGTGTGAACTAAACCTTCCTTCAGTGTTGGTGTTGGAATAAAATATTCAAGACCATAAAAGCTGGCCTCAAAAACTCTGCAACCTGCTTTAGCATTAAAAGTAGTACCAATACAATACCATAAGGTCAATGAAGTTTTTCTAGTCTTATTATTACTATATATAAGAATATATATATATTCATATAAATTCCTTCAAAAAAATATTTAATCTGACAGTCTGTATCAGCAGCATAAAGGCAAAATCTTCTTGAAGGTTGTTGCTACATATCAGATGAACAAAAAAAATGCATTATAGAAGGACAAGAAATTTAAATATACAAAATGAAGGGTCATCTGACAGTACAGAAATAAAGAACTAAGATACCTCTTTATTTTAATATCACGCCAGGTGAATATTTTACCTGGTATACTGGTATTTAAAAAAGTGCTTACAGTATAATTAGAATATATATGAAATATCTAGTGCATATCACAGCTGCTACACAGTGTCATACTGTTGTTTATTTACTCCCCAGCAGAAACAATATTAACATATGGGAATTACCTCGCTTTACTAGTAGCAAAGTATTTGCTGCAATTAAAGGCCAGTTTTCAGAAGGAAGACAACAAAAAAGAAATAGTTGAGCTCCCATAACAACACCTCAAAAAAATTCTTTAAAAGGTATTTTATATGCTCTGTATTTTCACTTACAGATCCCAGTTTTGTTTATTTTCTGAAAATAATAATCCGATTCAAACTAATGCTAAACAAGTTAAATGCCCTGGAACTCCAATATCAAAGCAGAGAGGATTTTTGTACATAACTTTCTTAATTTTTGGAGTCTAGTGAAGTCAAAGAAGGCATCTTCTGTTTTCATTGACAAGGATGAAATCTGACCTAGACTACTCAGTACCAGAACAGCTGTTGATTTCAGCAAGGACAGAATTTCATTCATCCCGTAGTATTCCAAGTTGCAAGGAGCTTTTTTTTCCGCATATTTACACTAAATATAAATGAGCATTGTGGTTTAGACTTTCCAAGCAAGCCATGACTTACAGAGAACACCCTTGCAGGCACAGGGAATTTTAAAAAGTTAAAATCAAAAAGTCTGAGAGAGATGAATATTTTTAGTAACAGTACAGTCCTTGTTGGGCTATGTTACCACAAAGGTTGGAGAACACTGATTTAAGGAAGTTCAGTGTGTTACTGATAACACCTGCTCTTTCCACATAAACATGCAGTTTAATCAGCCCAGGTTCATATTTAAATCATCAGTTACATCATGTTCATTCAGTCTAGTGGTATAATTTGTAGCAGTTGAAATAACATCACATTTTAAAAAAAAAAGAGAAAAAAAAGATAGAATTATTTGCATGATTACTTTGCTTGCTATAAACATTAGGCTTCTTCCCTCTGGAGTCATAAGGGAATTGTTAGATTATTTTTCTTTCAGACATGATGAATTTAAGATGTAAACCAAATTTTAATCTTGATTCTCAGGTATTCTGAGCCCTGTTCAGCACTGGTCCCAGAGGGATGGAAAGGTGTACATTTGAAGTGTATGCTTCCCAATTCCCATCTGAGCTTCATCAGCTTCATCCCTCTTCTACTACGTATCAGAGATATTCACCTGTATTTTGATGTCAGTCATGATAGTTGTGACCCCAAGGATCATTTTAGATGACTAGAATGGCCAAGCTGGCAATGGATGTTCCAGCTTATTCTCTTTCCTTCAGAGAGTCACGAGGCAAACTTTGGGAGAGACAGCTGGCTTTGCTTTTTCAAGTATTTCCTTTAAAAGGCTTTGGACTGCTGGGCCTGCTGATGCTGCAGCCTTTTTTACAGCATGACAGTCACTGAAAGGAACAGAGAATTGTCGATACAGTGTTTTTCCACCAAGGTGTAAACAGCTGAGCCAAACTGAAATTCTATTATTTGCAGATAAAATGAAATCTCTAACTTGACCAGGCATATGCACCTTTAATATGCCTGGGTTTTTATTTTCCAATATACTTTGAGTTAAATATTAATTTTGGGGGGAAGGTAATGTGCACCATAAAATAGAGCTTAAAAAAAACAAGGAGGGGAAAAAAAAAGCTGTCATCAACTGTGACTGAGTAAAACTAAAGATTGTGCCAGAGAGCTTAATAGCAGTGCAGTGGTCACAGAAGCCTGGTGTTTAAAAATTAAGTTCTAGTTTGAAGCTGTTACTGACAGTGCCAAGAGCATACAAAGTACATTTGCTCATCACCAGAGCTAGTTTCAGAGTAGAAAATTCAAGACGAAGACAATGAGGTCTGTCCAGTTTCTAAAATAGATCTGGGAAATATTTAAAATCTCCAGGCAATGAAAAATAGATTTCCATGAAAGAAGAGCTAAAGGGCAAATTGGAGAAATATCTCATCCCCACATCTCACAAGGCTGTAAACTTGTCTACTTCACAAAGGATGGCCTCCTATTAATTTGATAAAAAGCTAATCAGATGTAATTTAGGGTTCTCTAAAATAGATATTTAGGGAACGTATCCTGCTCTATCTTCTCCCACTTGAAAGGAAAAAGATATTTATCAGACCATTGACTTCTTAAAACGGAAACAAATATTTCACCACTTTTCATGCTGTAAATGGAAAGAGAAACAGATTTGCAAATTCAGTCACTGAGCTGTAAATATATTCCTGCAGCTACTCACAAGCGTAGCAGAAAGACTTTATTGTAATCATCAAAGATGTCACCATGTGCGCCGGTATCACATAGTTTGTACTTTCATCTGTGAACTGAAAATTCCTGAACAAGTCTGAGCACTCCTGACCAGCAGTCCTAATATTTTAACAGAGGTACTGAGAATGTGTTTTATCTATCCAGGCACTAGTACCTGCTCTATTTCCAGCACCTCAATGAATGAAAGCAACGACCTAAAGAGATAAGATTGCACGCTGCAGAAGCATGGGAAGCAAACAAGCACCAAAATTTGAAAGCCAAGACTGTTCTTCTAAAGAGCAGCGTTTGATGGTTAATAGCGTTCTTCCAGTATCAGAAAGGGACAAAAATAATTTTGTCTTTTGGAAAAACTGAGGAAATTATTCATTGTAAACAAGTCCTGTAGTGAGTTCTGTTCAGCAAATAAAGATTTATTTCTGTGTAAATACTTACTGTTTAGACCTACTTGACAGATAGCCAAAAAATCCTGAAACATTTTGTGGATTCAGTTGTTCACCACCCTCTATTCAGGGCATGTCAATGGTCATCTAACAGAGTTTGTTTCTGTTCCCTGACTGGTTGGTTGAAGTACTTTAAAATGGAAAAATACAAGGACTGAATAATCTTTTTGTTGCAGAAATACTTATTTGCATGCAAATACATGTCTCTATACGTAGAGTAGCTATTCCTCAAATGTCCTTGGGAACAATAATACATTAACATGGATATTTGTTAATAGCAAATAAAAAGGGGGCAGGAATACGGTCAAAGATGACAGCTGTTCAGAATTAAATTCATGCTTTCCAGCATCTAGACAAAAAAATTTCAGTGAGTCTGATTTTCTACTGCATGTACTTCACTTAGTCCTTTACACTTGTGCAAAGCTTGAACAATGCAGGAGTTAGTTACTCACTAGCAGATCAGACTCATGCATTCTCACTCTAGTTGCATTTTTTGTACGTCCAGTTTTCCAAGTAAACGTTGGGGGAGAGTCATGCCCCAGCTGACTGGGTGCAGCGAGTAACATTTCACAGGACTTTACAGCATAGTTAGAAATGCCAGTTAAGAGTTTAACAGTGAAGCAGCAGCAGAAGATCAATTAAATTGATAACGGTATTGATAATGGGCTTTCAGCCTAGCAGCTGGCAGTATAACAAGATCCTATGGCTGGCAGATGAAGTTAGGCAAACTCAGCCTTTTAATCAGGTACATATTTTTAACTGTGAGAGGAAGTAATTAGAACAGGTTACATAGGTTTCTGTTGGCAATTTAAAAATCAAGACTGAGTATTTTCTAAAGCACGTGTTTCGTTGTAGGTGGAAAGTTGAGGATGACCTATGTCCTGGACTCAGAAAAGGAGAAACTAAATGATCACTTCGAATGTATCTGATCACTTATTCAGAAACTCCTTCAAATTAACTGCTACTGGTTTTGCTGTGCACTAACTACCATGGCTATTGAGGTTGTAATGCTGCTAGAGTTATAACAGCCTAAGACCCAAGAGAGAGCAAGGCTTAAAAGGAGATGAGATTTTTCTGAAAAGCTTAAATTAAAAGGGGAAACAGGAATAAGGAGACAAGATTAGGGTCATGTAAGTGATTCTACAGGTTGAAACAAATTCTGAGATTGAAGTTAGGAGTAGTTACTCTGAGTTTAACTTATTATGTTATTCATTTATATAGTTTGAAAGGAAAAAGGAGTTCAACACCTGTAGAACAGACAGGATTTTACGTATCAGAAGAACAGAAAAAAAACAACATTAGGCCCAAGGTTATATTTCCCCTACTGTGCATGGCTATTAGATGAGCACTCTACAAAAAACAAAATCTGTTTCTGGTGGGTCTTGTGTTAAGTATGCAATAATGTCACAAATAAATAAAATAAGCATCTTTTCTATTCATTAGTTAGAAAATAGCATCTTTATCTCAGTTTTAGCTGTACAACTTTAATGGAAAGGACAAAGCAGGACAAAGAAGTGCCAATTTTATTCTACACTGACTGCATCAAGGTTTAGTACACATGCTGAGGAGAGTGCAGATACTTATTAAAGATGCTGACACTGGCATAAAAAGTAATTACAGTATTGTGCCGCCCTTTATAACAAACAACTCTACTTCCCTATCTTAGAGGTGACTCAAAGCCTTAAATTAGAATTCTCAGGGTTTCCCACACAGGCAAACACTGCAGGATTTGAACAAGTGGATACGCTTCCTGCTCATATCGCTTACTGCTAACTATAATTATAGTATTTATGAATTTAAACCTTAATGACAACAAACACAGTAGCTCCACAGCTCTTGTACTAGAGATGTCACTTGTAGTTTTTCCTTAAGTTCTGTATTAAAAATGGGGGAACATTCAGAGGGCATTAGAAAGATTGGGTTTTTTTCCCTTTCCCTCCTCCTTTCTTCCCCTTTTCTTTTCACCTCAGATATAGGGGTGCCTGGAGAGACTTGCATGCAATGCATGGAAACATTGATGTAAACCTTTAAATATTTGTTAAATCTTTCCTGAAAAATAAATAAATAAATGAAAAGGAATGGTTTGCAGCAATTTTTCCTGTCTCAAGATCTGCATGGGGTTTCTGGAGACTATAAACCGGTGACTACCATCTCTGGTAAAAGGGAAGAACCTATAATAAAGAAGAGTTCTGGGTCAGCATGGATTTTGTGAAGGACAACACTGTCTCAGTGACCTCCCAGCATTTTATGAGCATGAAATACGGGCATGGATAAAGAGGATTCAGAGAACAGAAAGTATTTAGATTTTTTCAGAAGTATTTGAGTAGATTCCACACTAAAAGCTTTGATGGGAACAAAGCTGTCATGCTCACAGTCTTTGAATGTAGGTAAGGTCATTTTATGAGTTCAAAGCCAGCTAGAAGATAGGAAGCAAAGGGTTAAGACTTAATAGTTTCTGCCTGGGATAGAGAAGAGCCAGAAGTGATGTTCTCTGGGGATGACTGTGGGTACTGTCTTTGTTCTCTAACATCACTTTTTTGCCACTGCAAGAGGCAGGCTAGATGGGTCATTGATCTGACCTAGCAGGCTGGTGTCCTGTACAACTATTTTCCAATACTTTGTTTTTTTGGATGTCTTGAAGAACAACAAAATATCTGGGGTAAAATTTAAAAATAAATTGTATGAAATGTTGTAATAAACTAAGGACAGACCTGAATCAGCAAACAAATCCTTGTCTAAGTGTAGGCATACACAAGTTAGGTACCCTGATAGGGGTCGTCCCATGCTTGGGATAGGTCAGCCTACCTTACTTAGGATATTTCTGAACAGTTTACAGCATTGTTCATAACCCCTGCTATTTTAAGTTGGTTTGGCTTTTGCTTTACTCTTAACATTGTGTCTGTGAGAGAGGTATACCCATTTTCTGTTTGCTTTATTTTGTTCTGGTTTTTAAGCATCATCTCTTATCCACCAGTAGCAGTTTGGTAAGGCCTATTACATTTTGACAGTTTGAAACATGAAGCTGTGAAGATAAGATGCTGCTATAGTGAAAAGGGCCATTTTCTAGCAACAGAACAGCAATATATTCAAATAGTGAAAGGAGAAATATAGTACAATCCATTTTTTTCCTGTAGCTTTTGTTTCTGTGATTGTTATCTCTTTTCTAATGAATTTATTCCTTCTTTCTCCTTGCATATTTTCACCCTGCTGTAGCTTCTAGTGAGCAAAGTAACTTAAGCATATGCAATAACGCTGAGACCAAGCCCACACAGCACTAACGTCAACGTAGGGTGATTCGATGTGATGAGGCACTACCTGAGATGGTCCTCATAAAAGCAGCCCCAGTATTGGGAGCTTTATACCTTACTGAAAGCCTCACTTGACAAGATAAATTTCCAATTTGTCTGAGATTATTACTCCAAGGACAGTACAAGTTCACACATTTTACAGTATTCATAAAATATCTAAGGTCCCTTTATCTTGTAAACTTCTTATGCTGCAGTGTTATTTATTAGTTTTTGGGGGGAGAGGGAGGTTGGTTTGTTTTTCCTCTTTTTTACTGCCAAATAAGTACATAATGGTATTATCATGAAGTGGAATTTTAAAAAGTTCTGCAAATGTTTTCATGGCTCCTTCTGGAGAATGTCTCTGCCATTTCTCCTTTCCTTGCTCCATGTTTGCCCAGGTATCATGGGCAGCTACGGTCAGCCACCTACAGTAGAGGGGACATACAATGAGATCTCCTCCCTGCACCACTGTGCAATGAGGTCCCCTCAGAAGATCCTCGGCTATCAAGATTGGTGAATCCAGGACTGCAGCCATTGCCTGAAGCCTACGATGGATCTGGAGCACCTCCATACTGTAAAGGTTGTCAGCTCAGTGATGCTGTCACTCTTACATGAAACATATCCAGGAGCTTGTTAATAATTTCATGGGTTCTGGCAGCAATACTTCATCTGGAATATTTTCCAATTGAAATGAACCTTTTTAGTTAAAAGAAAATCTAATTTCGTGGAGATCCGAGATTGCTATTCTATAGCATTAAATGGGAGCATCTTCTGCTCCCAGAAATAGAAAAGTTATACCCAGCACATAAAAAAATAAATAGAAAACCAGATTATTTTACAATATTTTAGTTATATCTTTTGTACATACAATAGAGTTCAAACAACAAAAAATAAAGTATATGATTTATAAAGATAATTTTTCTGCATTTCCTTAGTCATTCTATAATTCCTTGTCTTTATTTTGCTCTTCAATGAATTACTTTGCTTTGTCGTGACTATCAATGCATCAAAACTTTCTCATCCAACTTTTGCTAAAGTATTTTAATTAAAATGGGAGTATTTACAGTTGTTATATCATATTAATATTCCAGTAGGCATAAAAGTTTCACTAAATAATATTGAATAATTGAGAAGGAATACATTATTGATTAGATAGGAACAGTTTCATACAATATAAAATACTATTGTGCTTTGTTTGTGTTTTTAATATCTGTTATTGAAACCTCAAGTTGATATTGGTAAATGACTTTCTAGAATACAGGCAAAGCAAATCTTAAATGGGCATCACCTAGCGTTGTAGACATATAGAGGACATTATCTAGGGTTGTAAATATGAAAATGGACATCCAAGTCTTGTTTATTTCTCCCCCGAAATAGGGGTTTAAAATAAGTGAAGCTAGTAAAAGTTAAATTTTCTACTTACTGTACTGTTTACTAAGTTTGCTATTTACTGTATCATCTCACAATTCCCTTTGGGTCATTACCCCAAAGGGATACCTTGTCAGGTAATTTATTATGTATAAATGTTATTCTTGGTTATGCGCCTTGTGATATTCTTCAGAAAAAGCCTGAAATAGGTATTATGGGGGAACCTGATAGTGATTATGAAAAGGAGATCATATTCTCCTGAGAATGAGAGTACACTGAGACATTTATCTTCTGAAAATAGTCTGTTGATGTAGAATTTCACAGTTTGAATTTTCTGTGCAGTCTCTTGGTTTCCCTTCATAAATGTTTAAGGGATAGTCTTTGAAAGTGCTCTCACACAGAAACTTTTCAGCCCTACTTTTCACTTTTGACCAGTTTTTTGAGAAGAAATCTTACAGAACATCAACTAAACCTACCACAAAGGTGATGCGTGGACTATGTTTTAACCTGCTTCCTCAGGAAATTAAATTCTTGTGATATCACTCTTTCTTTCCTTTCCCTCTCCTCTTCACACATTTTTGATCTTGTTTTCCAGGTCTGACTGTTTGACAGAGGAGTCTCAAAGGCTTTATCCGAACTAGAGACCTACATACCTAGCACAGCCCTGCTCCCCACTTGCTGGCCACATGAGATCCAGCTGCAAACCATCCTCTTCCCCGAGGGTGAAGGAAATCTCCTGTCCCCTGCTGTAAGGAGCAAGGAGACAGCATACTACCTCTGGTTCCCTGTTGCAGATGCGAGGAGCTGGGGACTGCCAGCTGCACTGAAGAACTCAGCTCAGGGGCAGCCAAAGTCATCAAGTTTTTGCATGAAAGGCAGAAGATGGGCAAAGGAAAGAAATTCAAGTTAGTGCCCTACCAAAGTAGAGGCTGTATTGTATGTTTAGCATTATTTGTGCTAATTGGAGAATCGACAGGTCAGTCAGCACCCACAGACTCTGCCCAGCACAGACAGGTCCACCCAGGTGCCTGATAAGTGGAATCAAGCAAGAGATGATGGATGGATATAGCAAGTGACTGGTGATTCAGTGAGATGGGCCAAAGAGTGTGAGCAGGATCCAGAAATATTACCAGAGGGAATCAATGAGGAAGACTAAATATATTGTGGACCTGGAGAGAGCTGGCTATATCATGATGGGAGTGTGGGAAGTACATAAGACACAAATTGCTATGAAGCTGGAGTTTGCTAGTTTGGAATTGTTGAATTCACGGACTTGTTATTTTTGAGTCAGTTGTTGTTTTTGACATTGGTTATTATTGACTCGAGTTCCACTTTAAAGCACAGTTTATATGTTAGCACTCACATCTGATCATTGGAGAAGAGGCTCAGATATGAATGGCTGCGTAGATGTACATCCAGCACATAAAATATTGGCTATGAGACACTGTGACATTTAGACCTAAATAAAAACAGCCATCTTGCTTCTATCCTCCCATGGGATCAGGGGATACTTTAAGGAACCATCTTACTCAGTCCCTAATTAAGCATTCTAAACCCTAGAAAAATAATAATGAACATTAAAAAACAAGTTTTTTTGCTGAAGCATATGAGCGGCTCCACTTCCACAGGCTTACTGAAAGACTACAAGAACAGGGAATGGCAATTATGTCTGGCGGTATTTATATTCCTACTGACAAACCAATGCTTTATTACCCAATTACCATGTGCCATAGGCCATGCTCTGGAATGTGATCCTCTCCTAAATCACCCTTTCCAAGCACAACTAACACCAAAAAAATTCTTCAGTTACTAATGCAAATCTAATAGGATTGAGCGTGTAGAAAAAAGAAGGATGACAGTTGGGATGTGCTGAATCAATTCATCAATTCATCAAGCAGAGGCACCCAGAGAACAACCACTCGAGCAATACAATATATTCTCAAAGGGTAAAAAGAAGTCCGTAGCTTGTAAAACCTGAGGAAATCCTTTATGTTTCTATACTTTCCTTTTACTGTTTGCAGCATTCACCAACCTTGTTGTATTCACAGCTTATTCTATAGTGAACAATTCGTATTTTATATTTATTCACCTGAGAACTTAGATCTCCAAGTCCCTGACATACATGCACATCACTGTTAAAATGCAACCACCTCTAGTGTATTTGCAAACTATTCAGATAAATTCTTTATATTAACCAGAGTAGGAAAGATTGGAGGAATGGTGGGTTTTTTTATTTGACAGAGAAACAAGAACAAAAATGGAGCTATACGCTTCTATCTCTAAGACCTAATGGCCCACATCACTTTAAACTACTAGCTCTCAAAGATAAAAATGTGGTTTTGCCTTCTCTTCCTCCTGTGCCGCTTAAAACAAAAACACGCTAGTCCAGTCGGACCTAAGGTCTTGTAGAAAACAAACATGACTGACAGATACTCAGTGTCATTACTGCAGAAGGTAAAGAGCTGCGCTGAAAATATTAATGTTCTTTTATTGTCATTTGCTATCTCTTCCCCTGTCACCTAGTCAGAAAGAGCAGCTCAGCTTGGGAAGTTTCGTCAGGTGCTGCGCGCTCAGCCAAGTTACAGATCACATCAGTATTTAAATCATCTGACTATACTCAGTAACGATCTTCTCAAAGCTGCAGAAACTACTATGTTAGGGGCCTATTTAAAGTGTAAAATGTACGCAATGGGATGACTAGGCTGTTTTTCACAGCTTATTACACCATTTATTATTTCAGTTTAATTAAAATTGATAGGACTCATCACCTTGGAAAACATTTGACTACTTCTATAACTCCCTAACTTTTCTTCAGCACATAAAATTGCCAGTTTTTATAGTTTTTATTATTTTTTTCTCTACTGGCTATGTACTTTTTCAGTCTGTGAGCCAAAATACCACGTATGAACAGAAACTTGATTTTAGAATTGGTGGGTAATAATTTCCTCAAAATGTCATTATTTTTCCTGCAAAGATTCTCCTCTACCGGTGCTGAGCTCTACCTCCCCTTGACTAAACAAGTATCTGTTAAGAAGTGGCTACTTGACTTAAGAGTAAACTCAAGTCCACCAAGCAGCAGGCTCAGAGATTTGTCATTCAGTTGTGGATGAACAAGGCTGTATGTAGAGGTATAGGCAATGGGGAGGATTTATCTTCTTTTTTTTTTTTAAAAAAAAAAAATAAAAAAGACACACACACCCCTCCCGTACATGCACAATAACAGCTACAAAATGGGTATTTGTAGTTTTAAGCTCTTATTCTTCAAAATTCAGGTAGAAATCCTAACTCTGCTATAATCTTTGATACGGTCAAGTGGCAGAGAATTAGGTGCATGAAATAACATAAATGCCAAACATTAGTCAGCACAGTATATCACCAGCAGTCCAGCTCTAGGAGGACTCTAGGATTAAAACCCTGCAATGTAAAGGGGCAATCTGCAGCGCACCCCGAGAGTTAGGCTGCATCTATTCCCGTCTTCCAATGGGCACCTCAACACAGCAGCCTACAGACCATGCAGACTACCACTTCTGCAGAGCACAGTACCGCTCCTGCTCCTCGGGGCCCTTCTGTGCACAAGTAGAGAGGCAAGCGGCATAACCACAGCCAGGTCTCCTTCAGACAAGGAAATGTAATGAAGCTGTAAGACAGTGGCTGCAGCTGGGCTTAGGAGATGGAGAATGACCCTTGCTATAACAATATTCAGCATAACCCGGGACACCACAAATGGAATTTGAAGTGACCTGTACACTGATAAAAAGTACTTCTTGCTAGACGAACTAGAAACGTTAGAAACAGCTTGTTCATCTGAAATCCTAATGCTTTGTTTAGCTTTGGCACCATGTGAAAGAAGCACAAAGGTACCTCAATTCAGGTCTGGAAGAGTGGTGACATGAATAATTTTATTTGCCACCCATTTTTTGCCTGGAAAGAGGATAACCTGAATTGCTTTCCACCCTAGACGGAGTCAAACCTTCTACCTAAAAGTAAATGACATCCACAATAATAACAAGTGTACAGAGCTAATTATAATTCAATATAGAAATATTAATATACTAGAATAAAGCTTTTGAAAGGAAAGTGGATTTCCTGGGTTTTGAATCACATAAGAACTTACATACTTACTCTCTTTGCACTAAAAAAATCCAAAACAATTTAAACAATTTTCATGAAGTAAGATGGTAGCTATCTCATTTTAGGGCTACTAGGTTTCTCTGATTTATTAATGATAGAATTCCATTTAAAATTCTAATACTTTCAGTAACTGGCTGATACAGAGAATTCAGTGATTTGGCTGATACAGAGAAAATGTTTTTCTACTACCTAAACTGCACACAATAAAAAATTTTTAACCTGTACCTCACGTAATATTTTTTGTCTTTTTTCCGGGTTAACCAGTTATGAAATTCTGTTTTGAGACAGGTACTTTGTTTATGCCATGAAACTTGCTTTAGTAGGAATTACATACCTACACTAGGATTTATATTACAAAGTTTTAGCACCAAGAACGATGGAGTATGTCTCTAGGGGAAAGGAATGACATTTATGAATATGGTTTTTTATTAATTTTTTTTCCATTTCTGTTTGTTGCCTTACCTGGTGGAAAACAACAAACTTTGGTTTTCTTGCATTTAATGAAAGACGTGGGTCAAATTTCTCAAGATAGCATCAAACATATATCAAGAATCATGCAAATACTGGGACTGTGATGGAAATAAATCTGATATAAACTACAATAAAAAGTTAAACTTGATTTACAGTATCAATTAAATCTATAGAAATAACAGTCAGGTCTCTTTTCCCATTCATCTGAATTCTTATATTGCTATAGTACCATTAAATAAAATATGCACAATGTTTTCAAAAGCACAGAAGTAGGTGCAAATAAAGCAACAAATGCGTTCAACTCCTATTGAAAGAAATGGTGCCGTTTGTTAAATACACTTGGGAATATTATTTCCTACCATACCAAAAATATAATTTTATTTTAATCCCTATTTTAAAACTTCCAGAAAGTCCAGGGCTACGTTGTTATACAAATGGGAATATTCTAGATAGATTGGGTTACATAGTGTAAAATTGACTGCAGAGAAAATCCTGAAGTTTTTTGCAGCAAGTGAGTCTTGGTGCAAGGGTGCGGCGGAATCATGAAAGTGTTTCTAATAAGGCATTTGCAGGTGCTGAAACGTTATTACTAAGCTAGCAATTGCTTTGAGGAGTCAGATGTGAAAAATTCATTCCTGGTATCAGAGGAGCCACCACTGAAACAAGGTAAGAAAGGATTTATATGCGAAGGGCTTCAGTTTCTGCAAAAATCTTTTGCTCATCACAAAACCTGAAAGGCTCCTCATTAGGATTCATTTGTAGATAAATGAACATGCTTTGCATGAAATCCAAACAGCAACTCGGTGAAAAACCTGCTGTTAAAGAGCCTGAAAGTGATTTCACAGACGTTGCAATGTAGCACCTTCCAAATAATTTATTTAAATCTCATGCTGTAGTTCACATTCTCCTCTAATTATGAATTGGAAACACTAGTTTTCAGCACGTCCTGGTAATACTGTGCCAAACCTTTAAGCTATTTAGTATAAAATTATCATGAAACAATAGAATACTAAGCATAATCCAAATTCAACGGGAACAGAATAACCTCAGGTGTTGGAAAAGGACTCCATATCCTCTCATTTCTCAAGAGGCAGTCTACGCTCAGCCAGGCTGGTAGCAAGATGTTTTAGCGTCTAGCTAAGATTTGACCAGGGACTGCCCAGCAGTCTGCAAGGGCAGAAGAAACCAGCCTGGTGAGGAGGCACGGCAGCCCTCTCGCCTCTCCATGGCGTTATCCAGCATTGAGCAACAGATGAAAAAACAAAGGCCCCAGACTGAAATAATAAACATATTTTAGCATTAAATAGTTAAGCAACCCCAATGAAAACAGGGAATTACACCAGAATAAACTTGATTGAAAATATCTCTATGTTTACCTGCCCTACATATGGACATCAAAGGCAACTTGGGATTTGTCGTTTCAAAGCTTAAGGATAGTGGGATGCATGCTCATTCCTTCCTAGGAAGGATATTCTTGTAGGTGGTGGCATTTCAGCCCCGACCACAGACTTTGGGAATTCAGGCGTACTTACCAGGTGCAGGTGTCCCGGCGCCAGCAGCGGGGGCTGCAGGGGCAGCATCCATGAGGAGAGGCCAGGGCTGCCCCACGCAGGACGCAGCCGGCTCCAGCCAGTTCTAACAGACCCCTGAAGGAAGGTGGTGGCACACCTGTAAAAACACATTTAAGAAAGGGCAAAAAACGCTGCATGGCAGCTGTGAGAGAGAGAGGAGTGAGAAAAATGAGGAATAGCCCTACAGGCACCCAAGTGAAATCCATGAAGGAGGAAGGGGAGGATTTGTCTCAAATCATCATGTTTTCTAGCAGTTTTGAAGTAACACATGAGAAGATCATGACCAGAAATTAGTATTTGTTCAAGAGGATCATCTGTGTAAATGGGTTAATAGTTTTACACCTCTAATGGGAGAAACAGAAATTAGTTATACTCTATCCATTCCTCTGGTTGTTTCATGATCTTTACTGCTGCTCTGTCTTGTGGGTTTTGTGTTTTGTTTTGTTTTTTTTTTTTAATTTAATCAGTAGCATCACTGAACTCACGCCTGTTGGTTAGGTCTTAAAAGATATCTCATCTATCATTTGTGATGTTTGGTGCTTGGCAGATCTATTTGCAAGCACTCGGTGAATGAGATGATAAATGTGGTATAAATATTTAGAAAAGCAGATGTAAATATAGTTCTGTTTAAATTCATTACTTTCAACAGAGTACTAATCCTTACAAAATCATGTGGATGGTGTTTTATGAATACTGTTAACGCAATTTTTATTGTACAAGTCAAAACCCAAATTAAAATGAGAACTCTCTCAAAGGAATAAAGTTATTTTCTTCTAACTGAAAGTCAAGTTCAGTTGCTTCAAGTGCAGCAAAGTTTAGCAAAAAAAAATTAAAAAAATCATATGGGCTTTTTTAAGCACCTAAAGACGTAAAAAAGTGTTTTCCTAAGAATTTTTACTGAAAGAAATATAAAATTTCCTTTATTGGTAGCCTTGGCCCATATGCTCAAGTTTACATAAGTAGTAGTTAAGGACAGGTAATTTTACACATAAATGAAAAAAAAAATTTAAGAGAACAAATCTTGTCTTTGGCCAAGATTTATTCTGATTATGCTGAAAATGGCATGAAAAATGCCATTTATGGCATGAAAATTGTTCTGATTCTTGAAGTTAAGGTATCTAATTCAAAACAAAAGAAAATACATGACTGACGTACCCCAGCAAAGCAAGCCAGAAGCTCTGGAGTTTTACATACTAGAAAAATGCTCACAAACAAATTTTACCTCATGAATTAGGTGTAAAATTTATTAAAAGAACAACTTCAAATGAAAATAACACACTACTTATTGTCAAATTACAAAACATATTGATTTTATAATTTTATTTTATTATGCATCTATTTTTGCTGGTGTTCTATACCTAAAGCTAAATGTTTCCTTTGGCAATTCTCTTTCTTTACCTTATACTTTTGAAGTGTTAAAAATAATATAGAAATGAGCCAAAAGTACAAGTAAATAGACCTTTTTCCTTTTGCTGTGCGCTATAGGTATTGTTCCTTTTGGATCTGAGCCCTCTGTTCGTCTCTAGACCGTGGTATCTAATAGCAACATTATGTCCATACGTAGCACCAGAATGGAGCTGGAAAGATAACCTAGTGCCTCTCCGATGCAGGCTCACCCTCCGCTCTTTCACTGCTGACAGACCACGTTAAACCTGTACTCAGAGGCTCCATAAACTCCTCAGGCAACATGTGGCAATGCCTCATGAGTGTCTGTTAAATTTCCTGACCTCTGAACTGCATCACAGGTGCTTCAATTTAGCCCAATATTTCTTGTTCTGTCATAAGTGGAAATAACAGATTTTTCTTTATTAATTTGCAGTAGGTGTGTTGGTATCTTGAGACAGTTAATGTCTGCTCAGTCCTCTCTTGAAGCTAAACAGTGCCTGTATTTTTAAATCTTTCACACCAAAGTGGGAAATGAAAAGCCAAAAAATTCATCCTACAGAAAAGAGGGGGAAGTTGCTTAATATAAGCTTAATATAAGTCAGTGTCACATTTGGACAATGTAATGGCCTGTGTCACAGATGGAGTGATTCACTTCACTTGCACAGAGAAGCAGCGGTACATTTATTGATCTAAAACAGGGATTTAACAAAGTTTGATAGTAAATGCGACAGTGTTTTAACAAGATTTGATGGCAAGGCACACTAGGTTATTTACTGCATAGAGGACAGGGTCAGACAGAACTGTCAAGGAGGCCCTCCTGTTGAGTCCAGGGTCAGAAAGGACCGCCTTGCTTTCTCATCTCCTTCTCAGACAGGAGTTTAGGTGTAGCTGGATCCAGTCCTAGTCCCAGACTAGGTCAATCGTTTATGTCTACAGGATTATATATGTGCAATCAATTCTTTATATCACTTAGCTAAGATTTCAAAGTTTATCATGCTATAAACCCCTTACTGAGGATCTGTTGTGGCAAGGAATCTCTTCGTCTTGAGAAGTAACCTTGAGAGTCGTCCCTACTCAAGGGGAGATCCTGGTGTGCAGCTTGCTGCCATGCAGCAGAGCTCAAAGGGCTCTTGGGCTGTGCACTATTTATGGGGGTAAGATGATTGGCCTATAGTCATATCTGCATATTGACCACAGAACCAGTATTGTGATTAGGTGGGCGCATTGCTCAAGTTAGCCTTTGTATTGTTATCTGGTTCCCCGAAACTGCTTTTGAGCTGGATGCTGCCATCACGACCAGACACACCCACTATGACCACCACGGGGGGTTATCGCTTGGGCAGGGTTATGGGAGATCAAGGTCAGGTTGGTGGTGGAGCACACTGTCACAGCCTGTAGAAGGGGAAAACGCCACACTGAAATGTACCATCCCTGTACTATTCACATCACTCACTTGAAAGAATAATAGGAAATTTCTTTCCCCATTCCTTCTTGGTTGACTCAGTCAGCATTTTCATCTCTTAAATCAAATATGTGTGCTCAAAAAAATTGTCTTGCTTTTGAAAAGCCGAAGATAAAAAAAAAATAAAAAGTCATATTTCTTTCAGATTAAGGCCATTCTGCTTAAACAAATGTGAGGTTAAAAATGACCAAATAAGCAATTTAACTTTCACAGTTCTTTCATGAGAGGTTTTATCACGCCAACATCAGGTAACCACGTGCTTTGCTGTGCAGAGGTGGCTTTGGCACCATAAGGGGATTTTTTTGTTTGTTTGTTTTGGGGTTTTTTTGAGGGGGGAGAGTGTATATACATATGTATATGGATATGTTAAGTCATTGCCAATGTACAATTGTGTTTAATGAACTTTAAGTTTGATTCAGCTTTCTCGTTATCAACATTCAATACTGCTGGCCACCTCGTTTGCCATGCACTTCATGTGGATACTGAAGAGGTTTCAGTAAAGCCCTACAAAGACATTTCCTTCATTGTTAGGTATTTCCCTATGGTAGAGCTGAAGGAGCAATTGAAAAACAGCTCTCTGTGGCCTATATTCATACCACACATTCATGTAAATTATATCATCATATTGTGCTGACATATGACACATGCTGCATTAATTAACTTATCGTACTGAGTAGTCCTTTTACATTTTCTTTCTACTTGCGGTTTATTCTGGCTGCAGAAAATACAGTACACTTCCTGATGGCACAGATTACACTGAAACTTTTTTTTTTACTCTTCACCTTACTCTTCCTGGACACATATAAAGTAGAAGTCAAAATCAGGTCCCTGGTTAGGTCAATGCATAAACTTCTACCAGCTTCAGTGGAACCAGGGTTTCATCCCAAAGGACCGCATTCAGACTTCAGTTGCCTTTCATCTCTGAAAACTGGCAGGTACACACACAGTAAACCACACTTTTCATTTAACTGTTTCTTGAGAGGAACACAGACAACACCTGTATTTTCTCAGTATGGTGTTCTGCCTACGTGGTTCATATAATGTTGATTACTACACACATGCAAAGTGCCATAGTGTTACACCTCACAGGAAAACAAAAAAATATTCCTAGTTTGCATCAAATCAGCAGTACTTAACCTTTCCTCCCTCCCACAAACACTAATGCACTTGCATGCCAGAATAGGTATCAATTCCTTTAAACTTTATGTTTGAAGAACCAATTCCCACTGCACGCTGACAACAGCGAGACAGGAAAGACAGCAAGATAGGGCTCAAAAGCTATGATTTTGGAAACCTAAGGAAATACATCCAGTAAGGCTTATAATTTGACTCACTGGACAGTATAAAGAAACTAAACCAGCCACCAAAGAACACGACATACAAAGGGTAAGGCTATATGTGAAATACTGCCTTTCTTCATGCTCTTGATTTAAGGCTCAAGGGAGACCTTGAATTCACAGCTTAAAACTCCATCCTGGAGCAGAACGCCACCACTGTTATTCACACAGAAGCAAACAGATCTCAGATTTTGCTTTTAAGACAATGACAGTAGAGACTGAAGCGCAGGTGTATATTCAAAAGAGTCAGAAAGGAAGTAAAAAAATAGAGGAGAAGATTTTAATCAGAAGTACACAAATAGGCATGGAAATATTTAATAGAGATAAAAATGGTGGCACTCAATAATAAAAAAAACGAAGGAAGAGAAATAAGAAACTCGGAAGAAAAGCACTGTAAGAGAAAAATAACCATTTAAGGAAAAGTAATAGGGTCATAACTCTTTAAATATCTCTGGAGCCCTCTAGAGGTACTTACTGCGTGCCGTGCTTTTGAGGCTGCTGGTCAGCACCACAACACGTACACAACAAGGCAGTGACGCTCGCATATTTTTACCAAGCACAATAATTCGGGGAGCCAGCTGCGCAACTACTGCAGATTGTTGAAGGATCAACTGCATTACAATAAGAGATAAAAATGCTATTTGACAAAAACATACTATAGATAAAAGTGCAAACATGTCAGAGAGCTTGAAACAGGAGTCAGTTATATTTATATTGCTGAAGCTAGTTGACCTTTGTGGGTTTTGGGGTTTTTTTTAAACAAAGATGAAAAGTATAATTTCCTGAATCTCTGATCTTAGGTGTACTTTAACGCAGCGTGCCATTTTTAGATTGCTATGCCGTCTTAATGTCTGATAAGTGTGTGGCTTTCTGCAGGTAAAATTTGACTTGGAGAGTAAAGCCAGCAGGTGAAAATTTCTGATTCTTGTTTAATTGCTCTGTCATATCTGACCATCTTTGGAAAGCACAAGGAGATGTTTCACAGCTATCAGTACATTTGAAAACTGCTGGTTTTATTTCCACAAGCCTTTGTTGTAATTTTGTTTCAGTGACGACTTTATGCTTCTGAAATACTTTCCTCCTTCTTTCTCTTCAGATGCTGTGTCCTATAATTCATTTTTCAGTTGTTATGTTGATCTTTTAGTGTTATCTGAGTGTTTAGGAAACGATCTCTCAGACGTTCAGGTTACCACTAAGCTTCTGTACCAGTTAATTTTGCCTAAGTATGACACTACATAAAAATCCAGACTATAAACTAGTCAATGCATATTGCATGAAAAGCAAGGGTTAAGAAAACAAGTAAATCACTTTGCCACTGTTTAGCATACTTTGTAAAAGCTCAAATTATATCCCTCTGTATCATTCTAAAAACAAGAAAACTTGAGGAATCTTACACTGATTGCAACACCAACCCTTCCACCACTTCATGTGCCAAATCATATCACACAAAAAAAACGGTGAAGGTATTGTACTCAACAGCATAGTAGAGTTCCTGTGCTCCAGCAACGTAATAAGGCCATACATCTTTCAAACCCTGTGCTCTCCTGTGAGTTTAGTTAATAACAAAAGGAACTTTCTTTGGGTTTACCTGCCAGATGTATGATACATATTTCAGTGAGTGGAATTTTTCTATCTCATTTTACAATGGTGGCTTCAGAAGGAATTATTATTTCTAATTCATCGGTTTTGTGGAGACAAGTCAGAAGAAGCAAAATGTAAATCTCTTTGTAACTAAATTAATCCAATCCTTTTTCATTTGTCATCACAGTGACAACGCTCTATTGTCAGCTGAACAGATGTACTAAACGCTTGTCACTTGCGTGTGTTAAAAAAGCAATAACTAAGAAGAGATAATTTCTCCTGACATATCAAAGCAGAAGAATTATTTTTTTTTGTCTAGTAATTTGCTTGGGTGTTTTGTTTGCCTTGCACCAGGTATGAACTTCTAGTACCATTGAATACGGAGGAAGAATCATGAATGTATTACACCTTTTCAAATTCCAGGTACCCACACCTCCTTTTATGCCTTCATGCTATCCTTATATCAAAATGCACAGAGTTTATGATCTCATAATGAAAGAATACTTGCTAAAATAATCCTATTAAAATACAAATGCTGATCTTCCACCAAGCCTTAAGTTAGAACTTCTTTCCCTTTAATTTTTCTGGAATAGACATACTTAGCAACAGGAGAAGAATTTTCTTGATAGACCATGATTCTTTTGTTTTCCTAATGATTTAACATTCTTTAGAGGTGGTGTTGTTGCTTTTTTTTAGAAAAGTGGAATATAAAACTTTCTTTGAAACGGAAAAGAAAGCATAACATTTTATTATTAGGAAATCAAAGATGAATAGATTAAGTCACTGTTATCATAAGAAAATCAAATATACTTTTCTCCTGTGGAAAAATAACGTAAATGGCAAAAATAAGGTGAAATATAAAAGCAATAAAGGTATTCAAGGATCATCCTTGAATTCTAGCTATAAATTACAAGTTTTGTATACTATTTTTCTACCTTAAATCATTTGCAGGCTATTCTAATACCGGGAGATGCACCATAAGATACCGATTGCTGACTTAGCTTTATTCCCATTGAAATACAGTAAGAATGCAAATTACATCATCCAAACTAAGATGCCTAAAATATGTGAAGATATTTTAGTCTTGGAAATAATAACAATACTTCTACTTGAGCAAAGGAACAATATCGTACATTTTGCATACACTCTTCAGAGTTCTGGTAGAAAGAAAGAGAGCTTATCTGCCCAGGGCTGTTATATCCAAACTGCAGCTTAGGTTAAGAGGTCCTTCAGGAAGAGTTCCTAAGAATGCATTTCCTAGTGAAGCGTTCACTAAGTCAAGAAGAAGCGGGCATTAGGTCTAAATGACTGATATTTTCAAACATCGCCTCTGAGGGTCTAAAGCCAATCTTGTATCCTGTTACCTTCAAGTAAAAATTGAGCACTAACATCATATTTGCAGAATCTTACACAGGCTGTCTTCCTTACCTGTTGCAGGCTGGTAATTCCTGCTCTCTTTTGGAAAAATAATGAATAAAGGTACTTGCGTATTCATCAAGATCTGTCTCAAAGAATAAAGCAAATACTAATAATATTGATGAATAATTATCATTTGGGTCTCCAAATAAAACTTCAACCTCTTCATTTCCAGCCTGGGCAACCAGGCCTTCTGTCTGCTTATAGCCAGGGGAGGAG
>VFFE01008529.1:2211218-2259178 GCA_008921705.1 Burhinus oedicnemus | reverse complement strand
TTTTTTTTTTTTTTTTTTTTTCCACAAATGAAATACAGTTTCTATAATTGGTATAATGATTTCTATCAGATCTAGTAAAACAAAACCAAAGCTGTGCAAGCTGTACTTGCAGTTTGACCACAAACCTCTGTTTCCACACTAATCTGCACACAGGCGTAAACCTCTGTACATGCATATTGGAAAGGATGGGGAAAGGCTGAAATCAGCGGAGGAAAGCTGTGCTGTCTCATTTGTTTTTGCAGCATGAGGATGAATCTCTTTTCTGTGTAATACCAGAAGATAACTGCGTGCATCGCAGGAAGGATTCCCCACCCCTTCTTGCTCTGCTCTAAGAGAAAAACTTCTAATGAAGCATTGGAGATTGCCTGTCGCTAAAGGCAGGTCAAGGTGTACGGTGCTACTCGTGGTTTTAAGATCTCGAGGTCATTACTGAAATTTTTTGACCATTTAAAATTTTAGTCTGGAAAATTTTTTCCTCTGTCTCAGAAAAAAAAAAGGAGTTTTAAATCTCTCTTGGGCAGACATGGTACATTATACATCCCACAGTTAGCTCAGCATGTGATCAATTGGTAACACATTTAATTTTCTTTCTCTTCCCTGTTCCCATTGAATTGCTGCTTTTGGTCAAGCAACACTAGTCTTTGGTTAACCATGTAGTGTGGCCAGTGTGTGACCTCTAGTGTGAGTGCAAGAGGAGAAAAAGGTGTTTTGTTTTGGATTTGGGGTTTTTTTGTGGGTTTGTTTTTTTTTTTTCCCAAGAGTAATTTTAGAAGGATAGACACAGGGATGCAGGAGGCCCCTTCCAATTCTACAGTCCCATGTTAGAGGTATTTAAAAATCAATAGGAGTTAACCGTCTTAATAGCAGTAAAGTGACTGCACTTGACTTGACTACTTTCCACTCTATTAGAGAGCAACTTTAGCATTTCTGTAATGCCGAATTCAGCTTTCAATATACATTACTGCTGATTTTTCCACCACCACCACCATTATCTCACACCCCCACACACACCTCCCCCCCCTCCCTGCCATGTATTTGCACATATTCTAGAACACTAGGACTGACATTTCTGGGTAAAACCACAATGTAACTAATAATAAAACTAAATTTTACTCCTAAGTAGAAAGACTACTCATAGATAAAATAACAAAATTAAACACTGGCTGTCAGAGGCAGACAAATGCACACTTTCCATCTTATATGGCTACTTTGTATAGATAGGAAAAAGAAAAGATAAATCAATTTTATTTGTAATCAAATAAGTCAACAATACATTGAAATATGTAATGCTTATATGGATTTTTTACCACCTATTCAAAGTGAAAGAGTAAAACTTGGATAGTTTCAAACTTATTTTCATTGGGCTTAACTGAAGGAAAAGAAAAGGAGCAAAATTAAATGTTACTGGCAGCCCATCCATAAAGCATACTAAGCTCATCAATTCTTCGAAAAAAGTATTGGGAAATGGCCAAGTCATTTAACTTTGCAAAACAGCTGCTTAGCATTCACAATACTCAGTACCACAAACGCTATGAAGTCTCACAAAAGCTCAGAGTACTTTCATTTGGGTTAAAAGAATGTCATCTGCAAAAGCAGTTCGGAAAAGAACGCTGTCAAAACGCCTCTGAGAAGCCTCAGACCCAGCTCTGACGAATATATCTCGATTTCAGTTTTAATCTAACCCTAATTCTGAGAAATACACCTTCTAACTTGCAGTTCATTTTCGGTGCAATTTCATGAAGGTAGTGTAATGCGGGGGGTATGCTCCATCGTTAATATCACCATCTCTGCTATGCCAGAGTCATGGAAACAAAACACAAAGGAAAAACTATGGTCCCAATACCAGTTTTCCACCATAGGTGTTTTTGGTTTTTTTCCCCCTTCATTCTGTTGTTATTGAACAAGGTTCCAAGAAAACTCAGCAGCATAATAAAAGCTGGGGCTTTCAGCAGAGCCATATGCTAAAATATGTACTGGCTTGGTTAGTGTAAGGAATAGGGAACTGGTTGTTGCAGCGTGCCGATAACCTAGTCCTCATCCAGAACGAGAGAGACTCCTTGTTTCCAGGTGGTTTCTGAGAAGCACAAATGGAGTTATTCTGCTTGCAATTCCATCACTTTGATCAAGACTAGCAGAAGAGGTGGGTAGAGCAGTGCAAAATTAACCATTCACGCATGGCAGGAGCAAAGAGGAAATATTACAGCAGCTGATCTTGAATCTTCTTGAGCAAACTTAGGAGGAAGGAGTGGATATAGAGCCTGGTGTAAGAGGATGGTATTTGGTAGTAAGAAGGGCATTTAGCTGAAAATCTAAGCTTGGGAAACTTGTCTGATCTCACATTTGTGACTGTGGTTTTCATCACTGGCCATGCAACTCCATGACGTTTCTTACTCCTGCCAACAGGATCTATGATTTCCAATAAAAACACACAAGAGTATTTATATTGTTCTCCAAAGTAACTCAACTCTCTCTCTTGGCAGCAAATGCATGTTTTCGGAGTTCAGAAAAGCATCTATTCCTCCTAAAATCTTCATCTGAGCCATCCATTTTAGCAGAGTTCTCATGTTGTGAAGAACTAGATACAACTTTTGGGGTTTTTTTAATAGTTTCAAAACTTACTGTGTTGTATTTCTATTGAAAGATCTACTCTTCATTCCATGGCAATGAAGCTTACCTTTCTTCTCCTGTGCTGACAGACCTGCAAAGACAGAACAAAAGCAAAAAAGCAGAGGCTGCACAGGAACTGGTTATCATTTACACGGGAAACTTTCTCTAACACCTGGAGCTGTCAGTCTGCTGTGAAAACATGACTAATTTCTTATTACTAAAACTATGAAATACAAATCTTCATATATCAAGTCTATGGAAATTCTCTTGTTGTTCCTTTACACACACTTTCCTTCGCTTCCTTTTTTAACCTAGATAACCCAAGACTTCTCAATGTCTGTTTCACGCTTGTAAAATGCCCGTATTCTTCCCTTACCCCTGTTAATTATGCTTTTTTTTTTTTCTCCTCGGTATTAGTTAAGCAAGCACTAGATCTATGGAAAAGCTGTTAACTTCATTTTGTAGCTACTTCTTTTTTAATTTTATTTTGATACATACTAACGTTTTTGTCTTTTTGAGCAAGGGTGTATATTAAATAGAAGCTTATTATTCTTACAACACCAAATCTGATTCCTTAGTGGCCTAGAAGGTGGCTTGCTGCAATATTCAAATTATTCCTTTCAGTAAGAATCACCTTTACATTTATCCAAAACCGTGCACCTGAACTCACACTGAGCTTTTTCTAGCTTTGGTTAACCTAAGCAATTCTGCCATCTGCAGATTTTCTTTCCTTTTCCCACTGTCTCTGCCAGTAAATTCATAACTAAATATATATTTCAGAGTGATCAGTGAACAAAACCAGTCAGGACAAGTTTCTGATTTCTTTTTCATGGCTGCTCATCCTAAAGAGTTCTGCAGTGACTAATTTTTATAAACAAAGTCAAGACAATACATATACAGATTATTTATTTATTCCACAACACTTGGCAGAATAAACATGAGCCACATTCATATGGACTGTACACCGCATGGAAAAACTAGACTTCAATCTGAAATAACATAATTTCTCTAAATATCATTAAGTAGCAGGAAGTTGCTGTAGGCAAACTGCTTTCTGCATCCAGGAAACATATCTGTTTTTCTGCTCAGTAAACCTTTTCCTAAAAAAATTCTTTTAATTGCTAGTAGACTTTTAAAAAAATGTAGAAAACCACAAGATATTGCAGGCTACCCTGAAAAAAATAAGTGAACATGATGTCAGGTTCTTGTGCTAGTCTCAAGGAAGAGCATTCAGCAGAGCCAGTCAATATGACTGAAACGTGCATTTATAAAACAACAACTACAAAAAGACTTCCATGCCAGTGACAGGAGGTGATTCAACTAGCTAGCTGGCAGTAAAGGTTGTTTACCAGGTTCTGGATTCCTAATTGGGTGTCTAGCTTGCTAAGTAGCAGCTGGTCTTTAATTAGTTGAAAAATTATTATCACTAAAAGTTGCCATAAAAAGAAAGAGAACAATATAATTAAAGTGGTAGAATCCATATGGTGGGATACGTATCTTCACTTGTCAGTAGCTGTTTTTCCTCTTTTTTCCACTCAGCATTAATAAGGCAAAACTGTTCATTTGCCAAAATGGTCTCCTTTTTTAATTTGTATTGAAAGTAATATTAAAATGGAAGTGTGCTGAAACACTGTCCATAGTTTAATGTTTCTCTTTGACTGTGAAATTATCCAAGACGCTGTTTTCTACAGGGGTGAGGTAGGATTGATGAGTCACCTTTGCCAGTACACCTAATCATGGTAGGACATCATTATCTCACCTTCATTCATTACTTACAAAGTAAAACTAGATGAAAACCTCTTTGTACATAAGACTTAACAAAACACAAATTTTATGCCTGTGATGTATTAAATATGACCATAGCCCGAATGCACATTGCAATCTGTAACAGGAAATTTGCCAGCAGTTGCACTATAACTAGCTGAAAGTATTTTATGCACCACTATTTCTAGAGGTTTACAGACCTTCTCTGCACTTAAGGAATATTTGCCAGTGTATGTGGAATTATGACATTACATGTGAAGCAATATGGTGTTAATATAAAAGAATAAGTCTAGGCATATTTTTCTACAATATTTTAAACACCTGTGCTACCAATTCTAATATTATAGAGTATTACACTATTTTTATACTGACTGATTTGGTCAAGGAGGGAGGGAAGAGGATAATATTACTTGGTTTTGTAACAGCTGAATCCCCTCCAGTTCAAAACCTGACAGAATCATCTCATCCATTAACCCTTTTTGTGACAGAGATATTCAGTAGTTGGGAAAGGTATTTCCCAATTACAGTGGTGCAGTATCAAAGAAAAAAACAGAGAAAGAAAATATTAACTCTGCTTAGTGTCCAGATTAGCTGTGGAAAATGGATTGCTCATATTAGCAGCAGGCGACCTCCATTTATCTGCATTTGCTATTGTTTATATTACAGCAGAGAAATCTGGGAAATAAAATTTTCTTCTGCTCCACAGGAGTAGATTGCCCTTGTTACAAGTCTAGAAAATCGTTGTTAGCTGGAGTTAAAACCAGGACACTCAGTATAAAAGAAAGGAACTGTTTGAAAGCCGAAATTTCCAAGTGTCTCAATTATCCTGAACTCTACCTCGGCAGCACAAAGTTGAGAAAATTAATTTTAAAATAACCCTTCACCATAAAATCAATTGATTCTTGGCAGTAACTACATACAGTGGAAACAGCTTTTCATAATTTTACATAAGCCTTCCTTTAAGGTTAGGAAGCTGCAGACAAAGAAGAAAATATTAATCAGAGAAGCAGCATATAGCAATATGCATCAGCTTCAGTCCTTCGCTATAATGTCTTCCAAAGGCTAAGTCATTATTTTTTCCCCGCTGAAGTGTTATTTCCTATCTAGATTGTTCTACATTCAGACCTCACTCATATTAGGTCACTGTAAGGCACCAGAAGAGATGAATGTGCCCTAGGGCAACTATAATGCAGTAAAAAAAGTATTAACTTTCCAGCTTAAAATACATTGCCACCGGGTCTCCAAATTACATTGCTGGGATGAAGTAAAAAATGTTTATCTAGGAATTCCATTTTATTTCTCTCTTGAACTGATTTTAATAGGATGCCAGTGTTATTTTCTGTAATTTAAGATACAAAGATTTTTTGGCCAATGTGAAATTATTTAATATTTGTACATCTATAACAAAGACATGATTAATGGTAAGTGAGAAGAATATTGGACTTTCATTTAGATTTAAGGTCTGATCTGTGCTGATTCACCTGTTTGAAGAAAACACCTTGAAAATGCACATTTTTAACAAATCACTTAAATATTTGTTTCATTAAACTTTAAATACTAAATTATAATTTAGAAAATAATGAAATAATTCTGTGTTCAACTACTAACTGACTAATGAGTCTTCTATAACACTTTCAGGCAGGACTTCACACTCATGGAGAATTGAGACCAGATTTCTGTAGAACAAAATTTCTTTTAAGGTGTTTCACAAACAGACACTGCTGTTTGCAGGCCGGGGGGTATGAGGTGTGGGGGCAGGGGGGTGGGAAGAGGGATTTGGTTAAATATATTTAGTTCTTCTCCTGTCCTTAATATCAAAATAATCCATTAATGATGGTTAGCATTTTTTCCATCTCACTGTCACCCACAGGTCAACAAAAATCTCTTGGGACTGGAAACGAGTTGTATCCTTGACTCATTTTACATTGAAGAAATTCAACATACTATGAAAAGACAGTGAAGGTACTTGTAACTCATCCCTGCAGTACTGTTTTCAAAATATCGCTGCTAATGTTTATCCCCCATAAATGTTCCTACCAATGTTTTGGTAACTCAACTGTGTGACCACTTCCCAGTTTGCGTAGAATAGAGAGGTCCTAATTTACTCTGACAGTAGAAATGGGTCAGTGGGACTGGAGGGACCTCTCCCCCTGGAGTCCTACAAAGCATAGGAAGGTGGAGCCTGGAGAAAGGGGAAAATGGAGCCAGTACTGAAGATCAGGTGGGCATTCCACAGGAATGCAATCCACTTGCTTGGACAGCAAACCTGCCGCCAGGTTAACCACAAGGTCACAACAGCAACTTTGAAATATATTTAATACACACGTACATACCAACTACCAGCAGCAGAAGAGGCACTAGAATTAAAGAGGTACTTGATGAACTGCAGAGGGAAGTGCAATGACTAAATATTTTCACTCACAAATGTGCATGTACAAGTACAAAAGCGTGTGTCACCCGTCTGGCAGACAACCACTTTTTTCAATTTTACAATATACATATAACAGCAGACTGCCATTTATTCACACTGACAGACAGCTTTGTTGTAGTCAGGACTCCATAAGTTTTCTTTCAATTAAGTTGAATACATATTTATTTATTTGAGTTTTTCACTATTTTAAAAATAATTTTTTAATTGAATCAGTGTGAAAAATGTAGCAAAATAAGGCATCCTAACTGCCAGATTGTTGCATGGACCTAGATTCAACCTTCATGTCATTTCCAGTGGCAGGTGATAAATGAAGAGATGGAAAAAGAGAACTGTTACAGAATTCTGATGAGCAAGCCCTTTCTAACTTCAACGAGAAAAAATGAAGACACTACCTGATTTCCATGAAACAGACTGTATATTACAAGCAGCAGCTGGAAAAGAGCTTATTAAGAAATGTAACTGTTAAAAGATGACACTCTTATAGTATTTATTTTCTGTGAGGGCTGAGCCATCCTGACCTATCTCATTGAAAGTTCTTTAAACTCACTAAAGCTTACAAGGAGAGCAGGATTAAATACAAAATCATAATAGCAAAATAAAAAGGTGATAAAATCTTGAATTCTTTAATCACAGTTATCAAATACAATAGTTTTATGCCAGCACTCTGCACTGCAGAGAAAAGTCTGGTAGAAAAGATGAA
Source organism: Burhinus oedicnemus (assembly GCA_008921705.1). Taxonomy (NCBI): domain Eukaryota; kingdom Metazoa; phylum Chordata; class Aves; order Charadriiformes; family Burhinidae; genus Burhinus; species Burhinus oedicnemus. The sequence continues at coordinate 2,251,676 of VFFE01008529.1, read as the reverse complement.
AAAAGAAATTTTTGATTCACTAATGTACAACAGATTTCTGGTTAGTGACCTGATATTTCATTTTCTGGAAACTCAGCCCATACTTAAAACCGAAAAGAGTGTTTCTTCTTGGTACAGTCCCTCAATATAATTTCAACAAGCTAGAAAACTTTTCATTATTTTTAATCTTATATCCTATACTTCATAATTTCATTAGATGTTACTTACAAAGTGTGGACAAGTTTTGCCTTGATGAGTAGCCATGAAGGCCATCTGCAACACATTTAGATGTTAAAAACACAGGCAGTTTAGAGAGGTATATTTGCAAAACAGTCTGACATATATTAGTTGAAATTTCTGCAATCTATTATTCACTAGCCTGCTTTGGTATGGGAAAAACAAACAAAACCAACCTAGTTGATCCCTTCGCTTTTTAGAATTTTTTCCTTGTTTCCGGGTTATACGCTTCAATGAGGTGAGCTGCCTGGTACATTTCTCCCTCGCAGCTCCATGTTAATGCAAAGTTCCGAGATCAAGAAACTACAAGGGGCAAACATAAGCAAGTTGTAATAGCTTGCTTACATTATTCAGCATGTGGTATACGAGCACAAAATATTTACAAGGTTCATTTTACATGCACATTAATTATGTAAAATTAGAGACACTGAGAGAGCCATTAAGTGTCGATTAGACAATAAGATCAAGAATGCTGGCAGTGCTGGTAATAAGAAACCTAGACTTTACTTCCAAAGGGAAGACAGTTCATTAACATTTTAATTTGTTTCTCAACAGTTCAATTATAACATGCCTAATGTACTGGACATTAACCCTTGGGGGCCTGAACCAAATTGTAGATTAGAGTAAAATGACCTTACTCATTTCGTGGAGATGCAGATGCGACTTCTTGGGGAACTTTTATTGCTGTCAAACCAGTTGATCACCTTATTCTGAAATCTCTTTTAAGAGGCACACCTCCTTCACCTGTAAATGTTTAGGGCAACACCCAATAAATTGATGAGAAAATTTTCTTTTCCACTGGACTCTGGAGTTCTGCAACTGAAAATAAAGTGCACAAAAATGTCATGGGACACAAGAGTAAATATTTGGTTTTAAAATGGAACATAAAAGGCAGCAACATGACACTTTCTTCAATAGCACAAAAAATATGGCACACTGAATGTGTAAGGTATCTTAGACTGCATGGTAAAGCTTTCTCATGGTTCAGTCAATTGTCAATTAACTGATTGCAAAAAAACGTAAGTTAACAATTAATTTTAAATTATCAATCTAGATACCAAAGTTTGTTCCAAGAAATCTATGGCAAAGAGTTCTGACTCTGGGAAAGAAAAAAGTTTCTGGTGTACATCGTAGTTCGAAAGTTGTTAATAAAAGCAGATTGCGACATGGACTCTAGCCTCTTAATAAAACTAAAGTTATTGTCTGAAAATTGAGTATCTAAATAGGAATGTTAATGAGACACTTTTCTTAGAGTAAAGCCTACATAATTTTGCTTGCATTCCGAATTTTTCCTCCTGTTGGCCTAGTCGATATTTTATGTTGATACTAATAAAAAAGAATAATAGGAGAAAATAAGTGATTTTTGCGGTCCAAGTAGCATGTAAACTGCCCCTCCGTTTAGGATCTAATCATAAATACAGCTGCATAGCTAGTATCCTTTTAATGTGCAATTTCTTTTCACAGTTCATTAATTGTGAAGAGATAACTTCAAAGAAAAAAAAGTTTGTCCTTTTATGATAGTGTCTTGTATGGCCATGAGGATGGAATACACTTTTATGTGTTCTTCTGACTAAAGTTACATCAGGGAATAGAAAGGTGGACATCAATATCTAAGAAGCTGAAAACATTTACAAGAATGGGCAACATACTGTACTTTTGGAGGCAACAAAGTGTCTGGCCTGCCTTTAGTTTTCACTACTTATTTTTCGGCTCTGAACAGCTGACAACAGGCCAGGCTAAAGAAGATTCTCACCATAGGTGTTCAGTAAAAACGAGGGAGCGCGAGTGTAACAGAACAAAATTTGATGACTCTTTATTTAACAAATAAAAAAAATATACCCTCAAAGGTAGCGAGGAAGCAGGTGCTGGAAAGGGCAAAATAAGGTATACACAACAGTGATAGTTCACGTCTATCCGTTGCTTTTGCTTAGGACAATCAGGAAAAAAATTGAGTGCTGTACTTGTCTGTTAAAATGTCTGCTTAAAAAACCAAAACAAAAGCTTAAAAGGAAAACCTGAATGAAAAAACTTGAATGACATAACAGTTTATTTGTAAAATATCTTCTAATTACTTTTTTATTTTCAATGAAAGATTTACTATGAAAACCAAAGTGATACCAGTGCATCACTGAGCAGTGACAAATGTGCGATACTACTGAGTGCATGCTTTAACTTCTTTTGTTTTCTTACATACCTTCAAACATACTGGGGCATGTTCTACCAGAGATCCAGTACTTGGCTGCATGACTTCCATTGCTTGATTAGCCTAAAAACCCGAATCACATGAAACCTCTAGTACCTGCAATGAGGAAGATTCTATTTAATGTAAAGATCCAAAAAGAGTATTCACCCTGATACTCTGGCACAGTTAACTAAAATCTGACTATAAACTTTGACGATTTAAAGCGTGGGCGTTCATTTCAGAATATATCAAGGAAAGAAATCAGTTTAGTTCCACAAAAAATGTTAATTGGCTATAGATTTCATTCGTCTTCACTAAAAAGTCCAGCATGACAATAAACTCTAACAAAGACCATTTACAAATAAGATACGCTTTTTGATGCCTCTCAGGAGCACAAAGCTCAGGTACAGGAATGTGCTCAAAGGCAGAAAAACACTTTGTTCTTTATAGAGCAGAGGTTTTACCTTTCTTAGCCTAGTTGTGTATTCTAGGCATGCCAGACAAATTGTAGAACTCTGCAGATCGGTTTAGTCCTAAAGAAATTTCCAAAAGCTCCATCAGAGAAGTAATTAGCAACAATCAGTAAATAAGGCATGACCAGATGCATACCGACGAGGCCTAAGTCTGGACTACAGTGTCCACAAGTTGGAAAGGAATCAGAGAAACTCTTAAATTCCGCTTCCTTGAGCTACGTTTGAAGCCTTTCTATACCAACTGAAATAAAAAATTTGGTGAACCCATGGAGAGAATATTCACCTGTGAAGTCCTCAGCAAGACACGGGTGCAATTTCTTGCCACTGACTTCTGACCTTGATTCAAGTCATTCGAAATATTTGATTGATCACCCTAACCCACCTGATGGAGAAAGAACTATTCTAAGGCAGATAGCAGTCAGCTATTGCAGAACTGATTTGCATTTCAGCATGGGCGTCATCCCTCTGTTTTGTTAAACGCCTCTCAAAATCATTTAATATAGGAAGCTAATGCAAACACATTAAGGAGGAGGGTTATTTTTTGGGGGGGGTGGTTGTGTGTTTTTTTTTTTTAATAGAACTTTTGAGATGGATCTCTGGCTGTTCATTTGGAATTCTAAACTAATGCCTTTTTTTGAAACCCGAGGAGTTTGGAGAAAGAGACTCAACTGGAGATAAATTAACTGCTAACTGCAGAAACGTCAGATTCCCTGTAACTACTTCCTCATCATCGGCCATAACAAATCAAGGTTGTATTATTCAAGTAAGCAACCTATTCATGGCTGCTGAATTTCAATAGCAATATTTTGCCTAATGCTATCAGGTTGTTTTGACAAATTCCAACAGTAAACAGTAAATATCCTAAATTTGCATTTTTTATTAATTCAGGCATATATGGGAAACTTCTGAATTTTTTTCACGACTGACATTAAAAAAAGATGAATAATCATTGCAGGATACGTATTTGTCCCAGAACTACTATTCAGAGAGAACTAAACAGGTTAATGCTGCTATGATGTAACCAGTTTGCAGGAAAGCAAACTTTTATAAAAAATCTTTCAAAAATATTTTACATTTAGTAACTTCCCTCTATCAGGATTTAAGTCTTTGAAGATAAGCTTTCTAAATGAAACTGAGTTACTAATATTGAAAATTCATAGAAAGTTCAAGGTAGTGAGAAGTTGTCTTTAAAAGTTGGGAGGAAAAAAGAATGAATAAATTTACTTCTATTTCACTACTTAATGAGTAAAAAAGAAACTTTCTTAAGTTAATGGTGGGATTTTTTGCTATTTTACAGATATTTCTTATTTATTTTTTTCTGTACACTAGTTCTTAGAACAGAACCTATGCCAACATTTTCAAAACCCATTTACCTGTCTAAGCTGTGCTACACAAGATCAAAAAGTGCCATAAAGGGAACTAAACCAACAATCTCCAGGGTACGGATAAAATGTACAGTTGTTTCACTCAGTGATTTAACCAAGACTCCAAGACATATTCTCCTACGTGAAAGTTGCGTAATCTCCCATGAAACCTGGTTTCACCTGGAAGGTAAGCCTGTAAGGATCCTCATGTGAAAAGTGTTCTACCTAGAACACTACGGGAAGACCTTAAGATTGTTATATGCAGTTTATGATATTTATCATCCAATGAGCTTGAAGAGTTCCAATGTATGAGATGACTGAGTAAACAGCAGAAAAAAAAACCAACCCTGAAAACAAACTTAAGTGCTGGACACCAATCACAAGTGTAAACTACCAATACACAATAAACTAATGGCTAATGGCTAAAGCCTATTTGAAGAAATTATATTTCAATCATGCTGTAATTTAAATAGACATATAAAGCAAAACTAGTCACATACGAATGCATTATTAGCTTTTAGATGGAACATATTGGAATCGTAGATAGGAGAGAAAATGACAAGTTATGAAACTCATACGTACAGCAAACTTCAATTTATTCAGGCCTATTAGTTCTTAAGCAGTCTGCAGTACTGGACAAGCCAATGCTAATTAAATTTTGAAAGAAAAGGCTTTACTGTTTATGTAACCAAAGGTATAATTTGCAAGAAATTGCATTCTGTATTACCAGGCACAATGCATATTACAGGATCATTAAGGCACTGAAGTAAAATAATTTAAAAAGGCAAACAGAGTACATTTGCTTTAATTTCACTACTGATTTGCTGAGGACTACAAATGCAAATATGTAGAAGACCTTCAGGGGCATTTATAGAAATGGGCTACAGAACTTTGTAACATCTAGGCGTCAACATCTAAATCTCTCTCGGCCAGTTCAGTGAAATCCCTTTCTCTGTGGGGAAACACTGAGAAAATCTCTACCAGGATTTAAGATAAAGGCTAAGGCAAGCTTGATATAATGGGCTTGACTGTAACGCACCTACCATCTGCAAACCTGGCCAACGTCAATAGTCAGAGATGTCGTGGGATCTAAATGGGAAGAATTGCTAAAGTCTGAGTCATAAATTAGAAAAGCAGAGCAAAACCACATCGAGCCAATGAGCAGAATGAGAGTGCGTATGGAAGACAACCTAGAGATTAAGATGGTCCAGAGTCTACAACACAGAATAGAGTCTAGAACAAAAAGCACGAAGGGCTCAAGTAAGGTCAGATAGGTTAAGCAAGTACTAAAGCACCCCAAAAACCTGAACTGCAGTGCAAGAGTATAGGTATGTAGGAAGATGCAACTCCCTACTGTAACAGTGGCATTAACGAGAGCCTTCTTCCTTTTCAGTATCACATATTGCCATGATTTTCTAGTAAAACATGAGCAGCAAAGCGTAACAGGAATATTCTCAAAGACATTTCAGCAAAGGCAATAACTAGGCAGTTAAGCTACAGTAGTGGTAAGAACTAAAATAACAGGACTGTTTTTCCCCTTAACTGAGCTGCAGACGGATCCCATTTGCAGGGAAGTTGCAAGTAAAGTAGTGCAACATCCAAATCTAGCGTGAACTATGAAGAAAACATTGCAAGGCCTCCTCCCTTTTTTTACAGAGAACAATCTAGCCTCAAAAACCACCAAGTTTGACAAATACTTCTTTTTTTAGCAGAATATTTTGGATGGGTCAAAAGAAGTAATACCACATAGACCATATCCAAGCATTCTAAATCTTCCCAGTCACCTTGCTGCAATAGGCTCAAGTTTTGCAAGTTAGTACACGTTTTTTCAAACAATTCAACTTCAAATACATTACATCTATCAGTCAAGGAAATCTCTTTCTACCCCACGCATAGTTCAGGTTTCCTAATGTAACTTACTGAAACTACAGGTTTACCTTAAGTAGCCCAAATCAAATGTAATTTTTAGAGCATGCTATGCTCACAACAAGGACTTGAGTCAGTACTATTTTTTTTTTTTTTAATTTGGTTTCCATTTGGACTCAGCCACAACCAAAGTTGTTCTAATTCAGATGCTAGCTACAGTCTGATAACTGATTCTCTTCCACTGGAACAGCTTGCACTGGAAAACAGGATTTAAAAATCAGAAAGGCGGTATGACAGGGCAGGCTCATAACAAAGGGTCTCTGCCACTGAGACACGTACCCCTTACCTCCTGACTCCTGCAGGCACCACCACCATCCCCAGCAGAGCATGTAAGCTTTTTCAGACTCCTTAATCTGGAACTTGAGATGTGGAACTGGTTGTAACCTGGCAGCACTCACAGGCACACAAACTGCGTCAGCAATGTATCAGGGGAGAGAATAATCATTGCAATGAGATAAAATTCCCATAACTTTTACCCTCTGATAAACCTGTATCTGCAGAGCAGTCCAAAGCTACCCCCATACGTGACAGAGGAAGGCACCCCAGGGGTGCCTTGGGCAGACAGAGCCAGTGGCATCCCAACAACTGACTTTAGGCACAACAGCCCCGAGCTCCTCACAATGACGAAACAAAAATCAACGATACGGCCAAGCCCTCCCCGTTAGCTGAAGAAACCTTTAGGGGTATCCTTCCCCCACTGGACAGATTCTTGGATAACATTTGCAAAACCTTATAATGCAGAAATTGTGCCTCAACCCAAGTCTCACAGTAAAGTTAAGCCCTGCATGAACACACTCTGCAGATCTCAGCTGGTCAAATTGACCCCACACTAAAGCGGTCTCTGCTGAGGCACAAAACCTGTTGTTAGTCAAACTGCTCTTTTGAACTGATAGCCCAAAATAGTATCTCAGAAAATGACCTGTTTCAAAGAAAAATTCCAAAATAGTAGCCAATATTCAGCTCAACTAAAGGAAAAAAGAAAACAAAGATATTCCAGCTCGTATTTTTCTTCAGGTTTTGGGTTCTTTCCCTCCCCCATCCTAATAAATGTGAAAAAACTACACAAAAAGAAAACAGGCATCACGTTAAAACAATTCGTATAAACAATGCTTACATGTCAGCTTTATACCTACGATGGCTGCAGAAGCCTAACAAGGTAATGATGAACCTGAGATTTACTGGAACTTTAAGCCTAGTCTTCCCATTGTTACAAGCCTGTACATAAAATACCTGTGTCTCATTTAACTTCATTTTGCAGATCAGGAAGTAAACGCTTACCAGGTTATTCAGTAGCTTTCATACGAAAAGACACACAAAATTTTTTTTTTTTTTTAAACATTTTTATTGATTTAATTTTTCGCTGAAAAAAGTCCATTGCCTACTTTAGAGAAATAACATTTATTCAAATAATTACCATTTATTCTCTGAAAATTACACTTCCTTTAACATTCCACAACAGAGCACAGGAATGATAAAAGATCAGCAGCCATTAAGGTATTGCAACAAAACACATTTATTCTGCAGGTCTTAAATGACAGGTCCGCTCATTGGTCCAAAACTTTAATACCTATTTGGAATAATTCATTGCAAACTTAATTTCTACTTTCCCAAATAAATTTTCGCTGGGTTAACACTGTCACCATTCAGTGTATCTCTGTGGATGTGTACATAACTGTATGCGCATATACACATATACAGTGTATTTCTGTATATACACATACAAACCCAAATTTAAACATATTTTAGTAAACATCTTTGGTTTTTTACTTTTAGGGCCTTTTAACAGCAGCCGTACAGATACTTTATCTGTGATATGCTTCTGAAACAGAACAAATGTTTCTGTAGTCCTTAGATCCAATCAAAATACACAAAACATTTTCTTCACGGACATATTCACTTCAATGCACAAAACCCTTCCATTGCTACATTTATTCCATTAGTGTAGGGGCTTAAATGATGCATGAGGCTTTCAGCAGTGAGGTGAATGTCATTTTTAAGAACCCAATAAAAAGATAAACAATACCACAAGCATAACTCAATACTGAAAAATATTTGCAAATAAAAGTACAACTGTAAACAGTACATTCAAGTCCAACCTCAGACAGAAAGTAAAGTAATTTCTCCTGATGGCATTAGGCCCCGATTCAAATCAGCATTTAAGAATGCACTTATTAACATTAAGCACCGGTTTTAGTCAATGCAATTTAAGTTCAGGCTTGCGTGCTTTCTTGAGCCAGGGCCTCAATGATTAGAAGAGGCTCAATTACAAATTAAAAGTAGCAAAACAGTCAATAGTGCACTGGGAAAATTTAAATCTACAAACTCATTTCAGATTTAACAACTGGTCAAATATGGTAAGTGCAAAGTCTGAAAGACTAAACTTGCTTTATCAGTGCTACATTCCAGAAGAATAAATACAAAACACTATAATATGAGTTTGATCTCATTTTCCTTGTACTTCCTAGCAGAGTTGCCAGATACATTATTTGAGTCATTTGTCTAATTTCTTCAATCAAACGAATTATTTTTCCAATTAAGCTGCTCAATGCAATCAAGAATAGAAGTGATTTGAGAAATGTTGCAGCACCTGTGACTACCAAAAATAGAAGAGGGGATAAGTGAGCATACTGCTTCTGTATGGGAAGAAATTCAGTAGCAACATAAAGCATCCTTAAAAGTATCCATTAATAAAAATCAAATGTCACCGATACTGATTAAATTGAATTATTCCTCTGAAATTTTAAGGAATTAAGAGACTATTTAAAACAATTTCCAATAAACAAGAAATAGTTTAAAATTCTGTCTGCTACCCTACGAGGTCTGGCCCATTCCAATCAAACTTGAGGAACACTAAAGGCATCAGTACGTTCTTAAAAGGCTGGTGAAAATCTGTGGCAGAGCGGCCAATCAGACCACAAAAGGGACAGCAGCAAAATAAAGCAGATGCCCTTACTAAAGCCTCCCCTGAAGCAAAGGTGCAGTGTGAGCTCATTAGCTCTTTGTTCTGTTGGTCCTGCTGCTTAACCAGACAGCATCTGTAACACCTGGAAAGAGCCTCAGCACAGCAGTGCCTTTTGCCCAGCCAGCTGTTACGGAACAAAGTAAAAACTGGGATATGCCATGAGAGAGGAAGGAGGCAATCCCATGGGTAAGCGAAGGTGAGATCCACAGAACAACTGAAGAAAACCAAGTAATTTCACTGCTCACATAGGTTTTGTTTTGAAGCCAGATTCCGATTTTTAAATTTAAGGAACTCAGGGCTTAAAAACCAAAGTAGCTGCAGGGTAGTACATCATGTGTCCTCAGTAACTGCTACCACATACTCAGAACGCAGCAAATGAGGTAACTGAGGCCGTTGTCTCAACCTTGGAACCTCTCCTCACACGCAGAAGAGGAGCCGTGCTACAGCTTGTAGCACAAGCATTTCCTACTCCCTGCAAACAGCATACTGCTCACCTTTGTCCTCATGGTGAAGGGAGGGGTTAATCTCCTCACCCATTTAGTAACTGGCACTTCTTGAGTGAGTTAGTACTCTTCTGATAGATATGTTTGTGTGGGGATTGTTTTTTTTCTTAAGAAAATTCATTTCTCACGTGAATTGTGGATATTAAATATTGCATCAGATGCCAGCAGCTTTGTCAGCACCAAGCAAGCTCTATCCAAACAGTGACAGAAAAGTCTGCCTTGGTCCCCCTGACTGAACCAAGGTCTGTTTATAAAATTACTTCTGCCTGTTGAGCAAAAAAGAGATGATGCTATTCTTCCAATTCATATACCCTTTCAAATTAGATGTCACTTCGAAGACTTCTTTTTGTCAGCCTCAGTATTCTCTCTCATTGCTCAGATGTCATAATCAGATATACATGATATAGACACAATTTTGAGATACACGAATTAATATGTTGTCTTATCTACTCCATTCCTCTCCCTTTTGATTTTTTCACATGCTGCTCTGTCAGAGGACAAATCTATGGAAGCAGATACTAATTTTATTCTTAAATACAAAAAAACCTCAAAACAACCACCATGCAAAGAGCAGAAGTTACTCATTTTTATAGTGTTAGACAATTAAAAATATTGCAGGCCAACAGTATGAATTTCAGTGTATATCTTGTCTTCCTTCCAAAAATATCTCTCCAGTACTTACAAGATACTACAGAATGTAAACAGAGCAAAAGCTTTTGATAGTGCTTAGAATTATTACATCAAACAAAATCTACAACAAAAAATAATAGACAAAACCCTGGTGTCATTGCACTGCACAGGAAAACTTCCAAATTTCAGGAGTTTTACATAATCTGCTCTCTCAGTTCAATCTTAAATTATAACATGTGGCATACGCATATACAAAACCAATAGCTGCATATAAACAAATTATATTTCCTCTGCACTGTACAAACTACACACATCGAAAAAGACTACTTTGGCCCAGAAAATACATACACCCACATATATACACATATATAAAACTTCAGACTCAGAAAATCAGCTGGAAGTTTCATCATGAAGCACTCTGTTCTTCTGCAGCACTGTATTTAGTTCCTGAATCACATTTGATGGCAATTTGTTATTTAACTCCAAAGTAGTTTTGTTTGGTTTGTTCTTATTTTTCTTCAGTGCCTTATGTGGTCTGTGGTGTAGGTCAGTCATCCCTGCACCTACATCCTCAACAGAGATCAAGCTCTGATGTGTTTTTGCATGATTTCGCACTTTGTCCTCTTTCCGTTCCAAACATTGGGCCACAATAGATGCTTTTTCTTTCAAGTTTTTCCTTTCTCCCAGAAAGTCATTTTCATGATGCTCACTGAATTTTGGGTTCCCAGATTGCAGTTCTACATCCTGAGCAAACAAGCAAAGAAAAATAAGATCACTCACATTAACACAATATTCAATAATATTTAGATTGCAATTTTTGCTCATTAGTTTCACATAACAGTTTAAAAGCAAAGTCAATTTTACTCAAGAGCTGACACAGCACAGTTAATAGTTTTAAATTCCCACAATTTGTGCTATTATCATTTAGCAAACATTTTTATTAAGCATATTTTCTCAATTAGTGATACTTCTGAAAATTACATAAATCTTTCAATTAAATGCACCATGACAATGAAGACATTCATTTTCATATATTCACAATTTGATTTTTCATTCTACCACATTAAACTAAATTTTAATCTTTTACATGCAAATTCATATACTCTTAAAAACTCAGAATTCTTAAATCAAGTGAATACAACTAAGAATGTTGCAATTTTGATAACTTAATGACTGAGCTACGTGAATGTACAAAAGATAATTTTACATGATCCTGTAAACATTTTCACAGCAGCTGTTCAGTACTACCTGAGAAATTATAAAGACTGTCTGCCTTTTCAAATTTTGGCTAGCAATTTTAAGTAACATACTGGGAACTCAAGATAAAACAACAAACTGATGGCAATGCAACTGTTCCATATTGGCGGGCTGTTTTCAAGTTCTTAAGCTGTAGGAAATGAAAGGTAAATCAAATGCTGCATCTAAATTTGCAGCTGGTGTGGTCCATTAGGACCATTAGGAGCACATCTGTACAGTGAAAGAAAAGTGCTGAGAACCCGACATCCACACTAACACTATTTCAGGGCTGTTACTTTTTCTTTTTTTTTTAAATACACTTCAGATTAGCTTTAGCTTTCTCTTACTGGCAGAAGGCCTATTTTTGGCTGCAGTGCATTAGATACGCTCCTGCAGAACATCTTCAACTTCAGTTTCATCTGAAAGCAATCCAAGTTCATGTGCTCCAGAACCACTCCACAATACCAAGTAAAACACAGTAAATGGGAACAACTGAAAGATTTGCTCCTAAAGTGCCCTGATGACCCTAACTGGAACACTCATGTAGATGTATCTACACTAGCTCCTCTCTTTACGGTGAGGGTGCCAGAGCACTGGAACAGGCTGCCCAGGGAGGTTGTGGAGTGCCCTTCTCTGGAGATTTTCAAGACCCGCCTGGATGCAGTCCTGCGTAATGTGCTGTAGGCGTTCCTGCGTCAGCAGGGGAGTTGGACTAGATGGTCTCTAGAGGTCCCTTCCAACTCTGAAAATTCCGTGATTGATTCCATGATTTTCCATTTAAACTTTTTTCCATTTAAAATACTGTTCTTGCATGAACAAGAGAACAGTAAGATTATCATCAGTGATTCATGTTAAATTAATAAAGTAATAATAAAAGGACCATCTGTGATAATATACATGCAATATGTGAAATGTAAATTATCACGCAGTACCTTTCAGAAAACACAGTAACATACTCAGCAAACTAAGATATGAATTACTTGTGAAATTCAGTCGGGAGCAACAATCTTCTGTTTAGAAGATTTTTGACATCATGTTTTGTTTTTGCATCTTTTGAGAAGAAAAAGACAGCTACACTTCTGAAATCAGTATAGTTCTGCTAAACTGGCTATAGCAGGAGCCCTTTATATAATGAGAGTAGGAACAGATCAAATACAGCACTCAAATTTAAAGGTTGCCTACATCTCTGGAACAGTCTTGTATATGGGGCATATATAAGGGGCATGCAGCCCCTTAACACAGAGTACTTCTCAACATTTTGAACTTTTAAAGTAGATTCAGTATATACAGGAATCCTAGTTCCCAGACACTTGCATTGTAAGAATATTCAGCTGATGGAGCCAAATTCTGTTGTTCAAATTAGAGCACCAACAGTTACAGTTACAAAGTTTCCCTTATAAATAACATATCAATATGACATGTGAAAAAACCTGCCACATCGAATTTCTTGATAATATTATTTCTTAGTATTTGATCCACTGCCCACTGTTAGTCACATGCTATATATTACACTGCTTGACTCCATACTTTCCTCCCAATAACCCCTAAGGTAAAAAGGAACAATTTCATGTTAGAAGCAGCTGTTTGCCTCTAAATTTGAGCGCTTTAATCAAGTAATTGGTGAATAAATTGATAATATGATGTACATCTAACAATATTTTTCCTTTTTCTGCACATCACCAGCAAAAAAATATGGAGCAACTCTATTTGTATCCTCCATTATCTCTGTGACATACTGTTCCTTTCAAAATGCTACCCAGGTCTAAATTATAAGTTAGTGTGGTACTTGACCATCTTCCCATATTTTGAAATAAATTTACAGACTTACTGCAGATATACAGCAATGTATTTCTACTTCAGTTAAATGATTTTATATGGGAAATACACATATTTTAAATGCGCTATTCACATATACAACAAGCACGGAAATAATGGAAATCTTTTTATTCTATTTGTTATTAGAAGGATTCTTAATTATACAATGTTTTCAAACTTTCTGTATTATAGATTTATCTTGTTAGTACACAATAATATTACTTGCAATAAAGGGGAAAAAAGACGACATTCAATATGGACTTTCTAGCACAGAACGTTAATATTAAACTTGTTGGTTTCTGAGCATCTTTGAGTTGTAGGTTCCCACCCACCCCATCCCTCCCACTTATCTTCACATCACAAAGGTGTCTCTTTTTCCACTGTTTGGAAAAAACTTTCAGTCTCTTTTCCTGCCTATATGAAGATAACTTTGATCACATTTCTACTACAAGGTTATGCATTGATCTGTAAACAGACCTCCATTTTTCATAAATCAGCATCTTTCAGAAAATGCTTGCTCCTGTTATTATTCTCTAATGCTTTAAAATGGAGATATTTTTGCTTGTTGGAGAAGTACTACAAATACATGGAAAGACTGAAGGCATGGTCTCCAAATGGCTATCTACTGCTTTACTGACTACACTGCTGTACAATATTTCTCCTTAATAAGCCTTATCATATACTTACTTTCTACCACTATTTAACCGTTCATTCCAGTTTTGGCTTCCCAGGTAAAAAAAAGTGTTAGTTTTTATTTTCCATGATATAATTTTGTGTCAGACTTCCTAAAGTATGCAAATACCCTTTGCATAAAACTTCTCTAGATCTAGTCATGGCATAAATAATGAAGACCGTGATCTTCTACTTTTAAGTATAAATGCAGACTTTCTCTAAGTTGCAGAGTACAAAACATTAGAGTTCTTCCTAATGAAGCACATTATCAACAAAAATAATAAAAAAATTCTAGTACTATAAGGTATTAGAGATTTTAAATCATGAAGCTCAAAATCCAATACAATCTTTATCCTAGAATGTCTGAATTTGTAGCCATCTCAAAGAATGTATTAGAGATCTCAACTGTACCTGCACAAAGGACAGGTAGGAGACATACCTAAGGGTTATGAAGTTTTTTGAATGACAAGACCTATGATTTACTTTCATCAATGAAGTTTAAAAATGCAAACATTAGAAGGAACTTACTAGGGAATTGCAAAAATACTTTCTGAGATAAAGTTAAAGCAAAAGGACAAATTAAACAAAATAGGAAAACCGTAATTGCATTCACGCTGCATTATACTCATCTGGTAAGACAGAGCAGAAATGCCTGAAGAAAGTGTAACAAAAGCAAGATGGAGTTGCCTTTTAGATAAAGCACTAAATCTACATTTGTTTTTGGTTTGCTATGGAGCTGAGTCAAGCTTCACCCATCTGTGCTTGAACCACTGTCTCTGTAACTGGTGGTAACACATATTTTCTACCTCCCTTCAAAATCTTCTAAAACAAGCACAAAATAATACTGCATAGAACCAAAGGACCAAGCTGTTTTGTTTCAACGCTTATTCTCTACTGCATTTAGATTAGTTACCACTATTTTTCTCAAGAAGAACAGTGCCTCCACTACCACTGCTTCTTCTCAGCTGGAAGTAAGGCAAACAAGTCCTCCCCACAGGCATCGGTATCTCTATGTGGATACCAGGAATTCATCTCAAGCTAATATGATAAGGTTGAGACACATCACTAGTGTACGTAATGTAGTGACACAACTCAGTCTCTGCAAAGAGTTGTAACTAAACCCTCTTGTTCTTCATTGAGACTAATAATATTACAACTTAAATGTATCACAGTTAGTTCCATATGAGCTTTTGCATTATATTCACAGAGCAGGTAACTAAAACAGTGCAGTTATTTTACACAGAAGAAAAGATAAGGTAGGATACCCATGCAGGACAGTTTTGAAGGACGTTATTAAAATAAAACTGTAATAAAGTGCACTGTAATAATGTGCATTATATTTCCAGGTAAAAGTCCTATTTACTTCTAATGAGCAATCATTGCTCAAAAAAAACCCCAAACAAATAAAAATCCACTATCGATTTACTGAATAGCCAAAGAGGTGACACAAGTTTAGGTCATAATGTTTTTTAACTTTAAATTGTCCTAACTGTTCCTTTATTGACAAAACAATGAAAAGGACATTGGTAATAAGAGCATCTAATTTTTATAATTATCCAGCTCTAGAGAGTTCATTATTACTGGACTACTTAAAAGTACAGCATTGTGGTTAGAAGTTCTACACCAAGTTTAAACCCCACTTACTTCTGTACTCCCTTTGATTTTAGAAGTGTTCTTCTCTTGTTGGATGGGAATTAATGGTAAGCCTCCGACCTTTGGACTTTTAGTTATAGACTGTTTTCTTGCCTTTCCAGCAGGTGGCCATATATCTGCATGCTGAAGAACAAAATGATTCCTTATTTTTGGTGTGGAATTTCATAAAAACACAACATTCTTTTGTATGTAAAACTCTTGTGAAAAAGCTACCTACTGCACAACATCATGTCCTCCTCTTGTGGAAGAAGGGGGAAAACACCATGGTGCTTAAAATTATGTTAATATTTTGTAAGTGCTGTACAATATTGAGTGAACAGAACCAAAATGTCTCTATACAATTTTCACATAACCAACATCTTATTTCAATTATCTTCTAAGAATAGAAAATATCAAACAAGACACACACATTTACTTGATTTGCAATTTCAAAATTCCACATGCTTTCAGGAGTCCCAACAATTTTTTCTGAAATAAAATAAAATGACACCAATTTGCAAACAAGTGTTTCAAAATTTGTATTAATAATTTAGCAGAAAATCATTGCTTATCCTACAATAACAACGTATGTTATCCAAAAGGAAATTGCTTGACATTCTGAATGCTCCAAAACCACAATTTATAAACAAACAGATCTGGCTTCAATAATAGTCTTTGCTTTAGCTCTACTGAAACAGGTCGGTTTTGGGGAGAACTCCAAAGCGTGCAGCTTCATTCTGAGTGAAAAACATGACTGGGAAGAAAAGGGAAGGAAAAAAAAACACCAAAAACCGAGTATTTCAAATAAAATGTTACAACCTTTTTCTGTAAGAGGTCTGTAATGAACTTTCATTAACAGACCATGTAGAATTTCACAAGAAGAAATTTGAGTACACGTGCTTCATTGAAGCTCACAGAGTCCTCTGGTGATGTTAATGGTAACCAGAAAGATAGCTCTGAGGACAAGGTCATGTAAGAGCATTTTCCTGAAAAAGCTTCAACATGAGATTCTGTGAATCAAAGAGGATGTACAAGGCCTACAGAAGAATAGTTTCTAAAGCCTGGAGATGAGCGCATGAAGCTAAGTCAGCACAACTCCATAGGAAATTGGCAAGCCAGAGCTGTAAACGAGCCCTAATGAGAGCTGAGAATGCTTCATGTAAATATTGGCAAAATACTAATCCAAAGCATCAGTTGTAATAAACAGGAAACAAGAAATTATGTCCAGAAAAAAACCCCAATCCTTTTTCACTGTGGGAGTGGTTAAACCCTGGAACAAATCGCACAGAGAGGCTGTGGAGTCTCCAGTTATTCAAAGCCGACTGGACACAGCCCTGAGAAACCTGTTCTAGCTGACCCTGCTTTGAACAGAGGGATTTGACTAGATGATCCCCAGAGGTCCCTTCCAACCCAAACAGTTCTGTGACACTGTCCAAATCTGTAATAGATTTCTTTTCACAGGTGTCGGGATCTTCAGTGTCCTTTATTTTTTTTTTAATGGTATTCAATCTTCCAAATACATGAAGTAAGACCTCTGTTCCAGACTGAATACAAAAATCAGGTTGTGGAGCTGTGGTCATACTTGCAGATGGTCTGCAAGTAAAAACAGCGTTACTATTAAAAAGCCATCAGAATCAGTGATTATTGACTTAGAATAGCAATCTAGAAATAAGAAGCCCCAATTCCAAATTTAGAAAAAGCGTTTTATAGCCTGTTGTAAGAGTTCTCCCCAGTGAGCATTAAGAACATTTTCTTCCAATGAAACATTGAGAAGATATTATCTGAAAGAGCAGGTCTTGCCAATCAAAATCAGATTATTGTGGAAGAATATACAAGAAAAAGGTGCAATTCAGAAAGTGACTGAGAAACTTTAAGTCAGCTTCTGAAGGAAACTGCCTCCCTTAATTCTCAGCAAGCTTAAGTAAACTATCCCTGCCAGTTAAGCAGCCTGATTTCCCTTTTGTGTCTGTAACATGTCTTAAAACAGAATTCTGGGAAAGTACATCAGAAATACTAGCAACATATTAGGCCACATAATAAATGTATTTATTCATAGTTTTGACCTATCTGCTCAACTGCACCTCAGAGTAGTATAATGTGCATGTCTTTAGTTGAACAAAGGCAATGGAACTGGAAGAACATTATTGTGTCCATCTTTGTATCAATTAATTACTTCCAACTGTATGCTATGTATGCTATTAAGTGATTTTGTATAAAACTTTTACAGAATTCAACAATCAAGTTCCAGCCATGCTTTTCAAGATGATTTTGCACAGAACTGAAAGAAACCATGGTCCTCCTTCAAACTCTCTTACTATTTACCAACTTGAAGTACAAGATTAATAACCTCTGGGCTAACTCGACTTTCTGTATCGCTAGATTACAGTGGTACCTACACTTTGCTATTTGCATTCTCTGCACTATTTATACCACAGGAATACACATTATCAGAAAACAGGGAAAAACAAGATATCAATAGCACAACTATCTTACTGATAATTATTACCAATAAAGTCTTATTCTGCTCAAGCACTGAGAAGCACAGTAACATAGATTTATCTCCCTCTTAATTGCACTGGATCATTAAATGTCAATGTCTTAACACTTCAAAACCTACTTTATAGTATTTTTCTATTTGTAATCTAAGCTATTCCACTGACAAATAATATGTGCTGACTGCAGTCTCTCTAACATAAAGGTGTTCAAATACTGTGGTAACAGATAAGGTAAAAGACAAGCTATCTTCCCTAAAGATGGCCTCAATTTGAAAATTCTAACTAGAAATAACCTCAGTTGACATTTACAGTTTTCTGGTTTAGAAATGGAATAATGTAATAATAATTGTCTGTTGCTGCATGATACAAAACATTTGGAGATCTTACAGTAAGCTTTAGCAACATGAGCCATTGCATTCCTAAGGAGATTTTCACTGAAATTATATTTAAAGCAGTAGATTGTAATAAGAACGATACAGCAAATCTTCATTGTTAGCACTTAATTTCTGATGTAATTCAAAGACTGACAATTTTGCTGATGTCCAGAATGCTGATTAAAAAAAGCCAGCAAACTCCACAAAAAAAAAAAAAAAGAGAAAGAAACAAACCAAAAACCAAAATAAAACAAAAAAACCCTCCCCAATGTAGCTCATTAGCACTGCTAATTCATTGTACTGTTCATTCATTGGAATGAAGTTTCAAAAAAACAATACCATTAATTCATAGCAATTTTTTTTAAAAATGCACATGAAATTATTTAAATTTTTTGTTAGAAAAAATATCCTGAACATTGAGCAGTGTCTCTCAGTTTTTTATCCATATTGTCAGAGGAATGTTCTACATACCACACTACCTGATCAGAATCCTAATAGATTGCCCTTCTTTTGATTTTATGTGAAAAGGACTTCAACAGTTACCAAGCTTGTATGAGTTATTTCTAAGTAGCCTATATCAATAACCTCTGAGCCTATTTGTTGTGACACCACTCATTTTATGCCCATGAGACGTATGCCAGGACTGGTGGCTGTTTCCATAGAAACTACAATAGTTACTTCAGTTAAGGGAGCTGAAAAAGACAAAAATTTGGAAGTCTTACTTACAAGGCACGCATGATACTTCTTGCACTACTATCTATGAAGGTCAGATTATCGCAACAGTCTTGTGCCTAGTCTGCTTTATTTAATACATAAAGCTTACAGGTAATCATAAATCTAGTGATGTTTATTCACAGTGATATTCCCCAAAGTTCCTTGAACACCAAGGAAAAGACAAGAAAAATCTGACACAAATATGAAATCCTTTTAAAACCTTAAAGTATGTTCCAGGCTTCTGTCAGGTTGAATTCTTCCCACTTCTCTTACTCCCACTTCCTCCTATCTAAATATCAAACTTAATTTGCAAGGATGTGTTATATGGCACTCAAATGTACACGTTCCTTACAGTCTTCTGCTTGCTACTAGATTACTTAATTTAGGATAACGTCTATCCAACACAATGAATTGTCAGTGTTAACTAAGGTCACTTGGATACCAGAGAAATAGAGCTGTATTGAATCACAGAATACCAGGTTGGAAGGGATCTCAAGGATCATCTGGCCCAGCCTTTCTTGGCAAAAGCACAGTCTAGACAAGATGGCCCAGCATCACGTCCAGATGAATCTTAACAGCATCTAACGTTGAGGAATCGACCACTTCCCTGGGGAGATTATTCCAATGGCTGATTGTTCTCATAGGGAAAAACTTCCCTCTTGTGTCCAATCAGAATCTCTCCTGGAGTAACTTGTACCCATCACCCCATATCTTTTCCATGTGACTCCTTGTAAAAAGGGAGTCTCCATCTTCTTTGTAGCTACCCTTTAAATACTGGAATGTGGTGATAAGGTCTCTGCTAAGCCTTCTTTTCTCAAGGCTGAACAAATCCATCCTTTCCTCATATGGCAGGCTTCCCCATCCTTTGATCATCTTGGTGGCCCTTCTCTGGTCTCTCTCCAGCCTGCCCACATCTTTTTTGTACAGCGGGGACCAAAACTGAATGCAGTGTTCCAGGTGTGGCCTGATAAGTGCTGAGTAGAGTGGGATAATGACTGCTTTATCTCTGCTTGTGATGCCCTTGTTGGTCCAACCCAGCATCCTGATGGCTTTCTTTGCCACAACAGCATGCTGTTCACTCATATTGAGCTTGTTGTCCACCACGACCCCTGGGTCCCTTTCTACACAGCTGCTCCCCAACCAGGTAGATCCCAGCCTGTGCTGCACACCTGAGTTATGTTTTGCTAGGTGCAAGACCTTACACTTGTCCTTGTTGAACTGCATAAGGTTCTTGTTAGCCTGCTCTTCCAGCCTATCCAGGTCTTCTGGCAGGGTGGCCTCCCTTCCGAAGAGTCCACTTCCCCACTCAGTCTGGTGTCATCGGCAAACGTCATCAGGGTACAGTTGAGCCCATCATCCAGATCACTTATGAAGATATTAAACAGCGTTGGGCCCAATATCGATCCCTGGGGGACCCCACTGGGACAGGCTGACAGTTTGAAAAGGAGCTATTTACCACCACCCTCTGAGTGCAGCCCGTTGGCCAGTTGCCCACCCACCGCACAGACCACTTGTCTAGACCAAAACACGTAAGTTTCTCCAGGAGGAGGCTGTGGGGAACCGTATTGAAAGTGTTGGAGCTGTATTGGCACAGCTCTTCAATAGGGCTCGTTCACACCACTGTGTTTTTAAACAGGACACCCTTCTTTCATGACTACTTTGGATGCAGCACCCAAGCCAGTGGGCAGAGAAACAGCACTCAGGCATTACGGCACACAGACATACCTTTTGGCCAGAATTTCAGCCAAAAGAGGTTTATTACTGCAAAGAAAATGAGTTGTCTTTCTCTAACCAGCTTCTCTACAACACAGCAGGAAAAAAAAAAGATGCCAAAATATAACGTTCTTCTCCCTTACGCTCAAAGCACTCAGCTTTCATATGAAAATGACATTATAAATAATAGTGTTCACCAACTAAGATCCACCTTTTTGCAGTTCTATTACATTGAACACTCCAGAAAATTTAATGGCATTGCAACTTTACCTGTAACATGTTCATAACACATAGGTATCATTGTTTAATGGGATTTTCATAACAGCAGTAAAAGTTACTTTGATCAGATTAGTACCTGTGCAGTAAAAATGCTGATCATCCACTCCATCTGCGCATCTTGTCCATCACAACATATGTACCTAGAACACAATATATAATTAACAAGAAAAACTCCTGTTGCAGTTAAACATATTAAAGAATAGGCTTCTAAAAAACTTCAAACAGTGCTTACATCCGTTTATGAATGTTGTCTATATTTATTATTAATACTTCCATAAAAAGACAGGGAAATATAAATACTTCAAGTTATCACTTTACCCTACTTTGAAGACAGTGTGCTTTATTTAAAGCATGTGCTTAAGTTTGAAATCTATCATTATAAATTTATGAAAATCATTTGCTTTACAGCCACAGAAGGAAGACAGACACCTAACCCCAAAAGATCACCAAAACATATGAATTAAAACTGTTTAGTTAATTAAGAAAAACATAGCCAATAAATAAATAAATAAATAAATCAACATTCAAGCAAAATAACGCCCAACAGTTTTCAAACATTCTTATTTTGAAAGTGGACATTTCAACAAATATTAAACACTGAAGTTAAACTAATCATGTGTTTCACGTTTACCTACCACTGGTGCTTTTCAGAAAATGCTGCAAGTCCCCAGCTGAAACAAATAAAATATTCAAAAATTAGTTCCAGAAACTCAAGACAGGGACATATCCCTCAAACTGCAGAAATCCATTACCTTTATATAGTGCTTTTAAGTGGGGGGAGGGGGGGGGAGGGGAATACAAAGTTTAAATGTGTACTGCAAATCTAGAATGAAATTGTGGGTTTGATAATGATTTTGCTCATTTTATCACAGTTGAGTCACAGGTAATGAACATTCTGTTCTGGACAAAGGGTTAAGCCAAGCCCTGCGGATGATGGCTAACGACTTGCCTCATTTTGGCTGTGGCTGTACTTTCTGAAAGCTGCTGGAAGTAAAACTGCTAAGATGGTGCCCAGCAAAGAGTCCACTACTGTGTGGAAGTCACAAAGGGAAAAGAGGTATACTTGCACTCTAAACAGAAGGAATCACAAAAGTCTACAGAGATTTAAAAATTGCTGGGGGAAAAAAAAAAGGAAAGGGGAGTAGGTGCACAATGAAGCCTCTGAGGTGACAGAAACACAGACACTCCTGGAGATCCAGAAGAGACTTTGCAAAGTCTGCTTTTGAAAGTAGACTGAAAGTAAGCCTCTAGGAAAGAACCTACCTGCAAAGACTCATTTACGTGACCTTTTTATTCCTATTTTGGACTAATCTCCTACTCATTCTGTATTTAACCAAAAAAAAAAAAAAAAACCCCAAACAAAACCCACCAACTTTTTCTCTAACAGAACTAAGCTTTGAAATTTACAGACCTTTTTGGGCCATTCTGATATGCCAACTGTAAAGGAAAAGTTCAAGCAGATCTGTTTAAAGGGTACAGCCAACTTAGAATTGCCTTGGAATAGGATCCTATGTACATTGTCTGAGTGTCTCAAAGCTTTGACTGAACAAGTACTGGAAATATCTGAGAAAAAAAGGTGTCATTTTTTGCTGCTCTTTTCCACAGACATGGTCACTGATGTTTGTAAAGGGCACTGTAGTCTTCTGCTAGAAGAAGAAACATCAAAATAACAAGAATTCTGAAAAAGGAAAATCCTCTACTGAACAACAGGGACTGTCACTAAAGGCCATGACTAGTTGGTTTTCTCTTCTCTCTTTTTTCTTGGTGCAAAGAAGGTGTGCCCACCAGTGGAATGCAGGATACATACTACAAAACTAAGTGAGCTAGCAGCAAACATATCCACAAGAGATAAAACACTTCAGATTAAGAAAAGCCAATCAATAAAGTAATTTCCTAGCACAGAAGGGTTAACATGGAACACAAACCTGGACATCGAAACAGAACAAATAATATTATTGAGGGTAATTTAATTCAGCATACTTCAATTGGCTTCTTGATTTTTTCTTGTTGCACAATGTTTTATATTCCCCTTTCTTGATACTAAGTACCTTGCTACATAGTGTTTAACTTATTTTCTTTTCTACTCTTACTTTGTTGGTGGCTTCATTTTCTTTTTCACTCCAAGATAAAGCTTCAGGGAATTGACAGGCAACACTTTTTCAGGTTTGCTAGCCTGCAAACAAAATTAGATTTTAATTATTGTATCAGCAATGTGCAAAATAGAAAATGTCACATGACTGTCTTCACAGTTAGGCTTCTTTCATGGGCTGCAATGCTCTTTTCTAACAGATCATTATGCTTTTTCTTTCTTTCTTATTAACAAAGTGTGCCAATCACTATTACTGGAAGCAGACTAATTAAGAACTTGAGGCCCACGTGAAGTCACAAAACTGTAACAAAATTGGATGAAGAAGATGTGGTGGTAAAATTCACAAAACTGGAGTGCTGTAATATATGGACACAAGCTCTTCAAGACAGATGGTCAGGGAAGATGAGGCATGGAGTTGCCCTCTGTTAAAGGAGCTCTTCTATGGGATGGACAATGTCATGGTATTTGCTTCAGCCCACCCAATCAGGATGAAAAAAGGAACATGAAGTCTTTAAAAAAACCCAAACAAACAAGTAAGTTTCTGGATAACAGATCCTGACTCTCATGGGACAGGGGATGGGGAAGTTAGGGCTTTGCTCTCCCTGGTATCTTCTGGAAGGGCAATACAGTGGGACACAATCAACGCAGCTGATTTCTGGAGGGTGGCAGGGATAACTTCTTGACACCAGTACTGGATGGGCAACAAGGAGTGAAGCACAGCTGGATCTGCTATTCATAGACAAGGAAGAACTGGTCAGCGATGTGATAAACAACAGTAGTATTGGTCAGTTACCATGAAATAGCAGAGCTCAAGATCATGAGGGTAAAAAAGATGACAAGTTAGCAGAGGACAGATCACAAGAGATTAGAAGAGCAACGTTTGGCTTATTCAAGGAACTGATAGGTGGGTGTCAATGGGAAGAGGCAACAGTGAAGGGTAAAGGAACTCAAGAAAGCTGGTAGGTCTTTAAGGACAGCATTCTCCAAGAACAAGAACAGTTGGAACACAAGTAGAGTTATCAGAGGACAAGTCCAGGTAAATAGGTAGCTCATGGTGGAATTCCAATGCAGACAAAGGCAGTATACATGAGGTGGAAGCAGGGAGAGACTATGAAGGAAGAAAATTAGAAACACTGCCCAGGATGTGGTGTTAGGAAAGCCAAAGCTCATTCGGAATTGAGACCTGCTATGGACATTAAGGACAACAGTAACTTAGTAGTAAAAGGCTGAACAAGGAAAATGTAGACCCAATGCTGAACAGTGAATTAGCAACAGCAGACACAGGTAAGCCTAAGGTAACTCAGTATCTCCTTTGTATCAGCCTTCACACTAGCAAGGTCTCCTAGGCCTCTACACTGACAGACAAGGTTCAAGGAGGAGAATAAGCACTGCACCAGAGGAGCACTGGATTAAGTCAGGAAAGACTTTAGAGAATTTAAGTCATGCAAGTCCATTGGATCAGACAGGCTGCATCCAAGAGTTCTAAGCGTGCTTGCTGACATCCTTGAAAGGCTGCTCTGTGTCATCTTGGAAGTGTCAGAGATCAGGGGCAACTGCTGGTAATGAAAAAGGAAAACATTGCATCCATCCTCAGTAACGGCTGAAAAGATGACTTGAAGAACTAGTTGCCTGCCAGCGTCATTTCAGTCCCTGGGGAAATCCTGGAGTGAGTTTTCTTGGAGCACGTTCCTGAGCACCTGGAAGCGAAGGTGCTACTAGGAACATGCAGCATGACCAACTTGATTGATTTCTACAATAAAATGACTGGATTTGTGGATGAAGGGGAGTAGTGGGTGGCATTTATCTCAGCTTTATCAAGGCTTCTTACACTGTCTCCCACAATATTCTACCCATGTTGGGATGTTACGGTCTGGATGGATGGACATCTGTATCAGTAAAAAGCTAGTTGCACGATCAGACTCTGGCAGTTAATCAGACATACTCTAGCTGCAGACCTATGACAAGGGGAGTACTGCAAGGGTCTCTCCTGGGACCTGTCCTTTTTAACATCTTCATCAATGACCTGGGGGAGTCAATCATCAAGTTTGCACAATGACCCAGAGGACCAGACAATATGCTTGGGGGCAGGGCTGACTTCCAGATGGACGTATACAGGACAAAGAAATAGGCCAACAGGAATCTTATGAAATTCAACAATGACAAATATCAAGTCCTGCACTGGGGAAGGAAAAAAACCCTGCAATGACATAGGCTGAGAAGCAGCTCTGCTGAGAAGGACCCAAGGGTGCTAGTAGATGACAACCTGGGCATAAGCCAGCAGTGTCCTGGCAGCAAAGAAGGTCTCCTGGGCTGTGTTAGCAGAAGCACAGCTGCCAGGTTGAGGAAAGTGATTTTCTCCCTCTCCTCAGCACTTGTGATACTGTATCTGCAGTCCTTTATCCAGTTTTGGGACCCCAATAGAAAAAACAGAATCAGTAATCTGGAGTGAGCTCGGCAGAGGCCCACCAAACTGGCTGGGGGCTGGAGCACTTGCCCTGTGAGGATACGCTGACCTAACAGCAGCCCCCCAGCACCTACAGGGAAGTTATCAAGAAGACTAAGTGAGGCTCTTCACATCATGAGATCACGACTAGATATAAGGAAAAACTTTTTCCCATGACAACAGTCAGGTACTGCAAAAGGCTACCCAGAGAGGTTGTGCAATCTCCATCCTCAGGGATTTTTACCACTTAACTGCGTCAATCCCTGAGCAACCTGTTCTGATCTCAGTTGCTAGCTCTGCTATGAACAGGAAGTTGGACTAGAGATCTGAAGTTACTTCCTTCCTTGTTCCTTCTTGAACAAACCACCTTTGGCCAACCTACAACAGACATATACCCACACGCGGTACGTGCACTGAACGTGCCTGGAGGATCAAATGCTGAAAGGAAACAATAAAATTGTCATGTACTCTGTTATACTACAGAACACAATAACACCTCTTCAACACTTTTAGGTCAAGTGCTTTAGCTTTCTATTTAGAAAAAACCTCACTTAACAAATCTTATAATCCTAGTACATAAAGTTACTCGATAGCGTTTACTGTCCTGGATTCTCAATTTCTCCCTTTACAGTTTTCAATCTCTAACACCCCAGTGGGGGGAAAAAGAGAAAGAATCTGAAAAAGCATAAACATTTAAGAAAACAAAAAAAAAGACGCAACAGTTTTATAGTTAGTCTTCCTGTGTAACTTCCCACTCGAAGCAACCCTACAAAACACAACATTTAAACAACAGTATGTGTCTCTCAAAAACGCACCTTAAGGAAGGCATTTGATTGCGTGAGCTTATCTCTTAACAACAGTACATTAAAGTGGTATGCTATTTCAGTCAAGTAGCAAAATATAGTAATTTAGCATACAGTATCATGGAAACTTTTCACTTTTTTGATAATTGCTCTTGAACAACAGAAACAATTAACAGAATGTATCTCCACCTGCATATACAAACTTAATTTGCTGCTAATGAGAATTTATAAATTAATTAGTACATCCAGTCTTATTAAATACAATTTTCTATCTGCAATGTCAAGCTTTCCTACTATTCATTTCTAAAAATGACTAAAATTAAACCAAGATTATTAGCAGCAGATTAACATCTCTCAAAAGAAAATAAAACAAACTGATATACAGTATTTTGTCAGAATGGTATTTCCATTTGCTTTTTTAAAAAACAAATATAAAGCCATTTAAAAGTAACACTGTTCAAAACTCCACCTGAATTGGGAATTAAATGTTTTATAAATCAGAATGTCTTAAAAAAGCAGAGTGTAAAGTACTACAACAATCCTATCATAAACTCTTTCCAAGATACTAATTAAGGTTTTACGGGCATATTAATTTATTCTCACATATGTGCCAATTTGAGTTTTAGCACTAAATTATGACACACTATTTTTGACATTCTGGGGTCATTCTAATTAAGATTATATCCACAGTATCACAAGAAGACACAATATTTCTTTTGCATTAGCTTACTTGAGCAATGGATCTGTCTTTAAAAAAAGTACTTTATGAAGGTCAGCAAGCATACAGATATATTTGCTGGATGGGCAAAACCAGCAGTTAGCAAATAAAAGCCCTTTAAACTTTAAGACAGACTTCTTTTTTCTAAACCAGAAATTATCAAAACTAAAATAAAAGCATAGTTCACAATGTATAT
The DNA here is from genome assembly GCA_008921705.1 of Burhinus oedicnemus. NCBI lineage: Eukaryota > Metazoa > Chordata > Aves > Charadriiformes > Burhinidae > Burhinus > Burhinus oedicnemus. Next base: position 2,224,241 of record VFFE01008529.1, on the reverse strand, counting down.
TAGTTTTACACTTTAATACAAGCTGCACACACCCAGAAACACTCTTTAAAGAAAATTCCCATGAAACATTTAAAACTGAACTCACCATGCTATTATCAGTATGCCTAAATCTGCTTCTGTGGAATTCTGAGGTATATCTAACTATCAATGCTAGTTTTTGGAGGACTGAGAATACATCCGAAAACTGTTGTTGAGAAGCAGGAGGAGATTTTACTAGTGTACTGAGAGTTATTGTTTCCTATAATCTCTTCTATCATGACACTTGCAGGTATAAGAATCCTGTTGCTTGTAATTTCTAAAGGCTTTGTGTGAGATACCAAGAAAAAAATGGCATGTAGCTCACTTAAGTTCCATATTACTTCTACTAATGCTCTCTAGTGTAGGTTTTCAAAAAAATTAGTCACAGTACAAGCTGTAGGCATTCCTAAACATTGGTTTATTTTTACTTTTTAAAGCTTATAGTAATATAAATTACAATAGCTAAATAAGCAACTGAGACAAACTCCTTTTGCTAAAGTGTCTGTGAAATAGTAAGATCAAAATCTTGTACTTCAACCCCAGACTCTAGAAGTTGCCATTTAGTATCAGAAATACGTTGATCTGTTTGCATTTCTTCTCTTTTTCATATGAAAAGAAAGCTTAAGCGAGTGTTTGTTTGGTGAACAGTGTGTCTGTTGTACCTTCATATCCTTATAAAGAAACAAGTTTCCTTCCCGTAACACAAAATAACGCTCCTGAAATTTGTTTCCACACAGTAGTTTTGATGGTTCTTCTTTGTACTTCAGATTGCCTGCTTTCACGCTAACTTTCTCATTTTTCTCTATCAAAAAAATACAAAAGCACTTTGTTAGAAGATTTAACACTGGAAGCTTGTAGTTTTTAAGTGCCCCTAGTATTACTGTTTATCCAAAGATTAAAATTACAATTCCACTGATTTGTTATTAGTTTATATACAAAAATAATAACATTAATTATATATAATATATAATTATACAGTACATTTAATTACATATTATATATTAAAATATATTATATATTAATGCAAAAATGTATTATTAAATATTGATACTACTATGATTTTAATTAATGGGGACGAGGGGGGAAAAAAAAACAACAAAAAAACCTCTTCTCTGTTTCACTTCTAAGAAAACATGGAAAGAATTCACCAACACACTTTAATTAAAAGAATCTTTTGAGAATTAATAATGCAGTTAAATCCAAAAGTATAACATGGATAGTTTTAATCTCTGTGCTTCAGAGAGGCAAAAATTTTCCATAAAGATCTGATTTCGTCATGAGTCTGTCTACATTTTTCTGTTTGAGTCAAAATACACAGAAACACACATATATTTGGTAAAATTAATAAAAAACCCAAAACAATCCCTGCACAAAAAAAACCCCAAACCACAAGTTTGCAGTCAGCTTTATAAAGCATTTAACTTTGTACTGAAAAAGCTTTTATTTAAAAAAAAAAAAATAATACCAGAACCATTGAAGGTTTTCAATGTTAAATTTTTCAGTATGTTCTCAGCAATTTAAAATTCTAAATAAAGAAATACAAAAAAGTATTACTAGTTCATATAAACTACTGCACCACCACTTCTAGATGGTTTTGGTTTTCCTATTCTGGTCAATATATGGGATTTTTTTTGTTTTAACTTGTTTATCAGCTTTTCCCAGTGCGTCCACTTTCAAACAGCAAAAACTTCTGACCACTAATTACAGTAATTACCATGCTGATATGACTCATGCATATACACTCAAACCAAAACAACACTTTACCAAAGTAAGGAACAACAAAAGAAAAGAAATAATTCCTACTTGCATCTTACAAAGTCTTTATGAAAGAGCACAGAATTCAGCAGAATTCTGAAGTATTCTTTTCTCCTTGAGGTAACTGGTGCTGGAAGCAGACTGCCAGCATGGGGAGAGAGAGCAGCTAGGCAGGAGATGAACTCTTCCTCCATGCCAGTCAAGACCATTTCACCTTGAAGAGGGAGCCATACTAACAGGACTAATAATTCCTTTATCCCAAAACACTACAAGCCTACTACTTATGCCATATTTTGGCTTTTGTCACCTGTTTAGCTGAACGTAGATGTTTCCTCTAAGTCATTCATTTATTTAGGAAATACTGAATAAATTGTTTAGGAGTCCCAGAATGATACCACTAGTTTTTATAATATATTAATTTCAAGATAGTAAATAAAACTGCGGTGTAAAAGGAGTATGTGGTATATGGAGAATAGCATCCTTACCCAAGTACTCAATTGGCTTTTTTCATTATAATTCCACTTAGAATTTGAGCATCTGATATCAAAACTCTATTATTAAGAAGCAGCATACAATATAATCTCAAAAAATTAGAATAAATTTTAAAAAATAAATCAACAATAAAAAGTAACATAAAATAAATTTTCATTTGGTCAGAAAAGACAGGAATAAAAAAATGCTGTTTGCATAGTGCTATTACACAGCCATAACGAACTACACAAACAGTAATGCTTTAAAAGCAACACTTGCTGTAACGTGCACCAATAAAAATTATGTATTTTTTAAAACTCCATACATTCTGCTAAATGAGCAGTCAATATCTTCAAGTACTGCATGACATGCACAAAGCAAGTATGAGAGGTGACAAGGGAGAATTAAGAATTTTCCTGAAACATCACTAATGACCATAAAATACAGGGTCTAATACAAATATATTGCATGGTACTGTTTGCAGCTACCTGTATTTCAGTATTTATGATTTTTGTTGTTCTTCGAAAGAACCTGTAGACAGTTATTCCAGCATGAATATTTAGGAAGAGCCACAATATTTTTTTAGTAGTGAGAAATGTATTAATGCATCAGATGCATGGTTGTGCATGCACAAAAAGTATGAGTGATATCCAGTCTCAAATGTCCAATTATGCTAATACTCTTTGAAGTGCATACAAAAATACCAGTTAGGTTATATTTCAAAACTGAGTCAGATTCCACTATCATTTGTATGGTGTAGAGAGGCTTTGGGACTAACTTGAAAAGTTGTATCTCAATCCCATCTTTCCTACTGGCTGGAAAACAGCTGTTTAAAGACTTGGAATTAAATTCTTCCTCCTCCTAACCCTAATTATTTGCAAAAAGATGATAATTAAAAATCGTGAATCTAATTCCCTCTTGCTTTATATCTTAGTACAAACGGAAGTTATGAAAAACACTTAAAAACATAATGGAAATTAAAAAGACAATAAACTACTTTGATTTCATCAAGTAAAACCAACTACATTCTAATCAGCGTGCTTGCCATGAAAGGAAAAATCTCAAAAGAAAATTTCCCAGTATTTTCATTAGAGTTTAACATAGACTGTAAAGCCAGAATCAATACATTTCAACAATTAAAATCAGAAGTTACTTGGATTGCCTCAGTTATAAGTGCAAATATACACGCATAGTGGAAAAAAAAGCACTAATATTCCCTCTTTGACAATAAGAATATTTATTTCGTGTTCAGAATAGAATATGAATCCTTATCCACACAATCACAAGATTATTTTTTTTAACCATACCAAATGAGAGTAGCAGGATACTTCCACAGCTGTACCAAATTGGAAGATTTTCTATTTCTGCACATAGCTCTCGACATGACAAAAACTCATTCTAAACTTCACAGCATTCTCACTATAGCAAATCTATCAAACGCTTGATACTTACAAAGATCTTAGAAAAGCCTGAAGGAGGAAAAATAATAATCCTCTAAATTGATGATATTCTACATTCTTTAGAAGCCGGTATTTCATAAAGTAAATCTAAAATAGTCAGGATGTGTCCTAATCACAATGATTTTTCAGATAAAAACTTTACAAAACATGCAAAACTTTCTAGAACTAGGAACTAGATGCACTCAATCCATTCAGGATTGATACACCTATGGTTTAGAAGTTTACGTTTCAAAGAGTATCTCTGAATAATAGCCCCTGTTCTCAGAAATCAATACTTCCCACTCAAATTACACAACTCTCTTCTGGCAAAATTTCAAGGAGCTATATACACACACTTTATAGTGAAGCTATTCTCTCATATTTTTGTAACAAATAAAACTTTAATGTGGGAAATTTTCAGGTAAGGAGAAGAAAAAGGGTCTTGAAATAGAACTAAGCTGCACTGAGTATCTCTTATATCAAAATATAATGCACACCTTGTCCTTCTGAACAGCACTTGAAAAAGTGCTCCTGCAACAAGCATGAAAGGCTATGGAATATGTTGTCAAGAGAGAATAACTAAAGATCTGGAGGAAAGTGGAAAACTCACCATGTATTTACTGAAACATACCAATACAAATAAACTAACACTTTTTTTCCTTGAAAAGGACAGTTGATTTCTAGACAAGAGAAAATATACATCTAGACCTCAATACAATGTTTGATATTGCACAACATGAGAAACTAGTTTAAAATGGACAAAATGAGAATGAGTATAATAATTATCAAAAAGGAGAATGTACTATGTAAAAGGACCATGGGAAAAGTTGCACTGACAGGGAAGACAATGATAAGTTGCCAAGATGAAAGGACGCTGAGAGTTGTTCCTTTAGGCTCACTATTGAACAAACACTATTTCAAACATCATTAAAGTCTCTGGAAGAAAAAGGAGAAAAGTGCTGATGACACAAACTCTGAGGTAACATTAACAGAAAACAAGGTCAGGAATATCATAATTTAGTCTGTAAGATTCTAATATAAATCAGAGAACCAAGAGAAATTCACGGAATTCAGTTATAAACATAATATACATAATATGATCACAGCCCTATTAATTTTACTGCGAAGGAGAAGGACATCCATCCACCCAGTTGTCCATTTGTATGGCCTGAATCCATTGTTAAAAAACATACTTCAAAGAGTAGTGGTTGCACATCTGGCCTCAGCTCTACTACTCAGAGAGGAGGAATTATCCACATAAAGAGCACAAAAGACTGAAAAGATTAAGGTCTTCCCTTCTTCATTCAAGCCAGCAGTTATTCTCATGCTCTTTGAGATGGAGAGTCCCAGCGTAACCACAACTGCCTCCTCCTCTAGACACTGGGAGCATCCTTTTCCCAATGACCTCCTCCTATACCTTTTCTCACTCTGACACTATCTAGTGATGAAAGTACAACGTTTATCTAAAAAACGTATATCTTTTTGTCCTGAAATAGCTGCTTGCTTGTTTTAACAGTGTGTACAGGTGCAAGATTAGAAATAGAAACAATAAACATGTAGATTTCTGCAACTACAAAACGTAGATGAATGGTGCAGACTTTCTGTGCATCTTCACCTACACTTAATACACACACTGTTTTGCTGAAGCTAGTGAACTTGCTCCTCAGTATTGCTAATGTTTCAGACTAAATATACAAGCTAAACGTGGACTCAAAAACTCTAAGAAGATGAAATTACTAGAGAACTGTGTTTATTTTAAACATTATTTTATTACAACAAGATCCAGTCACAAAAGGTAACATTTTAGAAATTTAAAAAAAAAAAAAGCCAGTAAATGTAAACTTTCAGTCAAAAATCAGTGTGTCTAGACTAAGGTCAAACTGAATAGAATTGATGCAAACAATTACTGTGATGGGTTAGGACAGCAAATGGATGTAGAAGTTAGGAGGGAAGAAGGAGGGCAAATGGCAGATCTCCCCTTTAAATAGTACTACATTTTGTACATGGCCACTAGTCTAATGCTTATGTGTTTCTCAGAGCAGTGGTTCACGCAGTCCTTATGACCCATTCCCTTTTCTGATTATACCTCAACACATACTGAGTGAGGTGATGGGAGTTCATATATCAAGCTTTTAACGAAGTAGGCCATTTCTCTCTATTCACTGTCTGCTATGACATGTTTAGAGAAAGTAAAACTCAAAACATAAAAGTCATGAACAGCACACTTGTTAAGGTTGGTTCCTATTTGTGGAATATGCTTTTACAGGAATAAAGGATGATGACAGAAGGCTATTACTTTCAGAAGAATAAGCATAATAGCATAATTTTTACCTCCTGAAATCAAGACAGAAAAGATGGGTAGATTAATACCTCTATGTATGGAGAAGAGAGGAAAAGAAAAGATGACATATTTGAGTAAGTCACTAGATAAAATCAGATGGGCATTAAACCAAGTATCATGCGTCACCATTGTATGTTCTACAGCGACAGCATACAGGATTTCAACTGCTTGGAAACAGAATAGTAATTCGGGGGCATGTTTACCTTCTAAACTCCTGCTTCCCTCAAAGCAAATACTACGTATTATTACATGGGAGACTTAAATCCAGTTATTATGTAAAATAACAAAATAGGACTGGGGCAGCTTGTAAATCATATTTTTCCACTATGTATTTGACCTATATTTTCTTTCAAGTGTCAGATCTAAATTCCTCATCCTTTTTAAAGGCCCCATACTCTCCAAGTCATTCAGTTGCTTGAGTATGTCATTCAGATTAGCTTTGTAGTTTGGAGGCATCGGATTATATAATAGAAATTATGATTACTATATAACATACTTACATAATTATGTGTAAATTATATGCTTTATATATAACATAATCATTATATATACAAGATATATGTATATATACTCCACAGAGAGAGTATAGTGCAGTATATATGTGGACGGACTGTGCAAAACTGCACTATGGATAAAAAAAGCAGTCTCCAGATTCACAGCAGAAGTTCACAAACTGAACTGAATGCAGAGTTTCTGTATACTTTTATGTTCAAATGGGAGAGCTTACAGTTTGTAGAAATAAGAACATCCATAACTTCTGTTTTAAAAGGAAGTCAGCACAACCCTCAGTAAATCAGTAACTTTTATAAAGTAGTAGTAATTTAGATGTTCTGGGACACTTTGCCCCAGTGAAACAGCTATAGAAGAATTGCCATTCTCATGTCCCCACATGAAATATCTAAGTTTTAAAAAGATACATACCACTGTGGAGTTTTATCATGTCTGCTGTTAGAAATCTCTTTATTATCAGATATGCAGTGCCAGGCTCTGGTAGCGAACTCCAGTGAAGAACTTGTTCTAGTACATTCTCTGTATAATGCAAAGGACGTTCTGAAAAATGCCAGAGGAAAGAAAGAACAAAAAACCCAACAATGTTGAAATAAAAAAGAAACACCAAGATTAGAGGCCCTTAGAAGTTACACATGCCTATACACAACACTGTCTCATTCACTTTGAGCTACAGAAGAAAAACACTGCTTTCAAAATAAGACAGTTATGCACTTCATTGATTTTCTGCAGCAACACTTTTGCTGGCAGGGTCTGCACAGGTAATGAATATCAAATTAAACAAGTGGTAGTCAAATGTTCAGTGACTCTTTTGTATTTAGTTATGAATATCTTCTCATGTAAAGACACTAAACCACTGCTTTCAAACTAAATACAAAAGTTAGGAACTAACACAGGGCAGACCTAGATCTCAAACAGAACTGAGACCTGCAGCTATACTGGGCCTCAGTGGCCTAGGCTCAATGCAAAAATGAATCATCATAGTTACCAATTCTCTGCAATCAAAAACCAAAGAATTTGGAGCTGTTACAGTGAAAAAACCCAAGCTAGTATAGATTATATTGTCCGTTAACGATCAAAGCAGACTGAGACAGACTCTTGGTTTCATTACATTCCTTCTACTAGAAGGGAAAAGTATGTGGTCTTACTAGGTCTTCTCCCTGTTGCTGTGGTTGGGGAATTTCCAGACTTGCGCTTTTATATTCCAACCTCATACAAAGAGTACAGCAAGATTAAAATACCAGTGGATGAAGGCATGACTAGACTGTATGTGTGCACTTCAACACTTCCATTGCTCAAACATACATTTGTTGATAGGTATCGTCTATCCTAAAAGAGAAACTCTAAGACCCTTTCACAAAATGGAAAAAGCGCAGTCCAGCCCGTAGTCCATACAAACCCCAGTTCATATACCAAACGAAAGTAGTAAAGATCTTGCAAATAGTCCCTAAATCTGCATTACCAGATCCAGCAGAAATCTGAGTGTGACACGTACTGCAACACGGCCTGAGGTATCACATGAGCCAACACTGATGTGGATGGAGGGAGACCATACAGCTCCCCCTCTCTATTAATCCTTCCTCCACCCCCCGCCCTCTCCCTCCCCTTCCCCAAGGCTTTCAAGTGGTCAGCAGTAAGCACCTACTGTAATTCACGAAAGCACAAAAACCATAACAATGCCTTTGTGTGCCACAACTTAGAGCAGTGGATCCAAGTGTCATTTCATCTCCAAAGAGAGATTTTTCCAAAAGTTTTGAGTTTCCATTTGCATATCAACTTATATCGGTCAGGCCTTGAGAAGAGCTGGGTACAGCTCCTGGAAAGTCACACCTGTGTCACACTGTCATGTTGGGTCAGGCAGTCTAGCCCTGTGTCTCCTGAGTACTGAAGGGAAAACTGTGCTGCCATAATCTCATTTTTCATTTCTGCTAGGGTAGATGAATATGAAATGTCAACAGCTGCTTTGGGACTGTCCAGCACTACACTCTAGCAGAACATATTTTCCTGAACACCTGAACACCAGAGCTTCAGAAAGCAGCAGCCACAGATAACACACTTAAGTGACAGAAAAAACTACCGCTGTTTTGGGATGCAAAAAAACTACCTTGCCTGTAGACTCGTTATACCACTTATATAAAGATTTTATTATTCAGACATGACAACAAAGCAGCCTAACAAAAAAATACCATTCTGTAGACTTTATAACTTACTTTATAACACCATTTCTTCTGATTCTTTTGTTTTAAATGGTCAAACTTTTAAAATTTCTTTTCAACTTTTGGGAAACTGTGGACTCTGATGTGATAAAGTTAAAATGACTTGTTGCCTTTGTACAAGAGAGAAAAATCCATTTTAACGAGAAGAACTTTACAAATCTAAGGCAGGAAGCACTGGCAAATCACCACATCTTCCTAGAACACCAGCACTCCCAGAGTAAACACCTACTGTTTTATTTATAGTTACATTTAAGACCATCTGTCATCATGGATTACACGGTACATAAATCATCATGCTGAAATGCATTAGCTATTTTACTGGCAACACACCTCATTTACAAACTATCCATCAAGCATAAATAACTAAAAAAAAATAAACATACACCCTATTTTGTAAAAGCGTAGGGTATTGAATGTTCAGCATTAGGTTACATAAAATTATCAATTATTTCAACTTTTCTATATGCAAATAATTTAGTTGATTTTTAATATTGCAGTTTTAGTATTTTGAATGGCAAGCAGTCAACACATATATCCAATTACCCTTTTCCTTAGGTCATCATATGCTGGTAAATATCCAAAACCAGTCATTTTCACCTTAAACAACATTAACTATCAGGAGAAAATTAGTTTTCAGAAAATATAAGATTCTAATTTTCTTGCCTTCTCAGGGTTCGTTTTCAGTGCAGTATATCTAAAAAAGTAAAATAACTCTCATATAACTTCAGGACTGAGTGTAACAAACTGAATGCCACCATGCACTGGACAGGTACCAGACCATGGCAGGAAGACAAGCAGAAAATTCATTTCTGTCAGAAAGACACTGTGATCATTAATGTAGTGTTGAAACAAATAAGCAAATTTTGTTTCTGTCATGACATGTCAGAATCTCCACTTATTTGTAAATGCCTTAGATTATGTAACGTTCCATGACGTTTGTTAAATGATGCTAGTAAGATCAACTTACAGCAGCAAAGATGCAAGTAATTTTTTAGTTATTTAGTGTCACATTTGGACAAAAGACTACACAGGACTGTTTTTCTCTGTGTTTCAACCTTCTGAAAATCTGTTAGATTCAGCCATAGCACCACAGAAGTCTTCCTGAGTAAGTGCCTCTTACTACACGCATTAACTTTATTTTTCAACATTATTAATTCAGTTCACCTGCTCTGATGCATCAATTCTTCCAGAAAGGGCTCCATGAAGTAGATATTTCATCAACACAGTCTCTACTGACTGGAGTCAGGTGCTGAATTAGGACTTTATTTCGTTTGCTTGTTTGTTTTGGTTTTAAAACACTGGTATGCCATTTCTACTTTGTGTTGTAAACCCTTATTTCAATGGGATGCACTCTAATCCCTTGCCAATATATATTGTCCTATATAGGGCCTGTAGTGTCTCACTCTAACCTTAATTTTTGCTGCTACTCAATAGTCATTAGCTCAGACAACATTTCTAGCCCACACTAAAATACTAGTTGTTGCACTCAAATACCTCAATAAGCTGCTGTCGGGTCTGTCTTTTGTATTTACTTTTAGGTTCTCTTGGCCGTATCTAGTTTTGTTTTCATTTGCCTGTAAGTGTTATATATCAAGCTTAAGAAAATAAAATTCCCTCTTCAAATTTTTCCATTACTCAGTCAAAAGAAATAGGATTTCTAGAGTACTTGTAGGAGTTATTGGGACTCTTCTAAAGATAATAGATGCTAGCATTCTTTGTCGGTTGACACCCACATCTGTGAATCTGGAAGTGAACTGTATGTTACAACTCTACACAGCCTCACCACAAGATTGTAAGATGCAAAGAGGGATAAGGATCATTTATTTTAAGTCAAAAGGGAGAATGCACTTTCATTCTCGCTATTGATACTGCCAAGGTCAAGACTGAGTATATCAGGAATATCTGAAGAGATTATTGTAAGCACATCTGAAAATCAAGTACAACAAAACTATTCAAATAATCCTGGAACATTTAGTAATCTTAGTTTTCTCCATTTTTTATGTTTTTTTTTTTTCTTAACTTGAAAATAGGTATCTTCACTACAGAAATAAACTAATCCACAGTCCACTTCCGTAACATGAAAATAATAACAGCAGCAATTTACTATGAAGTGCAAATAGACATTGCTTTTTACTAAAAGCATATTTTTGTCCCCATGTATTCTTCAAAAATCATATGACATCAGTAAGTATTCATCAAAAGACAATATTTTAATTAAAAAAACCCCTCTATTACTTTATGCTAAGTATCTCTAACAGTAAAGTGCAAGCTCCAGCATGTATAACACACTCCCAGTGTTAAAGGCTCTTCGCAGTTCATGAATGTTGCGACCATGTGACATTTGCTCTTGTAGGCAGCAGAATCATATTTAAAAAAAAAGTTTCAAGATTCTGCTAGATACACCATAATGCCACTTGCCATAAACACAGGATTACACACTTTATGCCTTCTTTTTCATCTACACAGATAAAAAAGTTGACTAAATAATAAAAAATATCCTTTCCCCTAAGTATTACAAGTATTTTCTCATTTTGTTTTCTGAAAAACATTATTCCTTATAAAATCAACTGCTGACATTCTAATGAAAATAAGTTTCTTCTCTGAGACTTACTGGTAAGACCCACTTTTCTATAGCTGATTACTAATGAACTGCGAAGCAGAGTAATAGAAAGAGCATTTTTTCAGCCCCCATTTATAAGTATTTTAAAACAATTCATCACATTACTTCTGGCAGCCCGTGGCTTAGACAGGTGTACTCTTCACTGGATTAAAAACTGGCTGGATGGCCAAGCCCAGAGAATTGTGGTGAATGGCGTTAAATCCAGCTGGCAGCAGGTCTCAAGCGGTGTTCCTCAGGGCTCCGTTTTGGGGCCAGCCTTGTTCAATATCTTTACTGATGATCTGGATGAGGGGATTGAGTGCACCCTCAGTAAGTTCGCAGATGACACCAAATTAAGCGGCAGTGTTGATCTGCTTGAGGGTAGGAAGGCTCTGCAGAGAGATCTGGACAGACTGGATCAATGGGCTGAAGCCAACTGCATGAGGTTTAACAAGGCCAAGTGCCGGGTCCTGCACTTGGGTCACAACAACCCCAGGCAACACGACGGGCTTGGGGAGGAGTGGCTGGAAAGCTGCCTGGCAGAAAAGGACCTGGGGGTCCTGGTGGACAGCCGGCTGAACATGAGCCAGCAGTGTGCCCAGGTAGCCAAGAAGGCCAACGGCATCTTGGCCTGTATCAAGAACAGTGTGGCCAGCAGGACTAGGGAAGTGGTCGTGCCCCTGGACTCAGCGCTGGTGAGGCCACAGCTTGAGTCCTGTGTCCAGTTTTGGGCGCCACAGTATAGGAGGGACATGGAGGTGCTGGAGTGTGTCCAGAGAAGGGCAACAAAGCTGGTGAGGGGTCTGGAGAACATGTCTTATGAGGAGCAGATGAAGGAATTAGGATTGTTTAGTCTGGAGAAGAGAAGGTTGAGGGGAGACCTTACTTCTCTCTACAACTACCTGAAAGGAGGTTGTAGTGAGATGGGAGCTGGTCTCTTCTCCCAAGTAACTAGCGATAGGACAGGAGGAAATGGGTTCAAGTTGCACCAGGGGAGGTTTAGGCTGGACATTAGGAAAAAATTTTTCACTGAAAGAGTTATGAAACCTTGGAACAGGCTGCCCAGGGAGGTGGTTGAGTCACCATCCCTAGATGTGTTTAAAAGTCGTATAGATGTGGAGCTTAGAGACATGGTTTAGTGGGAGACCTGGTAGCGTAGGGTCAATGGTTGGACTAGATGATCTTAAAGGTTTTTTCCAACCTAAACGATTCTATGATTCTACGATTCTGTCAAAGTGTAGAAAGAAATCATGCAGATGCCCCAGTAAACAAATCTAAAACAATGGCATGAAGGCTAATTTTTGTTTCTATAAACTTTTTAGTAACTCTTTAACTAAGCTTTTGATTATGTTAAGTACTGAAAAATAAAAATAACAACATTTGATGAACATCCATAAATTTAAGTGTCACTAACCTAGTTCTCCATTTTCAAGTACTTCAAAAGCAGCCCAGATATCATCTTTGTTGGGAATAATGTTTTTGATTCCTAAAACATCATTAGTTAATTCCTCTGCTTCCATCAAAGGTGATACCTGTAATACAATTTGAGTCAGTTTATAATAATATATTACAACTACCGATTTCTGATGTATTTTTTCAAAATCTTCCTCCCTGCATGTGACTTAAAAAAAAAAAAAAAAAAAAAAAAAAAAAATAAAAAAATAACTAAAAAAAAAC